>WNWK01001751.1:0-150000 GCA_009830355.1 Cherax destructor | reverse complement strand
TGTTAGAAACTAAGATATAATCTGTGCATCAGGAGTGTCAGAACACATGATGTGTTCTATGCATCAGGAGTGTCAGAAAAAACACACATAATGTGAATCAAGCGAGGGCTGTATTTATCCCATGGATGATTTTAACTTAAGCTTAAGTCATCTCATAATTTCCATTACCTTTTTTCCTCAAGGCAGCTTCCAGAATTTGGTATATAACCATCGCATTGCGACCGGCATTGTAGTCGCCTTCTGTGACAGAGTTGGTTTACACGAGAAGGATTGGAACTCACTTACCAGGGCGACTGAGACGAAGAATCCCAAGAAATACTATTGAGAAGTATAAAAAAAAGTATAAAGTTAAAAATGTATAGACGTATTATGAATGTACAACTCATCGTCAGTACACGTGCTTAAAATATTATAGTACTCACTCCTTTTTTTCGATTTTAGGTCAATAAAAATTAATTTATCTTAAACTAGCCTAAAGGAGGATAAAAATAATCATTAAATTTCTGAAAAATTTCGAGTGCATTGAAAGGGACGAAGGACCAGCTGGAACTGGAGAATAAAGTGGAATGTAAGTAGATGTTTGTAAGATTTACCTGCAGTCAAAGAAAAAAATAGAAAAAAAAAAAGAAATTCTTCCAGAGTACCAGAATGTTAAACAGATCTCCGCATCTCTGTCGTATAAGAGCAATGACGCCCTGGACGGCTACTGTCCACCAGTACTGGGAAGTACCGGGAAGTACTGGGAATTTTGGTGCTGGCTCTTGGAAAGACTTTGGTTATATATTGCGGTTCAGTAGGTATTTTTTTTTTTAAATCGTGATGTCCAAGCACCTCTGGAAAAGACAGCTAGTGACTGAGTGATGGTGAATGTGCTCTCCTTATTTTGGTTGAACTGACTTCGTTGGAAAGCGACGATATTATTAAAAATAAAATTAAACGATAAAGTAATTTTTTTCTAGGAGTCACGACGGGTTACCCAAACGGGGTAAAAATTAAAACCTCGGGGGTAAAAAAAAAGACTCAATAAACATATAAATAAAACTACACAAAAATTTATTATTTAATAAGATTGACAAATTATGAAAGTTATATTTTATTCAGACAAATAACTTTTAGTCTAGTGGGCAATTTCGCTGTACACAAATTTGTTTTGGGTCAATACCCGAAAAAGTTCACCGACCTCTGGGTCGTAGAACATGCCTCTCCTTAACGTCTGGGTCGTAGAACATGCCTCTCCTTAACGTCTGGGTCGTAGAACATGCCTCTCCTTAACGTCTGGGTCGTAGAACATGTCTCTCAATCTATAATGACTGACGCATCTCATAGACATGCTGGTAGCCGATAAGGTTAGACCTTTTTTTGAATGCACATTTGCCAGTTTCGTGACGCTATTAACAATACCTGGGTTTTTTTCCTAATTAAATAAAAAATTAATTGATGTTGGGCTGTGTAGCTGCCAGTTTGCCAATTTAATTAATGAAATTATGAAAAACATAAGAGATTTTAAATATATTTATATATATATATATATATATATATATATATATATATATATATATATATATATATATATATATATATATATATATATATGCTGCATTATAAGAGAGAGAGAGAGAATGATAGACCCACTAATGGTTCTGGTGTCATCTGCTCACAGGAGCACAGTGGTCGAGGACCTTGAACAAGGTCGTCTTCTCCCCCCCCACCCCCCAAAAAAAAAACTGGAAAGCCCCATTCCATCTGCCAGACGGATGGGGAAGGTGGGAGGGAGGACCTGGGTGACGCAGCCTTCCTTTACTCAGGAGGGAGGGAGGGAGAGATTGGGAGGAGGGGAGAGTGATAGGGTGGAGGGGGAGAGGGGAGGGGGGAAGACCTAGAAAGAAAAAAACGGAGGTGGAGGAGAGGCAGTTATAAATGGTCATATCTCTCTCTCTCTCTCTCTCTCTCTCTCTCTCTCTCTCTCTCTCTCTCTCTCTCTCTCTCTCTCTCTCTCTCTCTCTCTCGCTCGCTCTCTCTCTCTCTCTCTCTCTCTCTCTCTCTCTCTCTCTCTCTCTCTCTCTCTCTCTCTCTCTCTCTCCTCTCTCTCTCTCTCTCTCTCTCTCTCTCTCTCTCTCTCTCTCTCTCTCTCTCTCTCTCTCTCTCTCTCTCTCTCTCTCTCTCTCTCTCTCTCTCTCTCAGAAAATATATTAAACGTGAAAGGCCAGCGGTTGAAGGCTGGTATGAAATGACTCATACGAGGCTTGAGGTAGACTGACTCATACGAGGCTTGAGGTAGACTGACTCATACGAGGCTTGAGGTAGACTGACTCATACGAGGCTTGAGGTAGACTGACTCATACGAGGCTTGAGGTAGACTGACTCATCAGAATAATTGGATGATAATTCCTATTACCTGATTCCAAAATCCTTCCCCAGGCCCCCAGGATCCCGTTTTCTTTAAGGGGTAATTATCATATTTTTTCTTAATTAAATCATCACAAGGTTAGCGAGACGTCACTCACTAATTAGTTCCAGCCCTAATGACTCGTTCATTATTATTTTTGTGTGTGTCTGCCATGTAATTTAATGGGTTTCTTTTGACTTATCTGTATATATAAGGTCGTCTTCCAATTAGCCGTTAGTGCCTGAGAAGGGTCGATAATTATTAAACCGAAAACACCGCGCTGTTTATTTGCTGCTCAATTTGGAAAATAGATTAAAATATATGTAGTATTCTTGACTGGTTAGTGGATAGGCTTCAACCCCCCCCCCCTCCCCTCCTGACCCACTGTTGCACATTGCAAAAGAAAAAAAATAGAAACAGCGGGAGTCGTAACCTGTCGTATTACCGCCGCCGCTGACCTTTGACCCTTTCCTGGGGGCTTGTGACCTTCGGCGATGCTGTTTTGTGACCTTAATTTACCCTCCCCTTCTTCCCTCCTCCCTCTCCCCTCCCCCCTTCCACCTCTGCAGTATTTGTGATGGGGAGGGAGGGAAGGAGGTCTGTAGGGTGTAGGTAATTACTCTCCCTCTCTCTCACTCTCTCTTTCTCTCTCTCTCTCTCTCTCTCTCTCTCTCTCTCTCTCTCTCTCTCTCTCTCTCTAACAGAAAGATTTTTTATACGCTGTGTGAACCAGATGGGAAACTGACAACATTTACATGGCACGAGACAAGTACACACAAGTACACGCAAGTACACGCAAGTACACGCAAGTACACGCAAGTACACGCAAGTACACGCAAGTACACGCAAGTAAACGCAAGTACACGCAAGTACGCACAGGTACAGATAGCAGTACACACAAGTACAGATAAGCACAGACACGTACTCACAAGTACAGACAAATACACATAAGCACAGACAACAGTACACGCAAGTACACGCAAGTACAGACAAGTACGCACAGTTACGGACAGCAGCACATACAAGTACAGACAGCACAAGACAGCTGTCTTCAACAGCTGTTCAATTACGAGGGGAAAGAAAAAGAGACAGCTCACTATTCCATGGCTCAGAGCATTCGAAACCAGCTCACTTTTTTTAGAAAGCAAACTTTTGACGACGTTTCGATCCGTCCCGCACTGTTTTCCCAACAGAAGGCGAAAATATGGAGAAAAAACATTCGTCTGTAACTTAAAAAAAAAAAATTCCTTTGCTTCAGTGCCATGTCCGACTGGGTAAAATTAAAATCATTTTATGGAATCGAGTTTGCCGTGGCCTTCGGCTGTTTTATGCGCTCATCTTGGTAACCTTTCAGTCATCTTGCAACACCGAAACGTCGTCATTACAAGTTTCACCCTCCTGCGCGCGGGTTATTTGTGTATTGTTCCAGTCACGGTGTTGTGATTTCTTTCATTCTTTCTTAGGCCTGTTAAAATTCTTCGTGAGGCGCTAGACGACACCAGTATCGTGGACTGACGACGTCCTTTTCTGGAACATGGTGACAGTATCCTGGAACAGGACGCTTCGATTATTTGGGTAGTGAGAGCACTGTTTTCTAGCACAGACACTTGAATAGTCTACTAGTTACCTAGATTTTTCTGCCTCAATACACAGTATTTGTGTACTGCCTCAGTACTGTCTCAGTTTACTGCCTCAGCGCACAGCAGTCTCAATGTATTGCTTCACTACACTGCCTCAGTACCCTGCCTCACTACACAGCCTTAGTGCACTGCCTCAGTACCCTGCCTCACTACACAGCCTGAGTGTATTGCTTCACTCCATTACCTCAAAACCCTGTCTACTTTGCTTCAGATTATTACTACGTCAGTGTGCTGTTACTTTACTACTGTTACTCTTTACTTTCATTTGCTTTTATTGGCTTTATTTGATGTTGTTATTTAAAGTTAGACATCCAGCACGAGCACACTGCTTGACGGTCCTTCGTCTTTCAGCGTCCTTAGTTTCATATAAAATATAGCAATCTATATGTGGAATTTTGTATTACAGATCACGTAAACATGATATTCGAACTTGGGATATCAGGCTGGTTAGTTGGGTTTAAAGCCTGTCGACTACACTGGGGTCATTTAGGGCTACACGAAACCTTTTCTGCCACCTGACAAGACTACTTTAATCCCTAAAATAGGATTGAAGAAAACTATCAGCGTGTTTACGCTGACAGAAATACAACTCTCAGGGTAAATATCCTGTTTAGAGACACAGCCTCACTTTTTCAACGTTTTATCAGAAAATCAGCTAAACGCTGTTCTGCTCTATGTAATTTATTTAGGCTGTAAATATTGCATTATATGTCAAATTTGTTTCATTTCAAAACGCTTCGTAATTTCATTCAGCGGTCTGCAGGAACCTGGTGACTGTGTGGCACCAACAGTGGTCAGGCAAACAGGGTCACACATTCTCAAATGTCAGCCAGTCAGAGAGACTTGAATCGTTCATTTATGCAGAAGAGTGTGTTACACC
The DNA here is from genome assembly GCA_009830355.1 of Cherax destructor. Taxonomy (NCBI): domain Eukaryota; kingdom Metazoa; phylum Arthropoda; class Malacostraca; order Decapoda; family Parastacidae; genus Cherax; species Cherax destructor. Next base: position 145,094 of record WNWK01001751.1, on the reverse strand, counting down.
ACGTTTTCTGTTGCCCATCTTGGTAGGGCTTCTGAATTTACAGTATTACTAGTTTTCACTTTCAACCGTTGAATTATTCATGTGGACCCCGGCAGATCTTCAGGTCTTGTGCTCATCACGTCATCTGCATGAGCGTGGATCTTGTAAAAGGTTTATTACCCGCGTCTTCACACATACCTGCGACTCTGGTAAGGTCGCAGACTCGGGCACTGGGAAAGCAATACAATATAATTTTATTTTTCTGGAGTAAACACAAATGTTGTTTACATACGGGGCATTTCCAGCAGGAATGTTTGTGATGCTGGGAATTCCTTTCACTACTGGGCTCCCTTAACACCATACCTGGAACCTTCGACCTGGAACCTTCGACCCTTCAAAGAATCCCTTCATGTCCCATGACTGTCTCTACCTCGTCTCTACGTAAAAATATACAGTGAAACCTAAACTTCTTGATGACCGTTGTCTATCGCTGACCACCGATGTGTCTCCTCTGCAGGTGTGGTGTTGGTTGTGTTGGCCTCCTGTCTCCTCCACACCGTCATCGCTGACTCCTCTCCGACACTCTACGAACTCCCCTCCAACGCTACCGTCATCAACGGAGGACCCATCGCTACGGGATTCAGGTCAGTGGCTTCAGGAATCTCTTGGGTCGGATATTTGCACCGTGCTGGTACGGGTGATTTGACTTCTTGTTCTGATGGGAAGGTGATTCGAAGGTCTGTGCTGTGTTTGGGCCCATACACATACAAGCATATTAAAAAATAAGAATAACCATAGATACTCTTTAAAACCTATAGGAACAACATAAGTTTTTATTTTTTTTCCATGACAACATATGGGTTACACCTATGGGCACAACATATGCCGTTCTTGATTAGTGACACAACAACCTCATTGCCACTATTCACACTTATGCAAATTTCTTTTCGCTTGTCTGACCCCACAATGACGAGTGTGTGGCAAAAGAGTGCTACAAACACTCGCTCAGGGTGAACATGGTAACCTGGACGTAGTATCGGGATTACACAAGGGTTAAAATCGCCCGAGGTTCTTTTTTTTTTGGCAATTTCAGTTGTCTTGAAGACGTGAACAGATTATTTAAAGACACGTCAGATTTCCTGAACTTACTTTTATTTAATTTAAAACCCTTATTTTTCCTTCATTCCAAAAATGAGATGCTTCTCAAACTTTTATCTAACCATTTTTTTGTGTGAATTTGCTCTATTATGCCTTTTTTCTTATGCCTTTTTACAGTTTCACTGCTGACCTTATTCTGTTGCGCTCGACTCTTGGGACGACTCCACGACCTCTGACCCACCAAACTCGACGACTGACAGGAAAACGCATACAGAAAACACACCTTAAAACGACGATTAACAAATGGAAACGAGATTCAAATTAAAAAACGAGGATAGAACAGAGTTAATGTATTAAACGAGTGAAGGATGACGTCAGTCTTCAAGAAGGAAAGGAAAAAATTAACGTCTGAGACATTATAAGCATTCTAGTAAGTAGTATGACTATACGTACATACTGTATGACTATATCGTACATACTGTATGACTGTATCGTACAGACATACTGTATCATACAAACACCCCTGACTCTTTTGTGTGTATTCCGAAGAGTACGTCATGCGGTGAGAGCGGCAGTGTATATAAACACATGGAGGGATGTTTAAAACCTGCGTTACGTACTAAAGTAATGTTGACTGGTGGTGTATAGGTGATCAGCAGACTTTATGACCCTCCTGTAGTCGATAGGCTTTAAACCTACCATAATAACCAAATCACCGATACAGTGTTCTAGCAAGTACTGGCTGTATTTTTAAACAACAGTGACATATTATATATATATATATATATATATATATATATATATATATATATATATATATATATATATATATATATATATATATATATTATATGTAATATCTTGCATTCGTGTCTACTCACAACGACAATCACTGCTGCTGTGGTTAGCCACAATTACCACAGTACGGAGCTTTCACTGCTGTTTTTCAGCAGTCGCATCATCGTCATCATCCCAGTACAATCCCATCACCACCATCACCACCATCACCCCCATCACCTGCACCGCACCATTTCCTTCAGCGTATCTTCCACATCTCAATTCCAATGGTCCCATAATTCCACCCTCGTAATACACCCTCCTACAGACAGACATTAACCGAGTAGACTCATTATTCATCTTTCTCTCTCCCTCCCCTCATCTCTCTCGATCCCTCCTTCCCTCCCTCCCCACCTTCATCCCTCCCTTCCTGTCTTCTCTCCCTAACTAATATGTAAGGAAACCTTTGGTGTCGTACATGATAAACCCTAAGTGAATGCTTGGTGATACCCTCATTGTCTTACTGAAGTCTCCCAGCTCAGGCTGACACTACTGAAGTCTCCCAGCTCAGGCTGACACTACTGAAGTCTCCCAGCTCAGGCTGACACTACTGAAGTCTCCCAGCTCAGGCTGACACTACAGAAGTCTCCCAGCTCAGGCTGACACCACTGAAGTCTCCCAGCTCAGGCTGACACTACTGAAGTCTCCCAGCTCAGGCTGACACTACTGAAGTCTCCCAGCTCAGGCTGACACTACTGAAGTCTCCCAGCTCAGGCTGACACTACTGAAGTCTCCCAGCTCAGGCTGACACCACTGAAGTCTCCCAGCTCAGGCTGACACTACTGAAGTCTCCCAGCTCAGGCTGACACTACTGGAGTCTCCCAGCTCAGACTGACACTACTGAAGTCTCCCAGCTCAGGCTGACACTACAGAAGTCTCCCAGCTCAGACTGACACTACTGAAGTCTCCCAGCTCAGACTGACACTACTGAAGTCTCCCAGCTCAGGCTGACACTACTGAAGTCTCCCAGCTCAGGCTGACACTACTGAAGTCTCCCAGCTCAGTCTGACACTACTGAAGTCTCCCAGCTCAGACTGACACTACTGAAGTCTCCCAGCTCAGGCTGACACTACTAAAGTCTCCCAGCTCAGGCTGACACTACTGAAGTCTCCCAGCTCAGACTGACACTACTGAAGTCTCCCAGCTCAGGCTGACACTACTGAAGTCTCCCAGCTCAGACTGACACTACTGGAGTCTCCCAGCTCAGACTGACACTACTGAAGTCTCCCAGCTCAGACTGACACTACTGAAGTCTCCCAGCTCAGGCTGACACTACTGAAGTCTCCCAGCTCAGTCTGATACTACTGAAGTCTCCCAGCTCAGACTGACACTACTGAAGTCTCCCAGCTCAGGCTGACACTACTAAAGTCTCCCAGCTCAGGCTGACACTACTGAAGTCTCCCAGCTCAGACTGACACTACTGAAGTCTCCCAGCTCAGGCTGACACTACTAGTCCCCATCAGCTGACACTATGAAGTCTCCCAGCTCAGACTGACACTACTGAGTCTCCCAGCTCAGGCTGACACTACTGAGTCCAGCTCGACTGACACTACTGAGCTCCAGCCAGGCTGACACTACTGAAGTCTCCCAGCTCAGACTGACACTACTGGAGTCTCCCAGCTCAGACTGACACTACTGAAGTCTCCCAGCTCAGACTGACACTACTGAAGTCTCCCAGCTCAGGCTGACGCGTTTTAAGACTACGTGACCCATCCTACATGATAGAATATGAGAGTGGAAACACAGTCAGCTTTTGTTCCCACTGTGTAACTGTCACATAGAATAGGGTAGCAGCACACTGCTGGTGTATCAGATTTTGTTAAACCCCAAAAAAATAAAGGTTCTCATATTTTTCAATATTCTGGATCAATTGTTGATTCTTATGAACCCCTGTTTGAACCTTCCATTTGAACACCTGTTTGAACCTTCCATTTGAGCCCCTGTTTGAACCTTCCATTTGAACCCCTGCTTGAACCTTCCATTTGAACACCTGTTTGAACCTTCCATTTGAGCCCCTGTTTGAACCTTCCATTTGAACCCCTGCTTGAACCTTCCATTTGAACCCCTGCTAGAACCTTCCGTTTGAACCCCTGCTAGAACCTTCCATTTGAACACCTGCTTGAACCTTCCATTTGAAAACCTGTTTGAACCTTCCATTTGAACCCCTGTTTGAACCTTTAATTTGAACCTTCTATTTGAACCTTCTATTTGAACCCCCTGCTTCCCCCTCCACTTGAACCCCGGCTTCCCTCCTTCCTCCACCTCCTTCACAACTTATCTTTCAGATACTCCCCCTCCTTCTATAACCATATATGTACTTCCCACTTTCAACCATCTAGGTGTCTCCCTCCATCTTTTACTTGAATCTAGAAGGCATTTCGTTCTTCGCTCGCTTAAATGAATGGATGTACTCCATCTATGGAGTACCAACTGCATCTCTCCCTTCACTCTACTCCTACCTACTCCATCTGCCTGTTCCACGCTGTTTAAGTAACCTCCTCTGTCTCTCTCTCACCCTCAGCTGTGATGGTCTTAAGTACGGTTACTATGCTGACCTTGCCAACGGGTGCCGGGTCTTCCACGTCTGTTACCCGTACCTGGATTCTGAACAGTTCCTCCGGACCCGTATGTGGTCCTTCATCTGCGGCCAGGACACTGTCTTCAACCAGGTCAGTCCACCAGGTTGTGCTGGGCCAGGTCGGTCCACCAGGTCATGCTGGGCCAGGTCGGTCCACCAGGTAATTCTGGTAGTTTATAACGTAAATTATAAATGGCAATGTTTAATGCATAATGCATATAAATAATGTATATATATATATATATATATATATATATATATATATATATATATATATATATATATATATATATATATATATATATATATATATATATATATATATACATATATATATACATATATATATATATATATATATATATATATATATATATATATATATATATATATATATATATATATATGTATATATATATATATATATATATATATATATATATATATATATATATATATATATATATATATATATATATATATATATATATCGTCTCTCCCACTGAAGATAATTACAGTATCTTCAATTTTTTTCCCTAATTTTCAATCTTCTATTCCAAAAATCACAAAGACAATTTTTGTCTAATATTTTTGACTATTATGCCGTCACAGCATCATATTCCATTTTGGCTTCAATATACGTGTGCTGTTCCCCCCCAAAAAAAAAATGTGTACGCACTTTCTACCATCCATGTATCCGAAAGGTGTTAGGTTATTATTATAACTAAGCGCTAAACCCACAAGGGTCATACAGAAAAGCTGCTGGAAATTCGTCAGTGTTATTAAAGATTTGGATGATTTTTTTTTTTTTGGCGGTAGAAAATTTATTCACTAATCTCCAAACTGGTTTTTTTTCTATTTTTTTTCTCATTGTAAAGCCATATATACTTAATTTACGTGGCGAGTGTCGCGTGTCGTCTCGCCAGACGATTGTCCGGTTTTCCTGACGAACAAAACATCACCAGTCGTTCATGTTGCAGACCCTGACGAAACATTGCAATCTGGATGGGATTGAAATTCCAGTGTGATGTCTTGTACGTGGAATTTTTTTTTAAATGTCGTGTAGAATGTTGCAAATGTGTGTGTGCGTGTGTGTGTGTGCGTGTGTGTGTGTGTGTGTGTGTACTCACCTATTTGTACTCGCCTATCTGTGGTTGCAGGGGTCGATACATAGCTCCTTCCCCCCCCCCTCTTCACTAATCGCTATTAAGTCCTCTCTCTCCCTGCTCCATGAGCTTTATCATACCTCGTCTTAAAACTATGTATGGTTCCTGTGTGTGTGTGTGTGTGTATGTGTGCGTGTGTATGTATGTGTGTGTGTACGTGTAAATGTGTGTAGGGGGAATAAAGAGGTGGTAGTGAACTGGAATATGATCACACTAAGGTGAATTTGGTGGTGGTGGAGATTGTGGATGGGGTTAAAAACAAAACCGGTTCCAGCTGAGAGTCAGGTCAGTGGGACGTATGGAAGAGGAGCCAGGTAGCATCTTCAAGAAGGTCACCTGTGTAATACCGCGCGTGAGAGGGAAAGGTAAGAGGCAGTGGCCAGGTGTTGAGAGAAAGTGATTTCTGGCCTGAGAACTCCGCTCCTGAGGAATCTCCCTCATTACCACCTACCACACTGAGTCTCCAATGCACAAAAAAAGGTGATTTATATTACAACAGCTGGCGCCTTAACTGGCCGGTGTTCCGGGGAGATGGTTTAGAGACAGTGTTTTCAACCCACGTAGCCAGGTGGTAACAGCGTAGGTAGATACACAACTCTCAGTATACATACACCTTTGATATACCTTTGATGAGTTCCAAGAGTTTTTCTACTCCTGGAGCACGGCCATGGGCCAGGCTCGTCTGGTGCTTGCCTGGTCAACCAGACTGTTGCTGTGGGTGGCCCGCAGCCCCACATATCCATCACAGCCTGGTTGATCTGGCACCTGGTGAAGATACTTGTCCCTGCAGTGTTTCTGATATCTTCTGATATCTTCTATATATATATATATATATATATATATATATATATATATATATATATATATATATATTCTTAAGAATATTTGGATTGCTTGACCGCTCTGAGTATATACCACGATAGGTATATCATCAGTGTATATTTCTCGTCGAATACACGATGAGACGTGTATACCTGTCAATGCATACTTTCTGGAGCGTTGCTCTTAGTGTATGTACACTGAGAGATATGTATCTATGTCTTAGACACACATGCAACATCTGAAGGCACCCAGATGTTGCACATGTGTCTAATTCTTCGTGTTTGGCTGCCTTGAATTATAAATCAATATAACTTTGGGTCTGCTTGCAGGTGGCGCTGGTCTGCGACCACACCCAGAACTCCATCCCCTGCGAGGACTCTCCCAGCCACTACGAGACCTCCAATGGCTACTTCGGTCAGACCGAAATCAACTTTAGGGAGTAGATGGATGACTTGACACATGGTAGATGGTAGATCAAAGTTAATAGTCGTTGTCAAGTGTGAGAAGTAACGGTAGATGAGATAGCAGTAGTAGCAGTAGCAAAGATACGTAAGATAGTGGTAAAAATATAATAGTTTACGAGAGAAGGGATAATGATCCATGATATCAGATGGAGGTAGATAATGGTAGACGAAGATAGATGGTGATAGTCTGATAGATAATGGCAGGAACAAGAGATTTAGCAGAGTTTCTGTACTTGCACCTCATTCAGTTAATCATCCGGTTGACTGATTAACTTATCGATTGATTGGCTATGTCATTATCTATTAGTTGATTATATGAGTGATCAGTCGATTATGTCATTAACGGGTTGGGCGATTGAACTGATTAGTTAATTAGCTAATTCATTAATTATATGATTAACTGGTTCATCATTTTGTATATTAATAAACCGATTGATGTTTTTTGACTGATATGAGAAAAATGGCGTCCATTTTCCGTGGATTCGAATGACGTAATTAACAGCAGTGACGAAGAATACACTCAGGTTGCAGAGCAAGCTCATGCTGGGACACTTGTTCTTATGTAGAGCTTTGTGATGCGACACAGAACTTTGTAACAGAACATCCACACAGAGCTTGTTCTGCGACGTATGTCTTGTCTTCGCCAAGATTAATATTTCTCTCTTAAAGTCTTGTTCCTCTAAATCAAAGCCAAAAAGAGAGGATTTCTCAAGATAGTTGTTGTTGTTGGTTGTAAGGGCTACGACGGCTTGAGCTGTTTGCTTGAACCCTTCTGAAGTTGTTGTTGCTGGTTATGAGGGCTACAAAGGCTTGAGTCGTATGAACCCTCTCTGGGGAAGTTGTTATTGCTGGCTGTAAGGGCTCCGAACGGCTTGAGCCGTATGATCCCTTCCTAAGGAAGTTGTTATTGCTGGCTGTAAGGGCTCCGAACGGCTTGAGCCGTATGATCCCTTCCTAAGGAAGTTGTTATTGTTGGCTGTAAGGGCTCTGAATGGCTTGAGCCGTATGATCCCTTTCCGAATAAATGTCATAATGTGACGAACAAATCCATCTTCTTCAGCCGTTTTCACGGACTTTTTGTGCGAGTAATCCGGATTCGCTGAGTGTGTTACCAGTAGCGTTAAGTGTAGTCATGGAGTTTATAGACACTTGTTGCTAGCTTAGCATAGAAATTTAATGTTTGGCTTTATCTTGTTTATTTTCTTCATCTTCTCCTTCCCTTAACATCTTCGTAGTAACAAAAAAAATATGTAAATATATCCAAAGAATTTTGTAAACAATGCTTAAAAATATTAAAAAAAAAAAATATGTATGTTATCTACTCCCATACTATCGTGGTTTAGGTACCTACAAATCATTGTTACCAAGACTACTTGCCAAAATGGACAATGAGGGAAAAAAGCAGCGTGGAATGCTTTATAATATGGCTCACGTAGGAGCTTATCAGTTTGATCAAGCTTTCGTATGACCGAAACGTCGACATTTTACTCTGTTCCATTTTATTCTTGTACCTTATTGTACCATCATAGATGTTTATAAGACACACGTGCAACAGTTGGGCATATTTATTCCGAAACGTTTTGTGGAAATTGTTACATAATTTCCTAAATGTAAAACCTATAAATGAATAATACAATAATTGTGTAATATTATGCTGATTTGACCTTTTGGAGAAATTTCGAGTGAGGGGGGGGGTGGAAGAGCTGCGGAGTGACGCCGGGGAAGAGACGCTGTATTGAATTTAATGTGTGAACACTGGACTGAATTGCGCAATGTAATCAGGCGTTCTCGAAGATCAGTTGGTGTATATCGGCCTCAATCCGTAATTTAGAAATTGCCGACACACTCCTGCTGAAGAATTGGGATAAATAGTGTGGAAAGCCCTTACAATTCGGCAACCAGGATGGAAAAATAGAAGATTTCAATGAATCCTTCCCAACAACACACCTTAGATAAGTGATGCTTACCCATAATGTACAGCAGTTTTTGCATTGACCATCGTAAATCCTATCTGCTAGGGTAGTGTTCCATCAGCATTGTCTTCCAGTAATTAAATGGTAAGTGTTAATATCAATTATATTTTGTGTACCCAACAAGCCAAATCATATACAGTCCACAACTTTAATTTACTAGAGCAGCTGGTTTTAATATTATAATTAATAATTTAATGTCAGGTCTAGCTTTTCGTGAGAGTAGTGAAGAAGTGGGCATCGAGGGAGTTACAGTTCAGCGACCTGCTGTGATTTAAGTCCCACTTATCTCCCCCAAATTACTTGCACGTAATAATTCAGGTAATGCCCTGTAAACCTCATGCAGGTAATTTACCCACGTTTCGCCCAACACAGTAGGCTTCTTCAGTCGAGTACAGAGGAGGCAGCAGAAGCAGTAGAGATGTAAAGACGATGTAATCAGTCCATCACCCTCGAAGACGAAGATTTGAGGTGGTCAGTCCCTCAGGCTCAACCTGGAGAAGATTTCAACCTCATAGTCTGGAACAATGTTCCGGACTATGGAGCTGAACTCTTCTCTAGGCTGAGGGACTGACCACCTCAAAACTACTCCTCATTTTCCACCTTTTCCTGCATTGGACTAAAGAAGCCCGTCGTGTAAGCGAAACATTTCCAGAATAGAAATACCCAACTGTTACATATACTTATCAACTTGTCGGTATTGTATACCGTTATATCTGATTATTTCTGGAGTCAGTAGCTCGGTATTGTCCATCATGTTGGTATCCCTGTTTTCCTTCCGCTGACGTAACTCTTGCCCCCCCCCCCCTGTGTGTAGTTGGCAAACCTGTTTGTATGTTTGTTTATTTTCCCCCTGTGTGGCCTTGAAGGAGGCAGCTCTACGGAACTCTTAACGATGGACTCCTGCATAGCCCTCTAATGTTGGCAGCCCTTATGTGGCTCTAATGTTGTTAAACCTGTGTTGTCCTGAGGTTGGTAGCCCTGTGCTGAACTATAATTGGTAGCCCTGTGTTGACCTGTAGTTGGTAGCCCTGTGTATTCCCCTTAATGACGGCAGCCTGCCTGAGTCTTCCCTTAAGTTGGTAGCCCTGTGTTGACATGTAGTTGGTAGCTGTGTGTTGACCTGTAGTTGGTAGCCCTGTGTATTCCCCTTAGTGACGGCAGCCTGCCTGAGTCTTCCCTTAAGTTGGTAGCCCTGTGTTGATATGTAGTTGGTAGCCCTATGATGACCTGTAGTTGTAGCCCTGTGGTGACCTGTAGTTGGTAGCCCTGTGTATATTTCCTTAATGACGGCAGCCTGACTGAGTGTTCCCCTTGGTAGCCCTGTGTTGACCTGTAGTTGGTAGCCCTGTGTATATTTCCTTAATGACGGCAGCTTGCCTGAGTCTCCCCTTAAGTTGGTAGCCCTGCGAGGCCCACATGTTGGCAACCCCGCCTGGTCAATAACATGACGAAACGTGTTTATAATTTTTTTTTTGCTGGACATGCTGTGTTGCATTTCAATAAATGTTGAAGAAAAGTTGATGATTTTTACTAACCATTGAATGTTTTGTTTGATTTAAATAACTTGTGATGATTCTGCCATTACTACGACTATTATTATTACTACTCTTGCTATTATTACTACTATTATTGCTATTACTACTACTATTGCTATTACTACTACTATTACTACTACTATTGTTATTACTACTACTATCGCTATTACTACTACTATTGTTGTTACTAATACTATTGCTATTACTATTAATATTGCTATTACTACTACTATTGCTATTGCTACTACTATTGCTATTGTTATTACTACTACTATTGCTATTACTACTACTATTGCTATTACTACTACTATTGATATTACTACTACTATTGCTATTACTACTACTATTGCTACTACTATTGTTATTACCACTACTATTGCTATTACTACTACTATTGCTATTACTACTACTATTACTATTACTACTACTATTGCTATTTCTATTACTACTATTATTACTATTACTACTACTATTGCTATTACTATTACTACTATTATTACTATTACTACTACTATTGCTATTACTACTACTATTACTATTACTACTATTATTACTTTTGCTTTTAATATTACTACTACAACTGTTATTAATACTATTTCTATTACGACTACAGCTATTATAAATATTACTATTCCTACTAGTAGTACTGCTATTACTACTAATAGTACTATGATTACTAGTAGTATTACCATTGTTACTATTACTACTACTGCTACTACTATTACTAAGACTTTCAATACTGCTTCTGCTAATACTACTGAATGAAAAATATATATTACACGATTTAAGTCACTCCTTCCTTCCCTCCCTCCTTCCTTCCCTCCTTCCTTCCCTACTTCCTTCCCTACTTCCTTCCCTCCTTCCCTCCCTCCTTCCTTCCCTCCTGCCTTCCCTCCTTCCTTCCCTCCTGCCTTCCCTCCTGCTTTCCCCTCACTCGTACCTACCTCTCTCGGCTCCACCACAACACCTGCGCCCACACATCAATGTTTACCTTTCTCTTCTTAAGTGACGGGGGAAACAACGTGTACTCTCGTTTGTGGTTGCAGGGGTCGATACTCAGCTCCTGGCTCCGCCTCTTCATTGATCGCTATTTTTTCCTCTCTCTCCCTGCTCCATGAACATAAGAACATAAGAACATAAGAAAGAAGGAACACTGCAGCAGGCCTACTGGCCCATGCGAGGCAGGTCCAAATCTCCCACCGACTTAAGCCAATGCCCCGACCCATCCAGGTCAGGTTACATTCACTTAAGGAAGGAGCACGGCATCTGACCTAGTAGCACAAACTAGTCAGGTCCAACTCACACCCACCCGCACCCACTCATATATTTATCCAGCCTATTTTTAAAACTACACAACGTTTTAGCCTCTATAACTGTACTCGGGAGTTTGTTCCACTCATCGACAACTCTATTACCAAACCAATGCTTTCCTATATCCTTCCTGAATCTGAATTTATCCAACTTAAAGCCATTGCTGCGAGTCCTGTCAATACTAGATATTTTTAGCACGCTATTTACATCACCTTTATTTATTCCTGTTTTCCATTTATACACCTCAATCATATCCTCCCTAATTCTACGCCTTTCTAGAGAGTGCAGATTCAGGGCCCTCAGTCTATCCTCATAGGGAAGATTTCTGATACATGGAATCAACTTAGTCATCCTCCTTTGTACGTTTTCCAGAGCATTTATATCCATTCTGTAATACGGTGACCAAAACTGTGCAGCATAATCTAGATGAGGCCTCACCAAGGATATATAGAGTTGAAGAACAACCTGAGGACTCCTATTATTTATGCTTCTTGATATGAAGCCAAGGATTCTGTTCGCTTTATTGCGAACACTTATGCACTGCTGTCTTGGTTTTAGATTACTGCTAACCAGAACTCCTAAATCCTTTTCGCAATCAGTAGTATTAAGATCTATATTATTTAGTTTATATGTGGCATGGTTATTGTCCTGTCCAATATTTAGAACTTTGCATTTATCTATATTAAACTGCATCTGCCACTTCTCCGACCACTGCATCAGTCTATTCAAATCTTCCTGGAGTGCTCTAATGTCCTCATTTGAATGAATTGGACGGCCTATTTTGGTGTCATCGGCAAACTTGCTTATGTCGCTATTTATTCCCTCATCTATGTCGTTTATGTAGATTGTGAACAACAAGGGGCCCAATACTGACCCCTGTGGAACACCGCTTGTGACATTTCCCCCACTCTGATTTCTCCCCATTTATGCAAACTCTCTGCTGCCTATTGTCAACCATGCCTCTACCCAGGAAAAATTTCTCCTCCTATTCCGTGTGCCTTAATTTTCCTCAATAGTCTCTGATGTGGGACTCTATCAAAAGCCTTACTGAAGTCCATATACACAATATCATATTCATTACCATGATCTACCTCCTCAAACACCTTAGTGAAAAAGTTATTAAATTTGTAAGGCAGGAACGCCCTTTTGTAAAACCGTGCTGAGATTTATGAGCTTTATCATACCTCGTCTTAAAGCTATGGATGGTTCCTGCCTCCAATACTTCACTTGCCACACTATTCCACTTCCTGACAACTCTGTGTGTGTGTGTATACTCACCTAGTTGTGGTTGCAGGAGTCGAGTCATAGCTCCTGGGCCCGTGTGTGTTTGTATGTATTCATCTAGTTGTGATTGCAGGAGTCGAGTCACAGCTCCTGGCCCCGTCTATTCACTGAGTTTATGATCACGAAGAAATACTAGGTAATCAGGTTTGATCCGAGGAAGGAAAGGGCGGCTCCAATTCCATGGATGAAGATCCATCTACCAGTATCCAGACACTCTCCTCACTTTATATGAAGGAAACAACAAAGGAATGAAGATAATTATAAAAATGTACATGTTAACAATTGATGTGTGACGTGGGAAGCGACGAGTCAACATAACAGTGACCAAGGATGTGACCAAGGATGTGACCAAGGATGTGACCAAGGCTGTGACCAAGGCTGTGACCAAGGATGTGACCAAGGATGTGACCAAGGCTGCGACCAAGGATGTGACCAAGGATGTGACCAAGGATGTGACAAAGGCTGTGACCAAGGATGTGACCAAGGATGTGACCAAGGCTGTGACCAAGGATGTGACCAAGGCTGTGACCAAGGATGTGACCAAGGATGTGACCAAGGATGTGACCAAGGATGTGACCAAGGATGTGACCAAGGATGTGACCAAGGATGTGACCAAGGATGTGACCAAGGATGTGACCAAGGATGTGACCAAGGATGTGACCAAGGATGTGACCAAGGATGTGACCAAGGCTGTGACCAAGGATGTGACCAAGGATGTGACCAAGGATGTGACCAAGGCTGCGACCAAGGATGTGACCAAGGCTGTGACCAAGGATGTGACCAAGGATGTGACCAAGGATGTGACCAAGGCTGTGACCAAGGATGTGACCAAGGATGTGACCAAGGCTGCGACCAAGGATGTGACCAAGGATGTGACCAAGGATGTGACCAAGGATGTGACCAAGGATGTGGCAGTCACCATCTTGAGAAGAAATGATTATGATCATAGCCATGATTTTTAAAGAGGTGGAGGGGTAAGCCAGCGGAAGGCCTCGGTCAGATGACCAAAAGCTCCAGCTGTGGGTCATCGTATGACTAAGACCCGCGTCAGGAAACACTTGTCATGTTTTCTGACGAACTTTACCTAACCTAACCTAGACACCATCTTAGTGGACATCTAGTTTCTTCGTTATTAACATTTCGGTCATGACATCATTAATCTTCAGAGTCTAAAACTTACAATGAGTATAATGCACAATTAAAAAAAGATACTTAAAAATTATCATTCAAATGAGGCTAACCAACACTAATACATAGATCAAATTTAAATTTTAATTGGAAAAAATTGAAATGTTTTTTAAATGCAATTTTTAGATTCTGAAGATGGATGATGGTTGCATACGAAACGTTATTAATGAAAAAAATGGATGCCCGCTAAGATAATGTTTGCCACAGCCTTGGTTCTACTTTTTGCACTGAAGAATCGTTTCCCACGTGGAGCCCCCAGTTGCTAATATAATTGTTCCAAGATGCGGCCCCTCAACGGAGATGGTTAAGGTCACAGTATTGTGTCTTATTCAGATCAGCGCCGTCCAGGGGATCCTCCGGTCAATACTTTCACAGAGCTGAATGATCACTCGCTACGTCCTTGTCTTATGCTCACAAGAAGACTCCCCTGAATCTTCCCATCAGTCTCATTGTGATCTAAACCAATTCCTGAACCCATCCTTTAGCTCACTCGTAGAGCGTTCTACTCGCAACCCAGAGAAAAATACGCAATTCTCCCTAAACTTGCTTCTGCAGTTAGTTGAGTGTCAGTTGACTGATATGTGTTGCATCTTGCGAAAGGACCCTAATGGAAATGAGCTACATTGGTTTATCCTGGATTATTCTATACTACACAATAACCCTTTAGATTCTATCCTATAGAATCAAAAGGATAAAATAACCCTAAGGAAGGCTATTTCCTCACCAAACACTTTACATTAGGGACGCACTCCCTGGCAGACCCTCCGTCTTCCACCCTGCAACATTACCTTTCTCTTCTTCCTTTGACATCGGGAAGATTAACGACACGTGGGGTTATCTAGACGTCTCTCACAGGCGTAGATAACCCTAAGCACTACCTTCTCCAGAGCTCTAGACGGCTTGACTGTCCTATGGGATGCGGGAGACAGGGACTCAATATCTCCTCCAGTCATTGTTGTCTGACCACTGGTCACTAAATCTCACCCCTTCTTCCTCTCACTTAACCCTCCTCCAGGTATCATATTATTGTCGCCCCGTACCCACCAGGTATCATACTATCATCTGATTTCCATTATTCCTCCAGGTATCATACTGTCATCTGATTTCCATTGTATTATATTAACCAGGGACCACGAAAGCACGACTGTTTAAGGAATTTCACATATATGGAATCATCTGTTTTTAAAAATTATTTCTTTGATTATTTCAGCATCATATGGTTTAAGTACCCCACCAGATTAAAATCCTCGCTGGGGGATGGTAGTGTTGGTGTCGCTCACTGAGTCAACATTGCATCTTACTAGAGTAGTCTGTACGGTTGAGAATGACCACTCCTGTTTTCATGCGCCGTGGTCATGAGAATATCATTATTAGCGGCCAGGTTTCTGAGTGACTGGATGTAGCGGCCTGGGATGGCAGGGTGACTAGAATCCAAGATGGCTGAGGTAATAATCGGTGATCAAAGTACTCAGCCTAAGACCTAGGCTGAGTACTTCGATCTCTGAGTCACAAAGAACATAAGAAGAGAGATGACTGACACTGCCAATATCCTTCCATTTGTTGTGTTGGCAGAGAGTGGAAAGTTTGCTGGACCGCTGTTGCTTCTGTTGCACGTTGGCTGTGTTGAATTTGCTGAGAATGTGTTCTGTACATTACAGTAACATTACATCACAGACAAGATGATGAACAACACATACGTGCAACACCTAGGTATCTTTATAACGATGTTGCGACAGTCAGCGGCTTTTTTTTCAATTAGATACAGAAACTATATATTGAAAGCAGATAAAGATAAGGCAATCCGTCTCTCAGCCTTAAAGAAAATATTGAGTCCCTTAGTCTTGAAAAAGTCACTGGTGGCCCAAACGTCTTCGTAATGTAGCGTGAACACTATGGAAGAAGTCTTGGGAGCTCGCCAGGTGTTCTCCCATGCACTCACGGAGGTAACCTAGTGGTAAGTGGCAGGAGAGAAGGGGCGTCTGGAATCCCAGAGGTCACAATGGGTCCCACAAAGACCCAGTGTGACTAATCCTTTTTTTTCGTTACCGCTCACAAGATGAGAAATAAACTAACTGCTTATGCGGCACAACTTTTTTTTTTAGATCATGGTAATGAATATGATATTGTGTATATGGACTTCAGTAAGGCTTTTGATAGAGTCCAAAATGCCCTGCATACTAGGGGCTTTTGGCATGTACACCTCATGTAATCTCAATAACCAAATGTAATTCTTTGTATCATGTCCAAATAAAAATTATTATTATTATTATTATTATTATTATTATTATTATTATTATTATTATTATTATTATTATTATATAGAGAATATTGAGGAAAATTAAGGCACACGGAATAGGAGGAGAAATTTTTTCCTGGATAGAGGCATGGTTGACAAATAGGCGGCAGAGAGTTTGCATAAATGGAGAGAAATCAGAGTGGGGAAGCGTCACAAGCGGTGTTCCACAGGGGTCAGTATTGGGCCCCTTGTTGTTCACAATCTACATAAACGACATAGATGAGGGAATAAATAGCGACATAAGCAAGTTTGCCGATGACACCAAAATAGGCCGTCCAATTCATTCAAATGAGGACATTAGAGCACTCCATGAAGATTTGAATAGACTGATGCAGTGGTCAGAGAAGTGGCAGATGCAGTTTAATATAGATAAATGCAAAGTTCTAAATATTGGACAGGACAATAACCATGCCACATATAAACTATATAATGTAGATCTTAATACAACTGATTGCGAAAAGGATTTAGGAGTTCTGGTTAGCAGTAATCTAAAACTAAGACAGCAGTGCATAAGTGTTTTCAATAAAGCGAACAGAATCCTTGGCTTCATATCAAGAAGCATAAATAATAGGAGTCCTCAGGTTGTTCTTCAACTCTATATATCCTTGGTTAGGCCTCATCTAGATTATGCTGCACAGTTTTGGTCACCGTATTACAGAATGGATATAAATGCTCTGGAAACGTACAGAGGAGGATGACAAAGTTGATCCCATGTATCAGAAATCTTCCCTATGAGGATAGACTGAGGGCCCTGAATCTGCACTCTCTAGAAAGGCGTAGAATTAGGGGGGATATGATTGAGGTGTATAAATGGAAAACAGGAATAAATAAAGGGGATGTAAATAGCGTGCTAAAAATATCTAGTATTGACAGGACACGCAGCAATGGCTTTAAGTTGGATAAATTCAGATTCAGGAAGGATATAGGAAAGCATTGGTTTGGTAATAGAGTTGTCGATGAGTGGAACAAACTCCCGATTACAGTTATAGAGGCTAAAACGTTGTGTAGTTTTAAAAATAGGCTAGATAAATATATGAGTGGGTGCGGGTGGGTGTGAGTTGGTCCTGACTAGCTTGTGCTACTAGGTCAGATGCCGTGCTCCTTCCTTAAGTGAATGTAACCTGACCTGGCTGGGTCGGGGCATTGGCTTAAGCCGGTGGGAGACTTGGACTTGCCTCACATGGGCCAGTAGGCCTGCTGCAGTGTTCCTTCTTTCTTATGTTCTTATATACAAAATACGCACATCAATATGACACCTTATAACAAGTAAGGGTATTGCAAATTACAAACTAACACCTGTATGTACAAAACTAACACATGAATCGCAGCTTAACAATGCCAAGAAAAATAAAGCTTACCATCCGAATACAAAAGGAATGACGAATACAATGCAATGTGCTTACAATAAAGCACAACACAAAATATAACCTACATATCTATGGCATCATGTACTTTACTTAATGCCAATAAGTACAAAACATTATTTACTTATTATCACAATATAGATCTATAAAAAACATTATTGCTCCCCCCTCCCGCAATCCCACCTACCCAAAATAAGTCTGCACACTAACATGTGCAGATTACCATCACAATGTGAAGATTACCATCACAATCATCATGAGTATTTTTTTTTATTTAAAACCAGAACCTAACAATGAGACACACAATAACACCACCTCACTTTGTAATTGAGCCGGTCCCAAAACATTAGGGATCGTTATGACGCAAACCTGTCTATGCACATTGACCGACCTTCGTCGGTACTAACATTATAATTATTAACAAACATAACAAGTATATACTGAAATGCGGCACAACTAACCGGTAACTGCTTGCACATGTGAAAGCCTGTCATAGCATGAGATAGTTCAAGAAGAAAGCCAAAATGTACCTCATGAATAAGACTTCAGAAAGGGAGGAGAGTGATTTCTTGTATGAAAATAACGAATTTTATCTCTCCACTAGTATATCTTCTTGCATTGTAATTGCTTTTACATAGTTAAGATACATACCTGTTTTTAACTTTTGAATATAATTAATAATTATCACTAGGACCCCAGTGGAAATAAGTCACTCTGTCTGACCTTTTGGGGTTATCCTAGGTTTTCTACACATATGCTGCCATGTATGATAATCTATGTAACTGTGTATACCTGACTAACCTTACTTAACCTGAGGTGGTGTGGTGTAGAAGTAGGCGCGACCATCTCCTCGATGTAGTCCCTTCTTCAGGAGGAGAGAAAGGAAGTCTATTTGTAAAACGCTCATCATTAATACCTTGTCCGACAACTAGTTGTAAATAGTATGGTGATACCGACAACATGTGGATAGAAATTTTTGTACTGTTTGGGGCATAAATTAAAGAAAACGTTTAGCCGTGAGTGACTTCTCCAATTTTACTACAGAAACATCTAAGAAAGTAACATATATTTTTTTTTCAATATCGAGGAGTAATACACAAATAACCGGCACATAGGTGAGAGGAGCTTACGACGACGTTTCGGTCGTCGTTTCGGGTTATTTGTGAATAACAGTATTAAACAGTATTACAAACTAGACTTCACCGCCCGAACTGATGGAGTTCGGACATCATTTTTATTTTTTGAGATTGTATTATCACTGTAATGTGTACAGCAGCTATATGAAGTAATTGCAAAATGCAAACTGACTTATATTCCTTAACAATGCTCAGTGGGGGTCTGACAAAGACCCATTATGGTCTCTGTAATGCTTTTTTTTGGGCTCTGGCTCACAGCTGCGGGTGCACAATAAACTAGCGTCACAACCAAGCACTTTATCTCCTGCCTTGAGCATCAGTTTTTAGCTGTGTCGTCTGAGTGGCTAGTTTATTGTGCACCCGCAGCTTATCCTGTGAGCGGTGGCAGAAAAAAAACTGGATTACAGAGGTCACAACTGGTGTTTGTCAGGTACCACTGAGCGTTGTTATATCTAAAGAAAGGAATATTGGTTATTTCATATTTCACAATTAGTATCGAATTCTCCCGGTTTTCTCTGCCTGGGTCGTCTGTCCTCATCACACATTGTCCACTGCTGGCCACTTCTCATTTTTTAAAGTTTCTCTTTTTTACCTTATTGAAGTTTACATGGCAATAAACATAATTAATAATCTACCTCATAAATGCAGTGTACATCTTTACATTGTATTTTAAGTTATTTTATCATAATTTTGTACTTCTGTACATGATTCCTATTATCATAAACTGATTCTGTTAATAATAATTATACTACCAGTTAATTACTTCACATTATTTCTCACTCAGTTGTTTCTATTACCAGTGCTCTGTTGATGATAATTCAACGTTATCCTTCATTCTTTTATATATCCTACTTCATAGTTCATGAATGCGGATAATGACCCAGAGATTTAAGTCTCTTGCCTTATCGCAATGATTATATTCTTCCGAAAATAACTTTCTTTATTACATAGTTAATCCAGCTGTTCTCAGCATCGCCAAGAATATACCAACATTCAACAACAATGTTAGATCCCTGAGTAACCACCGTCATGACCTCTTAGTTCTCCTAGATTTTTTAAATGCTAACATAACTTTTGTTATTGTTACCCATGAAACCTGAAACACGACAGACGTCCTTGCCTTAGCTGGGTACACAGCCGTTCATAACTGCAGGTCGGATCAAATGGGGGAAGGTATTGTAATCTACCACTCTAATGAAATAACGTGTAGTAATTCTACATATACCAGGGATGAACATGGTGAATATATATTTGGAAATTTTACAACCGAAAATCTAAGGACCCCAATTACAGTTGGAGAAGTCTACAAGTTACCTCGTACCTTCATTGACAACCTAATGGAAACTAATAGTTAACAAACACTTAAGCAGACATCACTTAATGCTTGCTGGTGACTTCATCATAAACTTTGTCCAAACTGAAGACCCACAAGTAGCTGACTTCATTAGCAACATGTACAATTGCTTGCTAATACAAGGCATAATTGAGCCTACAAGAATTTCTGAGACGATTTCATCCTCAATTAACCATAATTGGACAAATATAATAGCCCCTATCAAAGCAAGTATAATCGCAGACAATACAACTGATCACTACCACACCTTCCTCGCAACCAATACATATATGTAAATTACTACTCGATACTATACACAACTGGGAGCTAGTAAGCTCTCATTCAGTCTAAACACCTTTATTATGCTAGAAGGTGTAATGAAATAAAAGAGTATACTACTAAAACAGTCAATATACTAAATAATTTCTTCCCCGCTATAGGATCAAGTCTAGCTATCAAAATCCCAAGGTCCAATGCCTAAGTGAGCGGTTACCTTGCTAGAAATATCTCAAACTCTCTGTATCTGGCTCAGCTAATCCTACTGAGGTCACTGATAATAAATTTACTGAAAAAATAAGGCAACAAATTAGCTAATTTACCACCATTAATGTACAAAAATGCTGTTCGTGGGCTATCACCAACAACTGCAACATTCTTCAACAAACCATTAGATATCAAAACTTTCCCAGCAATGCTTAAGATAGATAAGTTTACCCCAATACATAAAGTAGGAGACCCAACCGATGTAAATAACTTGACATTATTATCTAAAATTTTCAAATAATAATTCATAAGCGAATATACGCTTTCCTAGTGTCCCACAGTATACTCAATCCCTACCCGTTTGGTTTCAAACCCAGAAAAGGTACAAATGATGCAATTATAAAAAGGCTGGACTTACTTTATGCAGATCTTGAAAATAATGAGTATCCACTGGGCCTCTTCACAGACCTTTGGAAAGCTTACGATACAGTAGACCACAGCATCCTGCATCATAAACTAGAACATTATGGCATACTTTAAGCCCTACCTTAACAGCTGATACTAATATGTCTCCGTCAAGGGCATAACCTCGTCATCTAGACTTACCAACACAGGAGTGCTTCAAGGTAGTGTTCTCGGTTCTTTGTTTATCCTCATTTACTCTTGTTCTTCATGGTACTCTGCCTTAACAAAAAAAAAAAACTAAAATATAGACGACAAATCACCCAGAACAAATTTGTAAGATTCATCCCGGACCTGGGTCCAAGAGAGTGTGTAGGCCAGGATGAATTACAACAACTGGATATGCTGAATGTTGAAGACAGAGTAAAACAACTGAAGTTAAATCTTGCTGCCAAGTTTGTCAAGGCTGGGAACCAAAACAAGTATAGTACTAGGGAAAGGGAACACAACTTTGTCGTACCCACAGTAGGTGGTCAGGCTTCAGACACCTTTTATTGTACAGCAGTGAAGGAGTGGAACGGACTGCCTGCACATGTCAAAGCCTGCCATAGCATGAGCCCGTTCAGGAAGAAGGATAAATGGTACTTAATGAATGAAGTTACATAAAGGGAGGAGAATGATTTCTTATATTCAATTCAATTCAATTCAATTCAACTTTATTTCTGATAATATTGCAAAGTGGGGTTTACATATTTTATGGAATTTGTACATTATATGAAATATTACAAGAAGGCCAATAGTATGCCTAGGTATGCCTAGGCATTTCAGGCAGTCTTATACTAGATCTTACTCTATAGTGACACAATAATTATACTAGTATTAGGGTTAGATAATTGTAGTGATTAACTAGGTTTACAAAATTGAGGTAGTTCAAAATATTTAAGAATTTAACAATTAGTTTATATATTAATGGAAATGGTGCCATGTTGGCATGATACAGTTTCTATATTGGAGTGTCTTGGGCAAACTTATGACTAGCTTAAGAATTATGAAGCAATAGTTGTATTATAATTTTGTTTACAGTCATGTGAAAATTAAGGGGAATCACATATATCAATAAGTGTATTTTGCTGTGGATATGTGCAAGATAAAGTAGTTTTCATGTGGTTAACTACCGGTTGGGTGCGTAAGTGAGATAAGATGTTTTTTAACAGTGCTTTTGAAAATGGAGGTTGTGTCTGCAGTTCCGGAGTTTTCAGGCAGGGAGTTCCAGATTTTAGGCCCTTTTATGTACATTGAATTTTTGTATAGATTTAGTCGGACACGGGGAATGTCAAAGAGATGTTTGTGTCTGGTATTATGTCTATGGGTCCTGTCACAACTGTCAAGAAAGTGTTTTAGTTCAGGGTTAATGTTGGAATTTATGGTTCTATAAATGTAGATTGCAGAGTAGTAAGTATGGATGTTCTGAGCAGTGAGTAAGTTTAGGTCTTTGAAAAGTGGGGAAGGGGGGTGTTGCCAAGCGTTGGATTGCGTGATAATTCTTACTGCGGCTTTTTGTTGGGTTATTATTGGCTTTAGGGGGTAATTGCTGTTGATCCCCAAGCACAAATGGCATATGTGAGGTAGGGATAGATGAGTAAATAGTATAGTGTGAGTAGGGCTGATTGTGGTACATAGTAACTTATCTTAGAGAGGATCCCCACAGTTTTGGACACTTTCTTTGTTATGTGTTGGATATGAGTGCTGAATTTCAGGTTGCTGTCGAGGTGAAGGCCCAGGAATTTGCCCTCATTGTGTTTAGCAATAGGAGTGTTGTTGATTTTAATGTTTAATTGTGCATCACCTGCTCTGTTACCAAACATAATATATAAGGTCTTATAAGTGTTGAGTGTAAGTTTGTTGGCTGTCATCCATGTAGATATTTTTAGTAATTCGTCGTTAACAATGGTGTTGAGCATTTTAAGATTTGGGTGGGAGATGACATAAGTCGTGTCGTCAGCAAAGAGTATTGGTTTCAGGTGTTGTGATACTATGGGCATGTTTGTGGAGCAACTTGCAATGTGAACAGACTGACTGATGTTGTAGTGGCCAGGCTTAGGCTTGGCTACAGGTACTTCTGACAGTTTGGGAGACACAGATGATGATCAAACTAAATGCAAATTATGTGATCAGGCATATGGTCACTGTCTTGAACACTATGTGCTTAATTGTGCACTTATTGAGGAATATAGAGATAGACAGTATAATAACCTATGTGACATGTCAAGATATCTTATTCATGAAATAAGATACCAATTGTACTAAGCAAATTTCCTAAATTTGCTTGTAACAGATAATTGAAATGTAGATATAAACCCAAATGTACAATTGTTAACCCCTTTGGGGCCTAGTGCCTAGGCCTTTTGTGTATCCATATGCTCTTGCGCTACCGTCCACAGGATGGATATGGGGTGCACAATAAACTAGCCACTTCGGTGGCAAAATCTAAATCTGATACATTAGAAAGATCATTGATGTATAAGAGGAAGCGCAGGGGACCAAGGACACTTCCCTGTGGTACTCCAGTATCAAGTGATCGTGTCGAGGAGGTTGTGTCTTTAATGGTGACATACTGATACCTATAAGTAAGGTGGGATTTGAAATGTGCAAGTGCATGACCTCTTATACCATAGTGATCAAGTTTGTGGAGTAGGATGCCGTGGTTTACTGTGTCGAAAGCTTTCCTTAGGTCAATAAAAAGTCCTAATGGATATTCAACTAATATACAGGACCTATTACTGTAACATTCATGTACCCATTACTGTGATCTGATCCTCTCTTTAATGTTATTGTAAATAACTCAGTTTACATTATTCCTAGTATATCCCCTTGTATTGTAACCGCTTTTCGCATAGTTGAGTTACTTAGAATTTTTTAACTGTTAATGTTCAAATTATAAAATATTACAAAGGACCCCAGTGAAAATAAGTCACTTTGACTTTCTTGGGCTATCCTAGGTAATCTACACATATACTGCCATCTATGACAGTAGTCTTAAATTCGAAACACACATACAACAAATTTCCAAGAAAATCTCAAAGACAGTAGGCATATTATCAAAGATACGCTATTATGTGCCACAATCAGCACTCCTTGCACTATATCATTCACTTATCTATCCTTATCTCACCTATGGAATCTGTGCATGGGGCTCAACAACATCAAATCACCTTAGACCACTCATAACCCAGCAAAAGGCTGCAGTCAGGATGATAACAAATGCCCACTCCAGACAGCATACTCCACCAATATTCAAAACTCTAAAACTATTCACCGTAGAAAACATTCATACCTATTCATGTGCCTATTACATACATAAAACTCTACATGCTAATATCAACCCTCTGCTCAAAATTCTCCTCAACAACTTTAATATGACCCACGACCACAACACAAGACACAGATCACTTTTTGACATACCCCGAGTCCATACCAACCAATGTAAAAATTCTATGCACATAAAGGACCCCAGAATCTGGAATTCATTACCAGTAAAATTAAATTAACTTTGTCTGAAAATCAATTTAAGACTCTTCTCAAAAATCACCTACTCACCCTAAACTAAATACTCATACTGTAAACTACTTTCAAAAATGCTCAATGTTATTTTCCTTAAGAAAATCTCAATTTTATATTACCATCCTCCTAAACACTTGTTACAATTTAATATCATCATATTGTCATTTTAACAGTATAATATCATCATATTGTAATTTGAAATAAAATATATAACTAGAATAAACTCAATCAATTTCTCTAGGATATGTACATAGTCTATAAGTCATTAGATTAAGCTGCCCCTAATGCCATGGCATGCCAGTGGCTCTCCTTGCATTTCAGTTTTATGATTATATCTACCAATATTTATGTATACTTGCAAAGAAATAAAATTTACTTTACTTACTTTACTACTCTACTTTACTTTAATGTGTACCTGTACCCGAATAAACTTACTTACTAATGACCTTCCCAATGCATCTCAATGACTCAAACCTGTTCTGTTTTGCAGATAAAACAACTTCTGTCATTACCCGCTCCAGGACTCTCAATAACACTCTTAATGAAGAGCTCATTAAGATGGCAAGACCTTCTGCATGATGCTTGGGTACAGCTGCAAATATTTAACTAAATATACTGATTAACGTTTTTACGTTGTAAGACAAAACGAGGGAAAATGCTTAGGTTTGTCCCCTGTCTGTGCCCCGTGGGTAAAGCTCTCGCTTCACACGTTGAGGCTCTGGGTTCGATTCCCAGCGAGGGCATAAACATTGAGCGTGTTTCTTTACATCGATTGTCTATGTTCACCTATCAGTAAAATGGGCACCTGGGTGTTAGTCGATTGGTGTGGGTACAAGGTATACCTTGGTGTTAGTCGACTGGTGTGGGTCGCATCCTGGGACAAACTGACCTAATTTGCCCGAAATGCTCTGCATAACAAATAACAATCAGCTTTCTGTATAGTAATATGTCATTGATGTCAGCTAGGCCTGTATACCATGTACATGTACTTGGTGGCTAAAGCTCTCGAACCCTCGCCTGGGTTCGATTCCCGGCGGGGTTGAAACATTTCGACGCGTTTCCTTACACCTGTTGTCATGTTCACCTAGCAGCAAATAGGTACCTGGGTGTTAGTCCACTGGTGTGGGTCGCATCCTGGGGAACAAGATTGAGGACCCCAATAAAAATAAGACAGACAGTCCTCGATGACGCACTGACTTTCCTGGGTTATCCTGGGTGGCTAACCCTCCTGGGTTAAAAATCCGAACAAAATCTTATCTTATCTTATCTAGTTTGATATCTTTATTATGCACCCCATACCCATCCTGTGGGCGGTAGTCAAAAGATTACAGAGGTACATAATGGGTCCAGGGACTGGACCTCAAAGTTTGATAGCTGAGCAAGTTACAAAGGTAATGAACTCAGATGGTCACAATCATGACAAGTTACAAAGGTATTTGCAGATTACAGAGGTATATATAGGGTCCAGAGACTGGGCCTCAAAGTTTTGATAGCTGAACAAGGTACAATGGTAATTAATTCACTAGTTACAAGGTAATGAATCATGTAAGTAAATTTACTTACGTCTGTACATGGTTGCACTCATGAACAAATTATAAAGCAATGAGCAATCTATTAGTCTACACCCAGCCACAACTGTAATGAGTTATTGGTGCAAATTTTAGTTGGGTCACACACACACACATATACATATACACATACACACGCATACATGTATATACATACACTTATCTTAAATAAAGTTTATCATTTTACATAATCTCCTAGTCCAGGTAAACTCCAGGTCTCAGGAAAGCCTGATGTTGTTGACTCTACCGAGGCTTGTGTAATAGGGAGCTCACCTGACTTAATTGAGAGCTTATTGTTTCTGTTTCTTCTTCCGGCGGTAAGCTCCCCTTGATTATAATAATAATAATAATAATTGTCTCCATTATATTTTTTTTACCTAAGATAAAGATACCTAAGATCTGGGGCAAAATATCTTTTCCTGGTCTCGGGAAAAAGATATCAATAAGGCGTAAGCTTTTATAGTCCCTTAACATTCCCAACAATAACAACACGTGTTGTAGTTTTTTCCAGGACGTTCCAAGATCAACAAGCAAGATAACTCCCTGGAGCTACTCTACAACTCTTGCAGCCATTAAGAGGAGCAGCAAGGCTTGAAGATCATCACAAGTATCTTCAGGAAGAGCAAGATGGGGGAGGAAGAGGCTCCTCTCACCTTCAAGGATCTCGTAAGAATATTTTTCGCCTTATGTTTTTCACACCTTCCCTTCAGGGGAAGTGCTTTTTTCCCATTAAGGAAGTGTTGTTCCCTTCAAGGGAAGTGCTTTTTTTTCCTTCAAGAGAAGTGCTTTTCCTTCAAGGGAAGTGCTTTTTCCTTCAAGGGAAGTGCTTTTTCCTTCAAGGGAAGTGCTCATGATCCAAGTGACTGGAGCTACCCTTCCGTTCGTTGCGTCAAACCTGATTGCCTCCCATTTCCTATGTGCTGTAAGACTTCCCTCTCAAAAATATTTCCTTGATTTTGGTGAGGGGCTCTTGTTCCTAGGAACTGAAACTGTTCCACACAAGAGATTGTCGAGAAAAGTACAGGCACACGGAATAGGAGGGAAATTTTTTTTCTGGATCAAGGCATAGTTAGTAAGTAAGTAAGTTTATTCAGGTATACACAAATACAGTTACATAGATTATCATACATAGCAACATATGTGTAGAGAACCTAGGATAACCCAAAAAAGTCAGACTGAGTGACTTATTTCCAACAGCAACAGAAAGTTGAATAAATTGGGAAGAAATCAGAGTGGGGCATCATAAATAATGTTCCACAGGGTTCAGTGTTGGGCCCTTTGTTGTTCACAGTTTACACAAACGATATAGATTAAGGAATAAATAGCAACATAAGGAAGTTTGCCAGTGACAATAAAATAAGTCATCAGATAAGTCTCTTTGTCTGACTTTTTTGGGTTATCCTATAATAATAATAATAATAATAATATCTTTATTTGCTATAAGTACATGTACATGGTATAAAGGCCTAGCTGATATCAATAACATACTACTATATAGAAAGCCGCTTGTTATGCTGAGCATTTCCAGCAAATTAAGTCAGTTTTGTCCAAGGATGCGGCCCACACCAGTTTACTAACACAGAGGCACCCATTTTAAACTGATGGGTGAACAGTGATAGCAGGTGTCTTATGGAAACACGTCCCTAATGTTTTCCAGCTGTACCAGAGGAGATTCGAACCCCGGACCTCAGTGTGTGAGCTGAGTGCGCTAGCGATCGAGCTACAGGACACCTGATTTACACTGTATGATAATTGTACTCATGTACATGTGCCTAAGCAAAGTTACTTAGTGTTACAAGATCTGATAAGTTGATACAGTGGTCAGAGAAGTGGCAGATGCAGTTTAATGTAGACAAATGTAAGGTTTTAAACCTGGGAAAAAGAGAATATCCATGGCACTTATAAATTGAATAATGTAGATCTCAGTCACTTTAAATTTTAAAAAGATTTAGGAGTTTCTGGTTAGCAGTAATCTAAAGACAAGACAACAGTGCAAAAGTGTTCACAATAAAGCAAATATAATTCTTGGCTTCATATCAAGAAGTATAAATAATAAAAAGTCCTCAGATTTTGCTTGAAGTTGATATATCTTTGGTAATCCCTCATTTAGATTATGCTTTGTAATGGTTTAGTAATTTATATACACCATATGCAACTAAGTAATATAACTAATAATCCTGAGCATGAATGTTTTTACATAAACCTATAAAGATTAAAAAAGTTCTCAGGAATAGGCAGTGTTCAGTCCAAGGTCAAGCCAGGCCTAAAAGTAGCAGGACAGTGTTCTCACCACTGGTCTGTGCAGGCTTAGTAAGATTTATTCAACTAGATACATTTCTATACACTTAGGAGGTGAACATTGGGTCACTGTGACCATGAATATAAGTGCTAGGGTAGTGAATATGTTGTACCTAGTTGGATGAATCTAATTAATACAGCATCAACCAATAGTGAGAGCACTGGCCTGCTAGTGTTTGCATTATCTTGCCACGAATTCGAACCCTGCTTATTCTGTGAGTTATTTACAATTTTTTTAAAATTTTCTACAAAGTTATAACACCTCTTTAAAAATTTTACAAATTTTATTTTATATTATATTTAACCACACTGTAAAAGTTGCAAACAATACAGAACAGAATATCACCTTGTAGCTCAGATCAAAACATATTGTGGCCTGAAGGTTTCCTGTGTTTGTGTAAAAGTTTCATCTTGCCACATCTACATCCAGTTTACTGTCAAGGTTAATATTGGCTTTTTTCCTTTTCTGCTCAACCAGTCATCAAAACAAGATTCGTGGTATACATACACCGGAAGGCACACTGCCTTAATTAGGTTATCCTATATTAAACCTGTTTAATGTACTACTGTGTGTGTATGCATGTATGTATGTATATATATATGTGCCCACAACATCTGAGTGCCCTCAGAGCTGTTGTAAAAGTGTGTACTTTGGTTTGCAATACTATTTGTAGATTTCCCTAAATAAAAACTACTTCACAGAGGTCTTGTACCATTTTCTTAATTTCTCTTATTCCTGTAACTGCAGGGTATCATTGATGAGCTTTGTGAAGCATGTTCTCAGCTGGGATGGAAGGCCCCAACACCTATCCAAAAAGAAGCTATTCCTTTGGCATTGAAAGGTATGTTTTGTCTTCATGGCATCAATAACCTGCAATTAGCAAATAAGATACTAAGCCTTCACCACGTATAATGAATGACCCTCCCTGTCACTGTTTTTGTTACTGGTCTTGTTCATTACTATTAATTAATTTCAGAAGTTTGTTTGTTTTGCTGCTTAGCCTTAGGTTTGGTGTTATTTGGCTTACATTTATATTTGACAAGTTCCAAGAGTTGTTCTAACTTCAGACTCGTCTGGTGCTTGTCTGATTAATCAGGCTGTTGCTGCTGCCAGCCTGCTGGCCCACATATCCATCACAGCCTGGCTGATCTGGTACCTGATGAAGATACTTTAGTTTCCTCTTGAAGACTTATTCACTTTTCCCAGCAGTGTTTCTGATATCTTCTCATCTTAATCACTGATTGAAACTATGTAGAGACAAAACCATAATGCAGCATTGTAGCTATTAAAAATTTATATATTAAATCGTATGAATTAAATTTAAAATTTTAATGTAAAAACATCCAGATCCAGCCCATCATCGTAACCACATACATTATGGTATTGTTGTAAAAGCAGTCAAAAGGGCACCCAGCCCATTTTCTGTTTGTGTAGCATTTTTTTTTTTACCGTCTTTTATATGTATAGTTTTCTGTTGTAACCTAACCCAACCTAACCTATCCTAACCCATCCTAAGCTGATCTAACCTAATTTAGCAATGGGCAATGGGCTATGGGCTGCAAACTCTATGTGAAAATGTGATATAGTTATTTGGAAGATGGGTTGCCAGATCAAAACACTAACCCTAAATGGCACCTGAACCATAGAATTTTTTAAAATCCTTCTGTTAGCAAATTCCACATATTGGTCTTGCATGTAAGAGGTATTAATGTCAATAACTGACCAACTGTATTCAGCATTTAATCTCTCATTTTATCCTTATTTCTCAATCAGAAAAGCATGTTGCCCTTGATGGCTTCAGTTTCAGGTCAACTCATCTTCTATATGAAGGAAAATGAGTAATATATAGACTGAGAGAAAGTGTCTCAACCCCAGCTTAAAGAACTGGACATTATAGTAATTTGTCCATCATTTTAGGAGAAAAGCTTGACTGATGCCATCAGTATAACATGCATACCTCTATCATGTAAGGCTGTCTGTTTTTAGGGTGTGGATGTTTTATTTAATTTGTCCAAATATTTCAAAAGACTGAATGCAGTATGTTGTGAAACAGTTTATTTGAGTGTAATTTGTATACAGTACAGAGTTATTGTACTTTGATTGTGACAACATTCGGTAATAAGTGTGAAAGGTAAAAAATTTAATAAAGCTGATTTTATTCTCAGATAAAGATGTCATTGGTTTGGCAGAAACTGGTTCTGGAAAAACAGGAGCATTTGGACTTCCTCTGCTTCAGGCTTTAATAGCTCGACCACAGCGGCTCTTTGCACTTGTTCTCACACCAACTCGAGAATTGGCCTTCCAGATTAAGGAACAGTTTGATGCTTTGGGTAAGTTAATTTCCTATTGATTGACTTTACCTTTTTCACCTTTTGCATCCAAATTTTGAATTTGCCAGGTACAGTAGAAGTTTATTAATTGGTTTCATTAATACAGTGGTACCCCGAGTTTCGTACAGCTCCCAACTCGAACATTTATGTAAGTGTATTATTGTAAGTGCTTTTGTAAGTGTATTTTTGGGGGTTTGAAATGGACTAATCTAATTTACATTATTCCTTTTGGGAACAAATTCGTTCGGTAACAGCACTCGAACAGCCTTCTGGAACGAATTATGGCCGAAACTCGGGGTACCTGGAGTCTACCTGGAGAGAATTCCAGGGGTCAACGCCCCCGCGGCCCGGTCTGTGACCATATTAGTATTTTCAGAGGTCAATTAATGTTACCCTAATCTGCCTGGAATTTAACATTTCCATTCTTTAATTTAAAGTATACCTGGAGTATACCTAGAGAAAGTTCTGGGAGTCAATGCCCTCGCAGCCTCGTCTGTGACCAGGCCTCATGTTGGATCAGGGCCTGATCAACCAGGCTGTTACTGCTGGCCGCACGCAACCCGACGTACGAACCACAGCCCAGCTGGTCAGGTACTGACTTTCGGTGCCTGTCCAGTGCCAGCTTGAAGACAGCCAGGGGTCTATTGGTAATCCCCCTTACAAACCATACCAAGGGTGGGATTAGAACCCACCATCAGAGTTTTAGGATACTCTGATCGCTGGTTCTAACCCCACCCGTGGTATGGTTTGTTTGCAGTCGTGTCATTATCGATTTCGTGAGTCAATCCCCCTTATGTATGCTGGGAGGCAGTTGAACAGTCTTGGGCCACTGACACTTATTGTGTTGTCTCTTATCGTGCTAGTGGCACCCCTGCTTTTCATTGGGGAATGTTGCATCGTCTGCCGAGTCTTTTGCTTTAATAGGGAGTGATTTTCGTGTGCAAGTTTGGTGCTAATCCGTCTAGGATTTTCCAAGTGTATATTATCATGTATCTCTCCCGCCTGCATTCTAGGGAGTACAGGTTGAGAAACTTCAAGCATTCCCAGTAATTGAAGTGTTTTATCGCAGTTATGAGTGCCGTGAAGGTTCTTTGTACATTTTCTAGGTCAACAATTTCACATGCCTTGAATTGTGCTGTTAGTGTGCAGCAATATTCCAGCATAGATAGAACAAGCGACCTGAAGAGTGTCATCATGGGCTTGGCATCCCTGGTTTTGAAGGTTCTCATTATCCATCTTGTTATTTTTCTAGCAGATGCGATTGATACAATGTTATGGTCTTTGAAGGTGAGATCTTCTGACATGATCACTCCCAAGTCTTTGACATTAGTTTTTCACTCTATTGTGTGGATGGAATTTTATTTATACTCTGATGAAATTTTAATTTCCTCACATTTTCCATATCGGAGTGTAATTGAAATTTCTCATCAATGAAGTTCATATTGTTTTCTGTGGCCCATTTAAAGATTTGGTTGATGTCCGCCTGGAGTCTTGCAGTGTCTTCAATGGAGGACACTCATGCAAATTCAGGTGATGAGGAACAAGATGGGAGCGAGTACTGTGCCTTGTGGAACAGAGCTTTTCAACGTAGCCGCCTCAGACTTTACTCTGTTGACTACTACTCTTTGTGTTCTATTTGTTAGGAAATTATAGATCCATCTACCAACTTTTCCTGTTATTCCTTTATCAACATTTTGTGTGCTATTACACCATGGTCACACTTGTCAAAGGCTTTTGCAAAGTTTTTGTATATTACATCTGCATTCTGTTTGTCTTCTAGAGCATCCAGGACCTTGTCATAGTGGTCCAGTAGTTGGGACAGACAGGAGTGACCTTCTCTAAACCCATGCTGCCCTGGGTTGTGTAACTGATGGGTATCTAGATGGGTGGTGATCATGCTTCTTAGAACCCTTTCAAAGATTTTTATGATATGGGACATTAGCACTATCGTTCTGTAGTTCTTTGCTATTGCTTTACTTCCCCCTTTGTGGAGTGGGGCTATGTCTGTTGTTTATAGTAGCTTTGGGACGACCCCAGTGTCCATGCAGTTCTTGATGAACACGGAGTTCCATGAGTCTGGGCCTGGGGCAGAGTGCATGGGCATGTCATTTATCTCCTTTTCGAAGTCATTTGGTGTCAGGATAATATTAGATCAGTGTGTGTCTACCAAATTCTGTCTCTCTCATAAAAAATTCATTTAGGTCTTCGACTCTCAGTCTGGTTAGTGGCTCGCTAAAAACTGAGTCATATTGGGACTTGAGTAGCTCACTCATTTCCTTGCTGTCATCTGTGTAGGACCCATCTCGTTTAAGTAGGGGCCCATTACTGGATGTTGTTCTCGACTTTGATTTGGCATAAGAGAAGAAATACTTTGGGTTTGTTTCAATTTCATTTATGGCTTTTAGTTCTTCCTGCGTTTCTTGACTCCTGTAAGATTCCTTTAGCTTTAGTGCGATGTTTGCTATTTCTCTGACCAGTGTCTCCCTACATATTGCAGATATATTAGCCTCTTTTAACCGTTCTGTTATTCTTTGCCTTCGCCTGTATAGGGAGCGCCTTTCTTTTTCTAGTTTACATCTTCTCCTCCTTTTCCTAAGGGAATATGCCTTGAGCATACCTCAAGTGCCACAGAGTTAATTTGTTCTAGACATAGGTTGGGATCCGTGTTGCTTAGGCTATCTTCCCAGTTTATATCATTTAGGACTTGGTTTACTTGGTCCCACCTTATGGTTTTGTTATTGAAGTTGAATTTGGTGAAGGCTCCCTCGTGACTTATCACATTTTATTTTGTCGGTCTGGGGCCCCGCGCATACATGTCTGAACTTCTATTATGTTGTGATCTGAGTATATTGTTTTTGATATGGTGACATTTCGTATCAGATCATCATTGTTAGTGAAGATGAGGTCCAGTGTGTTCTCCAATCTTGTAGGCTCTATTATTTGCTGGTTTAAGGTGAATTTGGTGCAGAGATTTAAAAGCTTGTGTGTGTGTGAGTTTTCATCTGAGCTGCCTTCTGGTGTTATCTCTGCTACAACATTATTTGCTATATTCCTCCATTTTAGGTGCTTTAGGTTGAAATCCCCCAGGAGGAAGATGTTGGGGGGCAGAAGCTGGAAGATTTTTCAGACTGGTCAATTTTCAAAAGCTGTTCCTGGAATTGTTGAGACGTTGCATCCGGAGTCTTGTATACAACCACAATGACCAGGTTTTGGTTCTCAATCTTTACTGCTGAAACTTCAACTACATACATCATTTGAGGCATATGGTAGTTCTGAGCATATAAGTGACTCTGTGATATACATATAGGCCTACCCCCCCCCCTCTTTTTTGCCTGTTCACTCTGTCGCATCTGTATAGGTTGTAACACGGGATCCATATTTCATTGTCCAAGTGATCCTTTATGTGGGTCTCTGTGAAAACTGCAAACATTGCATTTGACTCTGTAGCAGTCCACAGATGAAAGGTATTTTGTTGTTCGTTGCTGGCTTTAGACCCAGTATATTTGCAAAGATGAATGTCGTCATATTGGTGGTATGGGGGGATTCTTTTTTTCCTGGCACTAATCTGTTGTTTTGGAGTGGAGGCCATCAACTGTGATTCCACTCCAGAAATGATCGGAATTGGTGTACGTTTTCTGTCATTTCCTGCCAGCTTATGAGATTTTTGTTTTGCATTTTTGCTCTTCTAAAACAGGTAAAGCAATTGGTGTAACATGCGTAGTCGTCGTAGGAGGGATAGATATGACTCAGCAGGCAGTGGAGCTGGGAAAACGGCCTCACATAATTGTTGCTACACCTGGGCGTCTTGTGGACCACCTCGAAAAGACAAAGGGTTTTAACCTCAAAGCCCTAAAGTACCTGGTAAGGATTTTTTTTTTTTACTGTATCTACCATAGGTGTATGTTCCTCAGTTCTTGTTTATGTGAAAATGTAAAGAAAGAAATTAACACTGCTGACTAATGGATTGCAAAACCTGCTGTAGATGCTTCCATTGGTACTCTTTATACTGTACAGCATTAAACATCATCTAGTTGCAGTCTCTGTGACCTCAGGTTGTCATGTTATAATAATGAATAATTTTTTTTTTTTTTATTAACACATTGGTCGTTTCCCACCAAGGTAGGGTGGCCCGAAAAAGAAAAACCTTCATCATTATTCACTCCATCACTGTCTTGCCAGAAGCATGCTTACACCACAGTTATAAAACTGCAACATTTAACATCCCTCCTTCAGAGTGCAGGCACTGTACTTCCCATCTCCAGGACTCAAGTCCAGCCTGCCGGTTTCCCTGAATCCCTTCATAAATGTTACTTTGCTTCCACTCCAACAGCACGTCAAATATTAAAAACCATTTGTCTCCATTCACTCCTATCAAATACGCTCACGCATGCTTGCTGGAAGTCCAAGCCTCTCGCACACAAAACCTCCTTTACCCCCTCCCTCCAACCTTTCCTAGGCCGACCCCTACCCTGCCTTCCCTCCGCTACAGATTTATACACTCTCGAAGTCATTCTACTTTGTTCCATTCTCTCTACATGTCCAAACCACCTCAACAACCCCTCCTCAGCCCTCTGGATAATAATAGTCTTGGTAATCCCACACCTCCTCCTAATTTCCACACTACTAATTTGCTGCATTATATTCACACCACACATTGATCTCAGACATGACATCTCCATTGCCTCCAGCCTTCTCCTTGTTGCAACATTCACCACCCATGCTTCACACCCATATATGAGTGTTGGTATAACTATACTCTCATACATTTCCCCCTTTGCTTCCACGGACAAAGTTCTTTGTATCCCCAGACTCCTAAGTGCACCACTTACCCCTCTAATGAATAATAATAAAAATTTGTTTTAATTGCATGTTTATAATTGTTTTATCATTTCTTCTTTTTCTTCTTTCAACACGTCGGCC
This sequence comes from Cherax destructor, assembly GCA_009830355.1. Classification (NCBI taxonomy): domain Eukaryota; kingdom Metazoa; phylum Arthropoda; class Malacostraca; order Decapoda; family Parastacidae; genus Cherax; species Cherax destructor. The sequence continues at coordinate 109,167 of WNWK01001751.1, read as the reverse complement.
GTTTCCCACCGAAGTGGGGTGGCCCAAAATGAAAAACGAAAGTTTCCCATTTTACATTTAGTAATATATACAGGAGAAGGGGTTACTAGCCCCTTGCTCCCGGCATTTTAGTCGCCTCTTACGACATGCATGGCTTACGGAGGAAGAATTCTGTTCCACTTCCCCATGGAGATAAGAGGAAATAAGAACAAGAACTAGTAAGAAAATAGAAGAAAACCCAGAGGGGTGTGTATATATATGTTTGTACATGAATGTGTAGTGTGACCTAAGTGTAAGTAGAAGTAGCAAGATGTACCTGAAATCTTGCATGTTTATGAGACAGAAAAAAGACACCAGCAATCCTACCATCATGTAAAACAATTACAGGCTTTCGTTTTACACTCACTTGGCAGGACGGTAGTACCTCCCTGGACGGTTGCTGTCTACCAACCTACTACCTATTTGTTTTATCATTTATATGTTTAATAAAAAGCTTAGTTTACAAACTGGATATGTATAAACACATGAATATCAGTTGATACCATGATTAACAATAATTCTGTAATAAAGTATTTATCATCTAAAGCAGCATGTTACATGCTACTGTATATTTATTAATAACATACATATTATCACCATGGGGAAATAGAGAAGAATCCTTCCTCTGTAAGCCATGCATGTCATAAGAGACAACTAAAATGCCGGGAGCAAGGGGCTGGTAACCCGTTCCCCTGTATAAATTACTAAATGTAAAATGTTGCTTTCAGACAAGCTAAATGTTACGTTCTCCTGAATATTTATTAATATATTATATATACAGTAGTCTCTCGGTTTTCGTGCATCTTCAAACTCGAACATTTATGTAAGTGTATTTTCGTAAGTGCTGTTGCAAGTGTATTTTTGGGGGTCTGAAATAGACTAACCTACGTGACATTATTTCTTAAGGAAGTAAATTCGTTCGGTAATGGCACTTGAGCAGCATTCTGGAACGAATTTTCGGCGAAAACCGAGGGACCACTGTACAGTGGACCCCCGAGTTACGAGCATAATTCATTCCAGAAGGCTGCTCAAGTGCCATTACCGAACGAATTTTCTCCCTTAAGGAATAATGTCAAGTAGGTTAGTCCATTTCAGACCCCCAAAAATACACTTACAAAAGCACTTACAATATTACACTTACATAATTGTACGATTTCCGAGGTGCTCGTAACTCGAGGGTCCACTGTACTGTATATATGCTGCTTTCGTACAAGCTAACCCTTTAATATTCTGCAGGTAATGGATGAAGCAGATCGCATCCTTAACTTGGATTTTGAAGAGGAGGTGGACAAAATATTGAAAGTGTTGCCTCGTGAGAGACGCACAATGCTCTTCTCTGCCACAATGACCAGCAAGGTAATAGTTGATGCTGCATACACTTACTAAATTTTAACGATGCTGAAATAACCTACGTAAATGCCTTAGATACTGTTTACCGAGTTGTATTGGTTTAACCCAGTCAGTGTCGAGACCCCTGATCCTTAACTCACTCTCATTGTCAAAAAATTTAAAAAAATATATTATTTTTCTTATGAAATGATAGAGTATTTTTTCCCGATAGTAATGACACCAAAAGTATGAAATTTGATGGAAAACTTATGAAATTACGCTCACGCGAAGTTAGAGATCTTGGTGATATTTATGCATCGGCGATTTTGCCCTTCTTGAGCCCTATTTTCGGCCAATTCCATTGTTCCAGTTCACTAAAATCATAGCTATTTCACTAGAACGCCATTTGTTCTATCGATTGAGTACAAGAAACTGCCCATTTACCTATTTCATCTACCCAATAAAGTGATCAGAAATTGGCAAGTTGATCAATTTCACAGAAATTTTAGAAGATGCCAATTTCAAAATAGGGTCCAGAATAAACAAGGCAGACATTCCTCTGGTCATTAGCCACATCTCCAGGCCTCTCTTATATTACTCTTGCTTTCCATTTTGAATTTTTATTCTCACAAAAAATAGATTTACTGTTATGCAGACTACTGCATTATTATAATAATTGTATAAATAATGTCAACCCATTCGTGACTGCATATTAGACTGGCCAGTTGGACACGTATTGGACAATGACATCATTTATTTACTCTTGAACATCAGCAAAAATCGAACATTTCTGCTACTTTGAGCTCAGTTGCAAGGTACTTTTCATCGTGAAACCTATCAAAATCATCTCCATTTCTGTAATATATCTTCCATTCTATCAAATGAGACCAAGAAAACGAGAATACAACCATAAATACCCTATGAAAATACACCGCAAATCGCTGTTTTAAACCAAAAACACGGTCAGTTTTTTTTTTTTTCTCATGCACTGTGTGGTGCAGGATTTTTTTTATACTGTGCACACTGACCATGCAGACCCATTCTTTCATATGTAGGCCTTCCAACTTTCTTCCACCAGATTTGAAGGAGCTAGAATTTTGGCGTAGTATTACGGGACCGACACTGGCTCTCAATCTGGTTAATATTTTTTTTTCACTAAAGCTTTGTTTTATGATGTATTGCAGAACATTATTCCATTCTAAGTTGCCCAGTAAATTTTCAAGTAGTTTATGTTTCTTTAATAGGTAAACAAACTTCAACGAGCACATCTGAAAGATCCTGTGAAGGTGGAAGTGTCGTCCAAGTACCAGACTGTGACCAAGTTACAGCAGTACATGCTCTTTATTCCTTGTAAACATAAAGTAAGTTGTGCATGCTCTAGAGTAATTAAATAGGCAAATTTCCATTAAAAAATCTTTTGATAATCAAATGTGTTTAACTCTTGTACTCTAAAAGCAGTATTATAATATTTTTATTAACTACTGCCTTTATATTAAAAAAATTTCAGAAATACTACCACATGCATTTATGGGGGGAAATGCGAGGTCTTGCCTTTAGTTTTCTATGTATAAACAGAAATACAGTGGACCCCCGAGTAACGAACACCCCGGAAATCGTACAAGTATGTAAGTATAATATTGAAAGTGCTTTTGTAAGTGTATTTTTGGGGGTCTGAAATGGACTAACCTACTTGACATTATTTCTTAAGGGAGTAAATTTGTTCGGTAATAGCACTTGAGCAGGCTTCTGGAATGAATTTTGGTTGTTGCCATTCTTTGGCAATTTTGCAAAAGAAATTTTGGATGGCAATTTCCCCATTCAATAAATTTTCACTAGTATTGCCACTGATTTTGGTGTGGTTTTGGTTTTCTAATGCTTTTTTATTGCATTGCATTTGCTACTCTATCAGTGGAAATGAGTGATTACTTTGAGAGAGTAATTAATTGTGTTTTCAATATCTGAGTTAAGTTTACCAAGATTCTACAGTAACTAATGAAGAAACAGTGACTAGAGAACCAAGTACAGATGGGCCCTGCTTTACAGCACTTCTTTTTACAGTGTTTCACTAATACAGCAGTTTTCAGTTATACCCAATCTTCATTTATTCAGACTTCCTACAATAATTATATTCACCACTCACTGTAAGTTAAGGACGAAAATATTTTAAAGTAATTTGTGTACTGTATATGCATTTTTTAGGCCTAGCTCTACTGCTCACTTAATATATGATAGTGTAAACATGTTATCAGGCTTTTATATGCATATGAAAATGAAAAAGGCTGTTTCACTTTACAGTGATTTTCGCTTTACAGCAGTAGCCCGGAGCCTAACCTGCTGTATAAGCGGGACCTGCCTGTACAATATATACTGTAATGCAAAAATGGCAGCATCTAGGCATTACGTTAGGAACTTGATAAAAAGGTGAATAAAGATGTAGCTTAATACATAAATTTAATTTTGCTATTTACAATAAGATTTTGTATTAGCTTCTCCAACACATGGTAAATGGTTATGTGCATTTTTTATGCTGTGTACAAGTACAGTGGACCCTCGGTTTTCGTTCACCTCCAAACTCGAACAATTATGTAAGTGTATTTTCGTAAGTGCTTTTCGTAAGTGTATTTTTGGGGGTCTCAAATGACTAATCTAATTTACATTTGTCCTTATGGGAACAAATTCGTTCAGTAACGGCACTCAAACAGCATTCTGGAAGGAATTTTCAACGAAAACCGAGGGTCCACTGTACCTTTAAATGACATTTTCTATGAATTATTGTCATGGACCATAATAACATCTTTGCAGCACATGTATCTGGCATACATCTTGAATGAAATTGGAAACCAGGCTGTTATTGTCTTCTGTGCCACTCAGCAGTCAACCCTTAAAACTGCACTAATGCTGCGAAACCTTGGATTCACTGCTATTCCATTGTATGGCAAAATGTCACAGAACAAACGTCTGGGAGCACTAAATAAGTTCAAAGTAAAAGAAAGATCTATTCTTCTTGCAACAGATGTGGCCTCAAGGTAAGCTTTTTGTGTGTATACTTGTCAGTATTTACAAAATCTTAATAAATCAAAATGCATAAGCAATTTTAGAGTAGACACTGTCAGTGGAATCTGAATCAATAATTTCAAAATAATAAACTGACTATTTTTTTATATCATATTAAAGGATTGTGTCATTTTGCTTCTTCACAGAGGCCTGGACATACCCTCTGTGGACTACGTAATCAATTTTGACGTTCCAATGCACAGCAAAGACTACATTCACAGAGTTGGGAGAACTGCTCGTGCTGGGAAATCTGGCATTGCCATTACCTTTGTATCACAGGTATGTCAATTTAAACTTTATAAATATTCCGGAAACAATCGTCTTGCATGTTAAACAAAATTATTTCCGACAGTGGTCATGGCAAGTAAATATATTGGAGAATGTGGAGAGTTTTCTTAAGACCTTTTTTTTTTTAATAGTTTAATAATGTGTAAAAAAAATCAGGCTCTGATTGCCTCTATTGAGGTTTAGTGTTACTACTATGAACTATTTACTCTAACAGTCTTTAACAAGATTTTAAAACTTAATATTTGCACCATGGATTCTTAAAACATTGATGATTGTTTTTATAAGCATATAGAAGATGTCATTTCTCATTTGCTGTGCAGTTTGACAAAAATAGAAATGTCAAAGAGCCCCATTCAAACCTTCAGGAGGTGAGTAATAGCTAGATGAAATGGGAAAAAGTTTTAAAATGAGATGATTTTAACAAAATACTGTAACTTGAATTGATATACCGTTCTCATCAGTGTCTTTAATTTTATTGTGAATTAGATTATATGGGGCTTTCATGACAGAACAGTTAACTAATATTTTCTTTCAGTTTATTTAGCTTAGTATAATTAAATAATTTTGGCATTTGCATAAAGCATTAAAAGGACAGTGAGGTTAAAAATAAATAAAGTTTAATTTGACTGAGTGTAAAGAAAATGATAGAGCCACAGTCTTATGCTTTTTTTTTTTTTAATGACCAGGCCGTATCCCACCTAGGCAGGGTGACCTAAAAGGAAAAACGAAAGTTTCTCTTTTTAAATTTAGTAATGTATACAGGAGAAGGAGTTACTAGCCCCTTGCTCCTGGCATTTTAATTGCCTTTTATGACACGCATGGCTTACAGAGGAAGAATTCTTTTCCACTTTCTCGTGGAGATAAGAGGAAATGAAGAACAAGAGCTGTTAAGGAAATAGAAGAAAACCCAGATGGGTGTGTAAATATATATTCGTGGACATGCATGTGTACTGTAACCTAAGTGTAAGTACAAGTGGCAAGATATATATATCTCTTATCCTGCGTGTTTATGAGACAGAAAAAAAGACACCAGCAATCCTGCATCATGTAAAACAAGTACAGGTTTCCGTTTCACACACATTTGGCAGGACGGTAATACCTCCCTGGGTGGTTGCTCTCTACCAGCCTACTACCTAGGATTATTATTATTATTATTATTATTATTATTATTATTATTATTAGTGTTCATATAAGAAACTGAAAAAGCTATTTTAAAAGATTAAAAAAATACAATTTTAAGGACAAGTTTGAGGCTAACTTCAAGATTTTTTATACTCTTACAGCTGAGGCCAGATTACCCAAATAAATTTAGATCAGCCAAGTAGCCAACAGGAACCTCTTTTGGTCTTACAACATCCACACTTTTCATTGGGTTTATCCTCACTCAGAAAACCATTTGATAAACTGAAAGAAAGACATTAAAGAAAAAATCAAGAAACATAAATTGCATTAGATGTGTATGGATTCTTAATTGTTGGTACAGTAGTGGAAGGTTTGTGTATTATTAATGGGCAGTCATGATGTTGCTGTATAAAGAGCTCTTAGAACTGCAGCTTTTTATATTGTGTGATATTTGCTTAAAATTATTTATCTGGAAAATTTTTTGTATTCATTTTAGATAATCAAATTTGCTTGCTTTTTGTGTTTTTTTTTTTCCTTAGTCCATATGTTCATAGAAGGAAAGGGCTGTGTAAACTAGAAAGGTGGAGAATTAAGTTTTATTGATAAATACAAGTTAACTACTTAACATTGATCCAAAAGATCCAGGAGTGGCTAGTCTGTTACCATATGCAACACTAGGATGTGGACTTCTGTTGCTCTCCTAGTAGATTTTATAATTACTGACATGCTCATAGGAATCTCTGGAGCTTTGAGAAGTCTTTTGACATTGAGATTTTAAGTGATATTGGTTATCTTGACTTGGTGTAATAATAAATATGTTCCGAGTGTTTTATTCATGCTACTAGTTCTTTATTGTTTGTTATTTTTACCTTTGCTGTCCTTATATGTGGTGTATTTATTTTTCATTACTAAGAGTACTAATGATATACCAGGTTAAAGCACTCTTCAGATTTTAAAATTACTTACCTTTCTACCTACCTTACTCAGTTACCTTTTTTTTTCAGTATGAAGTAGAAGTGTATCAGAGAATTGAGCAGCTCCTTGGCACAAAGTTAGATGTATATCCTACTGTAAAGGAAGAGGCTCTGGTCCTAGAGGAAAGAATTGCAGAAGCAGAGAGATTTGCCAAAATGGTATGTACAACCTCATGAGGAAATTTACTTCAAAAACCCAGATGATTGTGTGTTAATCACTTCCTAGACAGTTAAAAGATTCCTAAAGTTCAAGGGACAACCAACTTTGTGAATGTGATTTTAGAGGGGGAAGCATACTTTAATGACAAGTACTGTACCCACAGAGCTTGCAGGGGTAGGGAAGAGAGGGAACTCCAACTCTTGGGCCTACCTCAACTTCTGATTGCAGTGAATTACCTTTAAGTCATATTTATGTTTCAGTCTTTGTATGGAGTTAGCCCCTACTTTGTTGTTGTCTAGCTTGTTGCACTTTTTTACTGCTGTATTGAAGTAATGCTTATTGAGATCTCTTCTGTTCAGTGTCAGATTGCACATGAAAGTTACAATCACTTGGGGTCATCAGTTATGGCTATATATTGAATGAAGCCTCTATGGAAGATGGGAAAGACAACAGGAGGAGGAGAGGTAATTTGGATGAGAAAAGTTAGTGTAGAAAAGGAATGAGACAGGTTGTAGTTAGGAAATGGGGAAGGGGATTGGTAGGGGGGTAGTAAAAGTGAAATAGCTGGATGCTTAAGGAGGTCCAGGGGATTGGAGGATGAGAGTGGATGAGGAAAAATAGCAGGAAGCAGGGAGGGAGAGGGATGATAGGAAGTCACATTTGTATGTTTTCTCTTAATTTGCTCTAAGTTTTTATATTTTAAATGTATACAACCATATGTATATTTTTTCTTTGAAAGAATTATTTATAAGAAACCTTGATTATATGTACTTTGCCTGTCAATGCTATGCGTACTGAATCTTTGCAGGAAATATCTCGGCTGGATGTAAAAAGTGGCAAGAAGGGCAGGAAGCGAGAACTCATGGACGATGACACTGAAGAAAGCCTGGGTGTTCGAAAGCGTATCAAAAGCAAGAAGAAGGACAAGAAATTCAGGAAGTAACGCATCTTGAAATTTTGTATAATGTGTAATTAAAAATGCTGCATTTTAAACAGTTGAATGCCACAGAGTTCTCCTGATGAAAAGTTCTACTTTTGTTAATTGCTTATGTAATGCAATATACATTATTGCAGTTGGGTACATGCCAATATAATGAACTGTTAAATTTACTTCATTTTGTAATTAAATTGTTAATAAAAATTAATAAAAATGCTATAATAAAATATTACTTTATTATTATTTTTCCATTCTGCAACCTGCTTTTGAATAGTCATCATGGAAGCAGAGTAGAATGTGCAACACTACCCCAACATTTCTGACTGGATAACCTTCATCAAGTCAACGACTTCATAAGGCTGACAGCATATGTTCTGACAGTCAGCTGTTCCAGTTTTGCACATTCTGCTGTGCTTACAGCTCAAAAGAAATCATTTCCACTTGTGGAATTGGAAACTGTGAAGATAATATGTTTTGGCTTGGGTAGCCAAGCCTCAGAAGGAAGGAAGTTTTATATGAAAATTTAGTGGACGTTCTCAGGAAGAATGATGTCAATAGGAAAAGGCCAGAAAAATGTTGAAAGATGTATATTTTTATCAAGCACATAGATATTCCCAGCACTGGCCTCCCTGCCTCTCACCTCCAGAGTGAGAGGCAGTGAGGAAAGTGCTCATTCAGGCAGTTAAGATCAATGTTAACTGTTTGACATATACGGCTTCAGCACTTTAATATAATATACCTGTGAACTACTGCAGAAAGGTGAGCTCTCAAACAAGGCAGTTAGGCTGATTAACATAGCCCCTTTGTCTAGTTAGTTATTATATTCATGGGGAAGCACTAAACCCATAAGGGTTATACATAACCTGAAGAATGAGAAGCAATGAAGTTTGATATATATTTAATGGGAGTGTAGTTCCAATTTCTTGGATCAAGAGTTCTTCACTGGCAACAGGGTACCTCCAGTAGTGGATTAGACATCCAGAAGGCCAGATCAGCAGTAGACTGTCACTGGCCACTGGTGTGCAGAGAGTTGTAGGCTTCAGTCGTAGTCTGTAGGAGCATTCAAGAGTGCTGAAGACAGCAATATCCCCATCTTCCCTTCAGGGTGTAAGCACTACTTCCCACTTCTAGTGTTCCAGGGAGAGAATGGTCAGAATATAATCACCCATTCTCAGGGCAGGGTGCCCTTGTTGAGGCTCTTGATTCAAAGAGCCAGACTTTTCCTCTCCTTCCTTGGATTGAACCTTATTGCCTCCTATTCCTCAAGTGCTGCATAAACACTGCATGTTTAGTGTTTCCCCATGATTATATATGTAACTAATGCAGGACAGAGCTGTTATGTTCTTGAGGAACACTGTGCTGACACAGTTCTCGGTTAACCCATCACTGGTTCCTGAGGCATGATCGGTTGTGTACTAGTGGATGATTGTTCCATCCCTGGCTTCGGATGGATTACAGTCACAATCTGATGCTGATGGTGGGGGGTTCATGACATCTTGTGCTTATGGGGCCAATCCAGCGCTGTATGACCCCTGTGGTTTAGCGCTTCTATTTGATTATAATAATAATCCCATCAACATGAGGCTCAGGGAGCCAGACTGGCAAGTCCTTCCTGTCCTCATGAAGTGCCCTTGATGAGTGAGGACTGAGCAATATGTCTGAACACCACTGAGGTTAGGTCAGTATGTTTTAGTTTATGTGCTTAAACACCTTATCAGGTGTTCAAGTACAGCAGGTGGAAAAGAGCTGTACTTACCACCTTGTCAGGTGTTAGTACAGCAGGTGGAAAAAGAGCGTTTTTTTCATTATTGAATGTGTCTAAAATGCCTGATAACGTGTTTACGCTATCATATATTAAGTGCTCAATACAGCTAGGTATAGAAGATAAAACAGTAATATAAATACACAGTACATACAATACGGTGCCAGTCGTCCATCCCTTATGCAACTGTTGTACAAAAACAGCAGAAAAGTAGTAAAAGTACTGATCATAATGAACAATGGCTCAATTGAAAGCTAACGAAAATGTGGAATACCAAAAAGAGGGAGATGTATAATCGGGGCCTTCCTGTATGTAGTTGTTGGTTATATTCACGACCAATGATTCTGATCTCTGGTTTTGGCATATTTTTGTTTACTTTGGATAGCTTTAAATATAGGTTGGACATGTACTTAAGTGAGTGTGCATGTGAGTTACACCTGCCTAGCATGGGCCAGTAGGCTTACTGCAGTGTTCCTTCATTCTTGTGGTCTTGTGTTTATTTTATTAAGCATCAAGTCTGATATCTGGCTTCCTTATGTTGTTATTGCTTACATTCATCAGTGTTGAATCCAGTATTTAGATTCACTGTTATTTGTTTTTTAAAGCTGTCATTGGTTGAATTCAGCTTTATTATGCATTCTAGCATTCTATAACCATCCTGTGAGTTGTAGTCAAAAGATTACAAAGGCACATAATGGGTTGAAGGACTCAGGCCTCATAGTTTTGATAACTAAGCAAGTTAAAGTGGTAATGAACTATTTAAAGGTTTATGTGGTTAAATTAATAATGAGTTGTTTTTGCAGATGAACCCAGTCACAAGAACATCACAGTATAGCATACTTGCAAAATTATATATTATTCATATCACTTTATAATGATATAAAAAAAAATAACTTTATAGCAAGATATGGTTGAATTTAAAAAAGTTTAAGAGGTTATGTCATTTACTGTATGCAGAGTCGGGATATACTGAGTCAGATAGTAGGATTCTGTATGTTGCTATGTTTACGATTCTCATTGTATACAATGAAAAGTATACAGAGTAAATTACACATATTAATACAGTGTGAGCAGATACACCCCACTTTCCCAGAGAATCTTTCAAAATTCAAATATAGTAACTAGAAGAGGATACATATTATCATCATTATTATCCCTTGATCAGTAACCTTAACACCACAACATCCGCTCAAATGAAGAGATGGTCGGGAGTGTTGCTTACGATGAACTGTGTAACTGACCTTGATCTTAACATTGGCTCACAAAACAATGGAGCATAGGATTTAGTTTATCACAAGGGTCATTAAGGCTGCATCTAACCTGGATAATTTAATCCCTTAAAAGGAAATATAGTAGTAAATTTTCAGCATACGCAATACACCAAAAATATACACCTCTCAGTGTATACATGTATAACTTAGTGCAGCAGATCTTAAATAACTTTTTATTCAGGATCCCTCAAGGGAAGTTCCTTGATGCTAGTGAGGGGGCTCTTGATTAAGGAACTGCACCTGTTCCAATTCTTTGAAATGAGTCTGAATGCCTTCCATTCCCCAGGTGCTTTATGAATCCTATGGGTTTAGAAATTGAACAGAATAATAATAGTTTTTATTTAGGAAAATCTGCAAATTATTTTATAAACACCCCTCAAGGGAGGTTCCGTGATGCTGGTGAGGGGCTCTTGATCTAGGGAATTAGATCTGTGCTCCAGTTCCCTGAATTAAGCTTGAATACCTTCCATCCCCTCCCCCCCACAGGCACTGCATAATCCTACGGGTTTAGCGTTTCCCCACAGGTATAAACAGGATTATAAATTTATACAATGATCTTGAGGGGGTCCATGTATGTTGTGGGTATATATACAGTAATCAAAATTACACACAGAATGATGTGTATCTCTCAGTGTATATGTGCTAAACATTTACTACTTAAATTCTATATTTTATTTTTTAGGGATTAAAGTATTCTTGATATAGGCAACATGCTGCCTTAACAACCCTCGTGTAGTGGATAATCTATAAAGCTAATATACCCACTAACCAGTTTTCATTTGGGGTTTTCAGGAAACTGGATTATTATATTTTTTTTCTGTCTCGAGAAATTTTGAGTTGTAGCAGTGATTACTGCTAGTGTTATTACTATAATTTACATTCATGTGAATACATTCTTCACTTTTTTTTTTAAATGTTAATTACAATGTCACAGTTTAAGGTTATGGGAGAAACATCACATTTTATTTATTTTATTTTTTATCTACAGGATGACTGAAAAATCTCTTATTTCCCGTAAAAGTTGATAAGATGTTGTCTTCAGAACCTAAGACATAAAATTGAATACAAAAATTGGACATTTGCTTACAGGCATAATAAAGTATGGAAATAATCAAGATACTGGACAACTGACTATGGAAATAATCAAGATACTGGACAACTGACTATGGAAATAATAAAGATACTGGACAACTGAATATGGAAATAATAAAAATACTGGACACTTGTGATGGGAAGTAATACAGAAATTGAAAATGTTAAAGAAATAAAAAACAACTTCCCCTTTTTTTTACGAACAGCGAGAAATTTGAGAATTATAAATATAGATTAATGGGCAATAGTTTTTTATAGAGATAAGTTATTTTGAAACCTTTCACGGAAATAGCAAATAAATTGAAAATAATGTAGATGAATGGAATAACTAAACTTCAGCACAAAAATATTATGAAACAGGTCGATTCTCACTAAAATTTTATTTATTTTGTATCAAATAACAATACATCTTGCAAACTTTATATACAATACACCATTACAAGTATATATGTCATTATACACCAGCATAGGTGTATATGTACATCACACCACACAGGAGTATATGTACATTATTCCACACCTGGACAGATTCCACCAATCAGGAGAGATATGCTTCTTAACATCTACCACTCAGGAGAGAGTTGTTTCCTGCCATCTATCAATACCTGGAATATACCTGGAGAGGTTTTTGGGGGGTCAATGCCCCCGCAGCCTGGTCTGTCACCAACCTTCGTGGTGGATCAGGACCTGATTAACCAGGCTGTTATTGCTGGCCATACATAAACTGATGTACGAACCACAGCCCAGCTGGTCAGGTACTGATTTTAGGTCATCGGAAACAAGTTAACATTAAAAGTATATTACTGGGAACGTTTGAAGTCCCTTGACCTGTATTCCTTGGAAAGCAGGAGAGAAAGATATATCATAATTTACACCTGGAAAATCCTAGAGGGACTAGTCATAAATCTGCACACGGAAATCTCTCCATATGGCAGCAAAAGACTCGGCAAGTGGTGAAATAACCCCCCAGTGAAAAGCAGAGGTGCCCTGAGTACACAAAGAGATAACACAATAAGTATAAGGGGCCCAAGACTGTTCAACTGCCTCCCAGAATACTACATAGGAAAGGGGGTTACCAAGAGGGAGCTGGACAGACATCTAGTCAAAAGCAGACCAGCTGGGCTGTGATTCATATGTTGTACTGCATTTGGCCGGCAGTAACAGCCTGGTTGATCAGGCTCTGATCCTACCAAGAGGCCTGGTCATGGACTGGGCTGTGGGGGTGTTGACCCCTTGAACATCCTCCATCAGGTATGTATGTAAATATGTACGTCTTATATACAACATTGGGGCGTTGACCCTCTCCAAGGGGGTTGTTAATTCGTTAATTCCCACTAAAGAGACCCTGGTATGTGAGTCCTATTTTAATGTAAATCTAGCAAAATTGGGTATATGCAGTGTGCTGCTATCCTATTTTATATGTAAGTTACGGAGTGGGAACCATAGCTAGTTATATTTCTCTCACATTCCACCACACTTCAAGAGGAAGTCTAAGGAATTGCAGCTACTTTTTCTTTTTGTTTTATGACGAAAATTATTAGCTCACTCTTTCCCTGCTTTGTGAAACCTACTGATTTAGGAATAATAATTAATAATAATAATAATAATACATATTATATTAATCCTATTACCGTCACTTGGCAGTGAATAGGAACTTTAGAATCGTGTGATTTTCTCAGTGAAGATCAGAGCCTGGACACTGATAATGATTAAGAGCAACACACCAGCCAAAATGATAATGGCCCACACATTGCTGATAGTGGCAGTGGAACGGGGCCTTGATGATGGAGCTAGCGTTTGGTTGGACGCTGATGCAGAATCTCTAGACGACGGCGGGGCAGTGATTGAGGCTGTCCCCCCTCTTGTAGAACTGTGTCCTGTGGTTGTCCGTGTGGTGGGACACTCGTTGATTGACTGTTTCCATGAATCGTCCTTGAAGTACGCACTCCTCCCGCAGTTAAACGCCCACACGGACCTCTTCACTTGCAACTGAAACCTGAGGAACCTCTCAGTATGACATTTTTTGAAGACTTGTCTCTCGGTGAAGACTTTAATTGTTGGACCTTTGTTGATGCGGAGAGCATAGCCATGGTAGTCTGTTGCTATGTACTGTATGGACACCTCGTTCCACACTCCAGCCTCCACACGCAAGGTGTCTTTGGCGAGGATATGTGTCTCACTGACTTTTTCTTCGCCGAGACAATCACGAAACACTTGAGCAAGGTGAAGCTGGAAGTTTTCTTCGGGCAGAATGAAAAACGTCCCGTTCGTGCCCTTCAAATATTTAGTGGATATGTGGGTCGTCACCTGTTGACCAATACAGTGTTGATAACACTCCCATGTCAGCATGGCTGTAGTAACCTGGTACACTGACGCCTCCACCCGCCCACACCTCACGCCCACGCTAGAACTGACATGGTAAATGTCACCCTGGTAACGTGTGGAAACCTCCAAGATTCTCTCACTCGTCAAATTAAGATAAATTTCGGTCCATTTCGAGGTGGAAAAGGCGTCAGCTGGCCAATTGCTTTTTTTCGTTTGTTTCCCATCTGAAACCAATGTAACCACGATCTCTTTTTTGTTTTTGTTGTGAGGACGAAGTCCCAGATACCATTGTGACTGAGGACCTGCGATAATAAAGTCAGCGGACCACTGCTCTCCCCTGGTGCTTAATAAGAAGGTGGTGGGCAGCATCGTCTTGAAACTGATATTGACCTCGTGTGAGGCGTATGGCACGCAAGGCTGCCAGGAAGGCGAGGTCATGACCCCTGCCAGCAGTGCCAGGCCTACTAGGGGAGTGCCAACCTCGGGTGCCATGTAGATCAGGAGGCAGAGCCACAAGAAGCACCTTCCACTCACCAGTGCCTCGTGACAGTGACTAACGCGTCAACACTGACAATTGTCCAAGAATACACATATGCTTTTTGAAATTCGTCTTTGTATTGTGGCAGCAGGTGCCACATAGAATGTTTTTGCGGATACTGACCCATTTTGATTATACTGCTTCACTTGGGGTGGTAATGATTATAATGACTGTTATAAATAGTCTGTAATATAGACAAAACCCGATAAGGGTTTTGGTTGACATAAAAAAATTCTGGGGTTTATTCTGCTAATAACTGATGAATAAATGACTTATTCTAATAAATTTACTATGCTATTCAGATTAACATAGTAAATTTATTAGAAATAAGAGTTTGAGAAAGACTTAAGAGGAAACGAAGAAAATATTAAAACAAAATACAAAAAATGTGCACACATCCCTCCCACCACACATCCCTCCCACCACACATCCCTCCCACCACACATCCCTCCCACCACACATCCCTCCCACCACACATCCCTCCCACCACACATCCCTCCCACCACACATCCCTCCCACCACACAACCCTCCCACCACACATCCCTCCCACCACACATCCCTCCCACCACATCCCTCCCACCACATCCCTCCCACCACACATGCCTCCCACCACACATCCCTCCCACCACACATCCTCCCACCACACATCCTCCCACCACACATCCCTCCCACCACACATCCCTCCCACCACACATCCCTCCACCACATCCCTCCCACACATCCCTCCCACCACACATCCCTCCCACCACACATCCCTCCCACCACACATCCCTCCCATCACACATCCTCCCACCACACATCCCTCCCATCACTCATCCCTCCCACCACACATCCCTCCCACCACACATCCCTCCCACCACACATCCCTCCCACCACACATCCCACCCACCACACAACCCACCCACCACACATCCCTCCCACCACACATCCTCACCACACATCCCTCCCACCACACATCTCCCCACATCCCTCCCACCACACATCCCTCCCACCACACATCCCTCCCACCACATCCCTAGGGACAAAATTAACCTAGTTTGTCAGAAATGCTCTGCATAACCAGGGGCTTTCTATATAGTACGTCATTAATGTCGTCTATGGTTTGTATACCTTGTACATGTACTTGTAGAAATAGAAATTATTATTATTATTATTATTATTATTATTAAACATATTGCAACCTTTGCACACTGTAAATGCATTAAAA
The DNA here is from genome assembly GCA_009830355.1 of Cherax destructor. Lineage (NCBI taxonomy): Eukaryota > Metazoa > Arthropoda > Malacostraca > Decapoda > Parastacidae > Cherax > Cherax destructor. The sequence goes on along the minus strand of WNWK01001751.1, from coordinate 93,089 downwards.
ACATAATTTCTCAAGACGTTGCAATCTGTATTCCCGACGTCGAGTCAGATTTTTAACCATTAAATATATTTTTTTCTCCACTCTTAAACTCAGGACGTTTTTACCGTACAAAAAGTACTGACCAGGTTGTTACGACAGTTAGTGATGAACAAGACGACACTCGTGTAAACAGTAAATAATTTTATTATTCTTCTCGGCGATGGTGTTTCTAAGTGGGTCTGGTCAGTTTATTATTTTCCCGAAATAAGAACATGAGAAAGAAGGAACACTGCAGCAGGCCTACTGACCCATGCGAGGCAAGTCCATGTCACTCCCCAGCATGTAAACCACACATTGTAAGCGTTGCAAGGAAATAAACATTTTCATTTACTAAATCAGAATTATTTTGGAGATCATTTTAAGACCACATGGTGATTAAGAGTCTCTGTTATATATATATATATATATATATATATATATATATATATATATATATATATATATATATATATATATATATATATATATATATATATATAGATTAGCTTTAATTATGGCATACGTGAATAAAACTAATTAGAATCACAGTAATATAAATTACATGTATAATGAAATAATAAACAGGATATATATATACACCGAGAGGTGTAGAGTATATCTTAGTGTACTTACACTAAGATTTTACTTTAATCACTATTTTAGGGATTAAAGCTTTCTTGACTGGTGGTAAATAGGTGACATACATCCTTAATGACTCTCATTTAGTCGCTAGGCTTTTAAACACATTAACCAACCAACCAACCAGGCAGCAAGAGGGTGTTGGCTACAACATAAACAACAGGAAGTGAATATACACATGTGTACAACTAAGAACGAGAATATATGGGAGAATTTGACAAAGTATTTGCTCATAATAACAATACACTGCCGGTCAGACCAATATTAACTTCCATCTAAAGAGAAAAAAAGGATGTAACTGCTGAGACATAATATTTCAGCAGATATGATGTGGTTAGCAGACTACTAAGATTTGTAAAAATGAAATGAGCAAATCTGATGGGATTAGCAAGAATAAGATTTTATGATGAGTGGTGTAGTTGAAGACAGGATTTTGCTGTTGGACATAGTGCTATTCAGAGGATGTGATTGGGAAGTTGTTATTGGTATTAAGATATCAGAAACACTGCTGGGACAAGTGTAGAAGTATTCAAGAGGAAACTGGACAAGTATTTTCACCAGGTGCCACATCAACCAGGTTGTCATGGATATGTGGGGGCTGAGGGCCACCAGCAACAACAGCCTGCCTGACCAGGCTAGCACCAGACAAGCCTGGCCCATGACTGGGCTCCGGGAGTAGAAAATCTCTCGGTACTCATCAAAGGTATAAAGGTAAGGTATGGATTAGGTCCCCGACGGGATGTTGGGATGAAGGATGTTGAAAGTTGGGATGTTGAGAAGAAGAATATTGAGATTCAGGATGTAGGGATGAAGGATGTGATCAGGGGCAGCCCTGGAATTAGGGGTGGCTATGTGCTTGGAAGGGTGAGGGGCTAAGATACTTGTTTTGAAGCACCATTATTATTATTAATATTATTTGGGGGTTGAAGCCCCCTTGGCGTCGCCACTGAATGTAATTGTGAAACTTGTTATTACAAGTTATATATAAGAGAAGAATTCTATATATTGACTAGGTGCTGAACCATCCCCTATGACTAAAACTTTAAATAATTTACATGGTAGTGTCTAGGTTAGGTTAGGGTCTAAGTCATATGATGACTCGCCATTGGAGCTTTTGGTCATCTGACCGAGGCCTTCCGCTGGCTTACCGGTCCACCCCTTTAAAAATTATGGTCACAGTTATAACCATTTAATAATGTCTAGCACACACACACACACACACACACACACACACACACACACACACACACACACCACACACACACACACACACACACACACACACACACACACACACACACACATACACACACGCCCCGATGGCATGGTGGCTAGCGCTCTTGCTTCACGCACGGAGGGCCCGGGTTCAATTCCCGGCGGGGCCGAAACATTTCGAAGTGTTTCGTTACACACACACACACACACATACATACAACAGGCCTAGTGTCTAATCGACATGTGCCTAGGACAAAATGGTAACTAACACACATAGCCTGGACACATAAGTAATGTTTAGTATATATTAACATATACTTCCGGTTACGTGTAATGGTAATTTTCGTTTCTTTCAGTTTATTAGTAGGAGGAGGTGTTGATTCACCGGGAATTCTCCCGGCCCGGGTCTTTACCAGATGGCGACCCGGCTCCGGCTCCCTGGCGTGGGAGTATCAGAGCCCTATGTCTCCCATGGTAGGGGGTACCTCTCAGCGGCGGGACCAACTGGCCCCAGGCCTAGCCACATTCCCCCACCAGCACGAGGCAGGTAAACCACATACCACGGGTGGGGTTCGAACCCGCGGTCATTACGATTTCGTGAGTCATGTTGACGGCTTTGAAGGGGACTTGAGCTAGAGTTCGTCACGGCCATGCTAGCTGGAGATTCGTCTGTAAAAACTTGCATTTGTGGACACAGTGGTGCCTATGCTAACCTTCCTATGGTGTAGAAATATACCTAGTTGGATGAATCTTATTGAAGCTAGCTGGCCCAGTGGCTTACGCGACGGTCTAGAGTTCTGAGACTCTCTGACCGCGGGTTCGAACCCCACCCGTGGTATGTGGTTTGTTTGCAATCGTGTCATTACGATTTCGTGAGTCACGAGGCAGGTAGGTAGATAAACGCTAGGCCACTCTGGTCTGCCACCTTCCCCGCCCCAAGGAGGCTGACGGGAAGGGCAGGCTTGCGAGCCGCAGATGGAAGCAAGCTCCAGCCTTGGCACCTACCCTGCCCTAGAAGGGCTGGGCATGGTGATCGACCCCCAATTTATTAGTAAAATATATACGTCTACTTCTATGAACTATAGTTACTGTATTTGCAAATCTGTATAAATTAATGTTAAATAAAGTTGAATAATATAGTGATTAAAGCACTCGAGAAAAAGTGTTTATTAGAATTTTAAATTTTTAGCAAAATTGCGTATTTTAGTCTTGTGATATCCACTGGCTGATATTAACCGCCATATACAACCCACAAATTGGAAATAAAAATTAGACGACGTTTCAGTCCATCCTGGAGCATTGAGACGGTCCAAGACGGACCGAAACGTCTGCTAATTTCCATTTCTAACTTGTGGGTTATATTTGATATGTTCCCTCCCAGGTATTGTTACGTTTATTATAATGGTCGTTATGTTATGCCTCTAAATATTGTTAAGATTTCTTTACAATACTGCCAAGATTCACTTCACACTGAGGACCTTCAGGTTACACTGAAGGTCATCAGTGTGGTATACTGTGGTATATTGTGTGGTATACTGTGTGGTATACTGTGTGGTACGCTGTATTGTATACTGTGTGGTACGGTGTATGGTATACTGTGTGGTATACTGTGTGGTATACTGTGTGGTACGTTGTATGGTATACTGTGTGGTACGCTGTATGGTATACTGTGTGGTACGCTGTATGGTTTACTGTGTGGTACGCTGTATGGTATACTGTGTGGTACGCTGTATGGTATACTGTGTGGTACGCTGTATGGTATACTGTGTGGTACGCTGTATGGTATACTGTGTGGTACGCTGTATGGTATACTGTGTGGTACGCTGTATGGTATACTGTGTGGTACGCTGTATGGTATACTGTGTGGTACGCTGTATGGTATACTGTGTGGTACGCTGTATGGTATACTGTGTGGTACGCTGTATGGTATACTGTGTGGTACGCTGTATGGTATACTGTGTGGTACGCTGTATGGTATACTGTGTGGTACGCTGTATGGTATACTGTGTGGTACGCTGTATGGTATACTGTGTGGTACGCTGTATGGTATACTGTGTGGTATACTGTGTGGTACGCTGTATGGTATACTGTGTGGTATACTGTGTGGTACGCTGTATGGTATACTGTGTGGTATACTGTACTATTATAAAGGGCGTCTCTGTGGAAGACGCCCAGGCAGGTTCAGAAATATTTCTTTTCCCATTCATATATTTTTTTTGGGTAGCTTATGGTGCTTGTTTTGCAGTTGAGGTCCTACAAATTAACTGTGGTCTCACACATATATATATTTTTTGACTCGCTGCGGTATGAGGTGGACCACACACTTAGTCTTTCCTTATAGACAAGAATTCAACACATGTTGCAAATGCTCAACAGTTTGCAAATGCAGAAAAGATAACATCTCTATTGTCCGCCGAAGTTCACTACCTCACTAACGGCTTTCTGTAGTTCGTAATTAATTTATAATGCATTTTTTTCGCCGCTAAAGCGGCTAGTTTACTGTACACCCCATATCCATCCTATGCAGGCTAGCTCGAGCGCTAGCCTGACTCTGGAACGACATAAGTAGATTGTCCACCATCCCTGGGACAGCATCAGCCAGCAGGCAGCCCACACCTCCGCCCTCCCTGGAACACCACGCAGTGGCTGGCCAGGCATCATGAGACCTACAACAGCAGCAGGGAGAGTTGGTGCGTCTCTAGTAGATCGGGATAATGCTGGTAAAGATGTCTGTGAAAGACACGGGACACTGCGGGTAGATGGCGTGGCAGGAGCCGTGTACACGCCCGTAGTATTCCGCGGTGGTGTACTCGTTATCCACGCTGTTCCCCACATCGTTGAACGCTGATGTTATCCTGGGAAACGAAGCATCTCTAAATAGATAGGAAACTCGTAATCTCGACTCTTTCAAAAAGAAAATGCAATGTGATGGGCAGGCATAGTAAACGAAACCAAAGTTTAAACAAATGTATAACACTAGTTGCTACACCTTAAAAAGGGGATGATTTGAAAACCACACCCCAAACAAACAACATTATTACAGTTATTACTCACGACAACATTAAGTTTACCACCTCCCCGAAGAGACCTTGTTGAAAGGGCGTCTCGGCGACCTCACATATGGTCCTCAATGTACAGGCATGACCGTCAAACCCCAGGCTGCCGAGGTCAAAAAGGTCATGACGAGGGAGGCCATCAATTTTGGTTGCCAACTCTACTAGCTGGCAATATTCTTCGTATTGTTTTTGTACTAAATTGGTTTATACTATTAGTTATCAATTTTGGAATTTGCATGAGCCTGCAAGCTGGAAGAACCACAAAAATGGAGATGGAAACAGTGAGAAAAGCAGAAACAATCAGAATGAAAGTGTGAAATTAGGCATCTTATATCTATCCTATGGGTAGCATTCAAAAGATCAGAGACATATAATGGGTCCAGGGGCCCAGCTGTTCCGTTAGTAAAGCAAGTTGCAATTCACAAACAAAAAGGTAAATACATGCATAAAAAAACACAAACGTGCATGCAGGAACGTACTCACGCACACGAAGGAACGTACTCACGCACACGAAGGAACGTACTCACGCACACGAACGAACGTACTCACGCACACGAACGAACGTACTCACGCACACGAACGAACGTACTCACGCACACGAACGAACGTACTCACGCACACGAAGGAACGGAAACACACCGACACACAACAAAAATTCACAATACCGTGACTGGAACAACACACAAATAACCCTCGCATAGGAGAGTGAAATTTAAAACGACGTTTGGGTCCAACTTGAACCCATTAGCGAGTGACTAGTAATGGTCCAGATCGGACCGAAACACCGTCAGAAGTTTGAGGCTCCTATGTGAGGGTTATTGTGTAAAAACACACACAGTAACACATAGTAACACACAGTAACACATAGTAACACACAGTAACACATAGTAACACACAGTAACACATAGTAACACACAGTAACACACAGTAACATAGTAACACGCACGGACACAGACACGCTGCAACACAGTACGGCAACACAGGTACACACATACAAACGCACCTGTCAATAAAATGTTCAGCTTGGTGGTAGAAATCGAGGCGCTGCTCCATCGCTTCCATGGATCGTCCGAAGTTAATTCTGGTGTCGTTGGGCAAGAAGAAGAAACTCGTACTGGCGATTGCCAGTCCGTTAGAGATACCGAAACCAGCCACAGCGATTCTTATGGTAGTCCTGATCTGTCGATTTGATTAAAGGAATTGCTCTTTAAGTCTGTTTAGCGCTTCCTTTTGATTATAATAATAATAATAATAATAATCTTTGAGTCTGCTAGACAGTCCTGTGTATGTAAATTAAGGTCAAAGAAATTGAACCATTTTTTTTTTATTGCGAAGTGAAGATTGAGAGGCTTTAAGCTGAATGTGCCATATCTCTGATAAAAATAAATGCGCAACACACTCTTGTAAAGAACAAATAGATAGGCAGACAGACAAATGGATAGATAAAACACTTGAGAAAAAATGAAGCGACTGTTTCTAGCTAAGGCTTCGACTTACAAAGAATGAGGATCCAGTTGGGAATGAGAAGAAGCGTCTCTTGCGGTACTTGGCCACCTTGCTCTCCTCGGGGATTTTCTGCAGCCACTCTGGCGTGTCCAGTACGTCACCCTCGTGTTGCACTGTCACGTTCTTCCTCAAGGACGAGCTCGGGATAGAGGCCGAGTCTAGTATCGTCACTTGGAGGCCGAAAACCAACACCACCAGCAGAGTGTACATAGTACTGTCCATAGTTTTTTTTTTTTTTTTTTTTTGGGGGGGGAGGGTTTTCAGGGCGTGTGTGTGGTAAGTTGTTTTTGATTACTTATTTGTGGTTATCTATTTGTAGTTACGGGAGAAGAACAGTCCCCGCTGTGTCCCGCCTTCATTATTATTATTTTCTTCCATTTGGACATATTCCCCTGGATGCTGCCTAAAGACTCGTTAATATGATATACGTAATCTTGAGACTATATTCCCGTGCTGCATCACCTCATACTCAGATAATATATAATGCGAATTTATCTTACGAAATGACTAATATCTGAAAGGTGACACTATTTACCTAAGGAAGTCTGATGAAGAGTCAATGTGGCCCTATAATCTTTTGTTCTCTCTTCCGCTTACACGATGATGTTGGATTATTCGTTAGGGGAAAATCATACAATGACTCGTTTAGTGGTAGTAGCCGTTGGTCTGCTGGGGGGGGGGTCGAGGTAAGAAGCAACCGCTGGCGAGCGGTGCTATAACAGAAGTGTCTACTAGCACTGATGAAGGTGTGCAGAACGAACAAGGGGTGCACAATAAACTAGCCGCTCAGGCGGTCTAACTTAAATTAACAGTCGACTACACCCAGATTCAAGTTTATCACTGTGGGAACAAAAAGCAACACGTGTGAGGATGCTTGCCCATCCGTGGTTGCCTTGCCCGGGTGATCGAATCCAGGATCTGTGGGTTGTGTGCTGGACGTTCTGCCAGCTAAACTTTGTTATTTGTGATTGGACACGTTTATAGTCTACACAATGTTGTATTTGAGCAGCTGTCCGTAGTGGACAGAAGCCCACCAAAGCGCGGGGGGACAAGAGCTAGACGATCAGAGCTGGACGAGAGTTGGGTGGTCAGTGAAACAGGCCGTCGGCCTCTACCCACTCTTATACTCCAGTCTACGCCACTTTTCACTTGTTACCTGGAAATTACTTAATGGCTCCGTCCAGCAATGACTCGTCTGCATTTAGGGTCGCCGTCGCCGCTCGGAGAGATCTGGAACATGGATGAGAGAGAGGCATCCTGGAAGACTCTCAGGGAAAACCCCAGGGAAATAAGTCACTTTGTATGATTTTTGAGGATTATATATATATATATATATATATATATATATATATATATATATATATATATATATATATATATATATATATATATATATATATATATATATATATGTATTATGCAAGACTGCCAGTCATTAAAACAGCCTCGCTCTGCCTACACCAGCAGCATAACGCTATCTCGTTCAAAACATTCTCAGAACAAGTGTACAATCAAGTAGACATACATACACACCTTACGGCGTGGACAGATACCAAACTTACTAAAGAAGCAGACAGGTGCAGAAACTTATTAAAGAAGCAGACAGATCCAGGGACTTATTAAAGAAGAAGACAGATCCAGGAACTTATTAAAGAAGCAGACAGATCTAGGAAAGGTGCCTGGAATCGTCGATCACTGGCACCAGAAACTATTAAACAGCGCCAGGGTACTTTGCCTACCCAAACCCTTGACACGTTATTTTTCATGTGATATATCCAGCCCATAATAATATAAAAGGCCGAGTATTGTCGCATCGTGAACCTAGATGCTAAACAACAGTTCAAACCTAAATCACCAACCAGTAGATTGACTGCAGACAGATCCAGGAACTTATTAAAGAAGCAGACAGATCCAGGAAAGGTGCCCATCATAATATAACAAAAGGCCGAGTACTGCCGCATGTTCGTAAAGGGGCACTGCAGTCAATCTACTGGTTGGTGATTTAAGTTTGAACTGTTGTTTAGCATCTTAGGTTCACGATGCGGCAGTACTCGGCCTTTTGTTATATTATTATGGGCTGGATATATCACATGAAAAATAACATGTCAAGGGTTTGGGTAGGCAAAGTACCCTGGCGCTGTTTAATAGTTTCTGGTGCCAGTGATCGACGATTCTAGGCACCTTTCCTGGATCTGTCTGCTTCTTTAATAAGTTCCTGGATCTGTCTGCGTCTTTAATAAGTCCCTGGATCTGTCTGCTTCTTTAATAAGTTTCTGCACCTGTCTGCTTCTTTAGTAAGTTTGGTATCTGTCCACGCCGTAAGGTGTGTATGTATGTCAACTAAATACTCATATTCAAAAATGCTCAATGTTATTTTCCTTAAGATAATCTCAATTTTATATTACCATCCTCCTAAACACTTGTTACAATATAATATCATCATATTGTAATTTTAACAGTGTAATATCATCATATTGTAATTTTAACAGTGTAATATAATCATATTGTAATTTTAACAGTGTAATATCATCATATTGTAATTTTAACAGTGTAATATCATCATATTGTAATTTGAAATCAAATATATATGTAACTAGAAAAATCTCAATCAATTTCTCTAACATTATGTACATAGTCTATAAGTCATTAGATTAAGCTGCCCCTAATGCCATGGCATGTACTCACCTAATTGTGGTTGCAGGGGTCGAGACTCAGCTCCTGGCCCCGCCTCTTCGCTGTCTGCTACTGGGTCTCTGCTCTCAGTGGCTCTCCTTGCACTTCAGTTTATGATTGTAACTACAAATATCTATGTAAAATTGCAATGAAATTGACTTTACTTGTTCTGAGAATGTTTTGAACGAGATAGTGTTATGCTGCTGGTGTAGGCAGAGAGAGGCTGTTAATGACTGGCAGTCTTGCATGATACATATATCCTATTTTTCGTCCGTTGTCTCTGTTTTAGTCTTTTATTCAGCATTACTATTATAAGTAAATTGTTTCCACAAGATACAATGCACAGTTTTACAAGACTGGGCGACATTTGATAGTATCCATGAAAAGCCCGTGGTTATGCATACCTGGAGGGTGTTCCGGGGGGGGGTCAACGCCCCCGCGGCCCGGTCTATGACCAGGCCTCCCGGTGGATCAGGACCCTGATCAACCAGACTGTTACTGCCGGCCACACGCAAACCGACGTAAGTAGCACAGCCCGGCTGGTCAGGTACTGACTTTAGGTTCTTGTCCAGCTCCCACTTGAAGCTAGCCAATAGTCTGGTTTAGAAAGACACGTAAACAAACACTACCAATTGGTCTGTATCTATTCCCAAGGTTTACACCAGCTAAGGGTCTATTAATAAGTTTCAGCATCTACTTAAGTGATTCTAAAAAGGGGTTCAAGGTGCGCAACTTTCACGTGAGGAAAGATTATACAGAGTAGCGAGTCCGTCTCGAGGTTAGCGGCCGGAGAATCGAGCCCTCACTAATCCTAGTGCTGAATAATCTACACGGATTTAGCGCGTCACACAATGTAAACTTATTTTTGCTACCAAAAGACTCGGCAGGAGATGCAACATTCCCCCGATGAAAAGCAGGGGCGCCATGAGTACACTGAAACAACACAATAAGTGTCCGGGGCCCAAGACTGTTCAACTGCCTCCCAGCATACATAAGGGGGATTACCAATAGACCCTTGGTTGTCTTCAAGAAGGCGCTGGACAGGCACCTAAAGTCAGTACCTGACCAGCCGGGCTGTGGTTCGTACGTCAGTTTGCGTGCGGCCAGCAGTAACAGCCTGGTTGATCAGGCCCTGATTCACCACGAGGCCTGGTCTCAGACCGAGCCGCGGGGGCGTTGACCCCCGAAACCCTCTCCAGGTGTGCAATTTGACGTCCCAACTAATTTCCCCGCCCCCCACATAACGACAATTGACCAAAGATGCTGATCTTTGAAAAAACTTAATGTTTTTTTATAGTTTCATTCCTCCCTCTGGCCATCCCGTAGCTTGATTAGTAGCGCAATCAGCTCACACAATGAGGTCCGTGGTTCGATCCCCGGTACGGGTGGAAACAGGGCGTGTTTCCTTAAGACATCTGCTTAAGGACTGGTGTGGGTCGCATCCTGGGCCAAAATTGACCTAATTTACCCGAAATGCTCTGCATAACAAGTGGCTTGCTATATAGTAGTACGTCATTGATGTCAGCTATGGTCTGTATACCTTGTACATGTACTTGTAGAAATAAATATTATTATTATTATAAGCTTCCAGATTCATGAATAAACTTTAACGTGGTTGTCCACGTGCCTAGTAAGTTTGTTTACCTACAGGTACACATAAATACAATAGTAAGTTAGTTAAGTAAGTAAGTTTATTCAGGTATACACAAATACAGTTACATTGATTATCATACATAGCAGCATGTGTAGAGAACCTAGGATAACCCAAATTAGGATAATGTTTTTAATCCAGGTCACTCAATGCCAATGGTAATGGTTCACATGACCTGCCTAAACTCTCGTGGCTGACCTCTCTCCCACCCAGTACTGACCTAGGGTAAACTTTTTCATATAATACTCAGGTCACACGCAGATCGGTCATCCCTCTTTCCCAAGGAAAACGGGAGCTCTCCCACTGGCTCTCACTGAGTCCGGGAGCTCTCACTGGGGGATGGGAGTTATTACTGGTTCACTCAGAGCAGCTCTCACAAAGGTTCTTACTGACATATAAACATAGGAAGATGCAACATCAAGATGCACAATATGTCGTGTTTCACATGACTTGTAATGGGCAGTTACCTAATGACTGGCTAACTGTGCAAACCCTCCATAACAATGGCGATAGCCGGAAACAATCAGCTGAACTAACAACTGCTATGGCCCACTGACGTCTGCTGCGGCCCATTGGCATCTGCTGCGTCCCACTGACGTCTGCTGCGTCCCTCTGACGCCTGCTGCGTCCCTCTGATGCCTGCTGCGTCCCTCTGACGCCTGCTGCGTCCCTCTGACGTCTGCTGCGTCCCTCTGACGTCTGCTGCGTCCCTCTGACGTCTGCTGCGTCCCGCCGATATTTCCTGTATCTCACTGACTGTACTGCGTCCCACTGACGTGTACTGCGTCCCACTAACGTCTGCTGCGTCCCACTGACGTCTGCTGGGGCCAGCTGGCCTCTAATACTCTCGATAAACAGGCGAGAGCCACAATAGGCTTCCGTCACGTCTATTACTGTATTCTGAAAAGTGGGAAATAATGGCAGAGACGTGAGATGTGGGAACGTCTGAGTGAGCACATATAAGTTTTGGGGATAAAAAAAAGTCCAATCATTACACAGGTTCCGGAAATAGGTCAGGGGAAAACACAAAGAAGGTTAAGCGTAGACGTTAATGAGTCGTCGAAGACGGCAGAGGGCTGCAGAAGACGCCATTGGGAAACAGCATACGTCGGTGGGACACAGCAGACGTCGGTGGGACACAGCAGACGTCGGTGGGACACAGCATACGACGGTGGGACACAGCAGACGTCGGTGGGACACAGCAGACGTCAGTGGGACACAGCATACGTCGGTGGGACACAGCATACGTCGGTGGGACACAGCAGACGTCGGTGGGACACAGCATACGTCGTTGGGACACAGCATACGACGGTGGGACACAGCAGACGTCGGTAGGACACAGCATACGTCGTTGGGACACAGCATACGTCGGTGGGACACAGCATACGTCGGTGGGACACAGCATACGTCGGTGGGACACAGCAGACGTCGGTGGGACACAGCAGACGTCGGTGGGACACAACAGACGTCGATGGGACACAGCAGAGCCCGGAAGTATTGATAAAGGTGGAAGTCACGAGGCTATCTGCTTCTGTTTACCTTTCTAAATACATGATAAGAGACGCACCATCCGTCTTCCTCTGTTTTTTATTTTTCTCGTCTCTCTTCCTTACATACCTGGAGTTTACCTGGAGAGAATTCCAGGGGTCAACGCCCCCGCGGCCCGGTCTGTGACCAGGCCTCATGTTGGACCAGAGCCTGATCAACCAGGCTGTTACTGCTGGCCGCACGCAGTCCAACTTACGAACCACAGCCTGGCTGGTCAGGTACCGACTTTAGGTGCCTGTCCAGTGCCTGCTTGAAGACAGCCAGGGGTTTGTTGGTAATCCCCCTGATGTATGCTGGAAGGCAGTTGAACAATCTTGGGCCCCTGACACTTATTGTGTTGTCCCTCAACGTGTTAGTGGCACCCCTGCTTTTCATTGGGGGGATGTTACATCGCCTGCCGAGTCTGTTGCTTTCGTAGGGAGTGATTCTCGTGTGCAAGTATGGTACTAATCCCTTGATAATTTTCCACGTGTATATAATAATGTATCTCTCCCGCCTGCGTTCTAGAGAGTACAGGTTTAGGAACTTCAAGCGTTCCCAGTAATTGAAGTGGTTTATCGCAGTTATGCGTGCCGTGAAGGTTCTCTGCACATTTTCTAGGTCAGCAATTTCACCCGCCTTGAAAGGTGCAGTTAGTGTGCAGCAATATTCCAGCCTAGATATAACAAGCGATCTGTATAGTGCCAACATGGGCTTGGCATCCCTGGTTTTGAAGGTTCTCATTATCCATCCTGTCATTTTTCGAGCAGATGTGGTTGCTACGGTGTTATGGTCCTTGAAGGTGAGATCCTCTGACATGATCACTCCCAGGTCCCTGACATTAGTTTTTCGCTCTATTGTGTGGTTGGAATTAGTTTTGTACTCCGATGAGATTTTAATTTCCTCACGTTTTCCGTATCTGAGTAATTGAAATTTCTCATCATTGAACTTCATATTGTTTTCTGCAGCCCATTTAAAGATTTGGTTGATGTCTGCTTGGAGTCTTGCAATGTCTTCAACGGTGGACACTGTCATACAGATTCGGGTGTCATCTGCAAAGGAAGACACGGCACTGTGGCTTATATCCCTGTCTATGTCTGATATGAGGATGAGGAACAGGATGGGAGCGAGTACTGTGCCTTGTGGAACAGAGCTTTTCACAGTAGCTGCCTCAGACCTTACTCTGTTGACTACTACTCTTTGTGTTCTACTTGTTAGGAAATTATAGATCCATCTACAATGTGAACTCTAGTATATTAATTTATTATATTTAAGGAATTAGTATTTTTTCATGAAGGTAACTTTTTTGTACTTGTATTATTATTATATTCACAGGGAAGCGCTATGCCCGTAAGGGTCATAGAGCCTTGGGAGTAGGAGGTAATCAGGTTCGGTAATAGGAAAGACAGGTTAGCTCCAGTTCCTTGGTTCAAGAGCCCTTCATCAACACCAGTGTACATACGCCAAGAAATGCACCTCTCGGTGTATATACCTTGTGTCTTTTCAAGGGAATGTGGAGAATCAAACTGGGGTAAAGGAAGAATATTTAACCCCCGGTTCGATTCCCCCCTTACTCTTCTCTTCTGAAATACTACAGTTGTTTATTACGATTCTTTTTTCGACTCGTCTTGTGCCTCATGTAGCTGCCGCCTTCTGAATGGAAGCAAAATCAGGAGGCCGGGTCATCATTTGGAGAAGACCCGGGCCGGACGTACCGGCGAACCTACAAGAAGGAGGCTTGATAGATATGGGCTAGCAGGTTGTCATGCCTTCTGAGTCCATTCATAAACTGGATCCAAATAACCTATTGCCAGCAGTTGGAGAACAAGCTTTCAATGAGACAAAGTTTCGCTCTGTGTAGAGCTTTATCAATCTTTATTTCGCAAAGCTCTTCTGATAAAACTCTTACCAACAGGACACAAAGAGTTATGGTAAACAAGAGTTCAGTTAGAGGTTGCCACAGTGAAAAGCTCTGTCCCACAAGGTACAGTACTCACCCCCATCCTGCTACTCATCCCCATATCTGACCTAGACAGAGATGCACCATGTCTTTCTTTGCTGGTGATACTAGAATCTGCATGAGAGTGTCATCCATCGAGGACACTGTAAATCTCCAAATGGATTCCTGGAGTTTACCTGGAGAGAATTCCAGGGGTCAATGCCCCCGCGGCCCGGTCTGTGACCAGATATCATGTTGGACCAGAGCCTGATCAACCAGGCTGTTACTGCTGGCCGCACACAGTCCAACGTACGAACAACAGCCTGGCTGGTCAGGTACCGACTTTAGGTGCCTGTCCAGTGCCTGCTTGAAGACAGCCAGGGGTTTGTTGGTAATCCCCCTTATGTATGCTGGGAGGCAGTTGAACAATCTTGGGCCCCTGACACTTATTGTGTATTGTGTTGTCCCTCAACGTGCTAGTGGCACCCCTGCTTTTCATTGGGGGGATGTTACATCGCCTGCCGAGTCTTTTGCTTTCGTAGGGAGTGATTTTTGTGTGCAATTTTGGTACTAATCCCTCGAGAATTTTCCACGTGTATATAACAATGTATCTCTCCCGCCTGCGTTCTAGGGAGTACAGGTTTAGAAACTTCAAGCGTTCCCAGTAATTGAGGTGGTTTATCGCAGTTATGCGTGCCGTGAAGGTTCTCTGCACATTTTCAAGGTCAGCAATTTCACCTGCCTTGAAAGGTGCAGTTAGTGTGCAGCAATATTCCAGTCTAGATAGAACAAGCGATTTGTAAAGTGTCAGCATGGGCTTTGCATCCCTGGTTTTGAAGGTTCTCATTATCCATCCTGTCATTTTTCTAGCAGATGCGATTGCTACGGTGTTATGGTCCTTGAAGGTGAGATCCTCTGACATGATCACTCCCAGGTCTTTGACATTAGTTTTTCGCTCTATTGTGTGGTTGGAATTAGTTTTGTACTCCGATGAGATTTTAATTTCCTCACGTTTTCCGTATCTGAGTAATTGAAATTTCTCATCATTGAACTTCATATTGTTTTCTGCAGCCCATTTAAAGATTTGGTTGATGTCTGCTTGGAGTTTTGCAGTGTCTTCAACGGTGGACACTGTCATACAGATTCGGGTGTCATCTGCAAAGGAAGACACGGCACTGTGGCTTATATCCCTGTCTATGTCCGATATGAGGATGAGGAACAGGATGGGAGCGAGTACTGTGCCTTGTGGAACAGAGCTTTTCACATAAGCTGCCTCAGACTTTACTCTGTTGACTACTACTCTTTGTGTTCTACTTGTTAGGAAATTATAGATCCATCTACCAACTTTTCCTGTTAGTCCTTTATCACGCATTTTGTGTGCTATCACACCAGTGTCTGTTCGCCACATTCTGTTGGACTGTCCACTCTATCAACGATCACGCAGAATTTACCTCCAGCGTTGTCTTCGCTCTGCGGCCCTTACTTTACCTTCCCTTCTTGTTGATGCTCCCTTCTTCAATCCTGACTCTCTCATTGACTTTTTGACAACAACTGATTTACTACACAAACTCTGACGATTTTGCCTTTAGCTCTCCCCTCAGTCCCTACTACCTCAATCTCTTACTATCCTCTATCCCTGCACTATCCACTACCCCGCTGTGCTCCATACCCTCCTAATCATCATTATGCCATACCCTCCTAATAATCATTATGCCTGCATCATACCCTGCCCCGCCGCGCTGTATGACCCTTGTGCTTTAGCGCTTCTTTTCCTGGCAGCGTTATTATCGTCTCCATAAAACATAAACTATTCTTTCTTGCTTAATTTTTTCTGAACTTTAAGAAGCTCTTCAGTTGACAAACGTAATTCTGAAATTGTTCCTAGACAATTTTGGTTTTCTTTTTGCTGCAAATTGATTTTCCATGGAATCAGAAAAATCTATTTTCCTTTTTGAACTTGTTTTATGGTTCCAGTTTGCTGTTGGGGAGATTCTGGTAGCAGGTTCATCCCTTGGTGGGGAGATTCTGGTAGCAGGTTCATCCCTTGGTGGGGAGATTCTGGTAGCAGGTTCATCCCTTGGTGGGGAGATTCTGGTAGCAGGTTCATCCCTTGGTGGGGAGATTCTTCTCCTAACAGTGCTTCTTGTTGGGGAGATTCTGGTAGCAGGTTCATCCCTTGGTGGGGAGATTCTGGTAGCAGGTTCACCCCTTGGTGGGGAGATTCTGGTAGCAGGTTCACCCCTTGGTGGGGAGATTCTGGTAGCAGGTTCATCCCTTGGTGGGGAGATTCTGGTAGCAGGTTCATCCCTTGGTGGGGAGATTCTTCTCCTAACAGTGCTTCTTGTTGGGGAGATTCTGGTAGCAGGTTCATCCCTTGGTGGGGAGATTCTTCTCCTAACAGTGCTTCTTGTTGGGGAGATTCTGGTAGTAGGTTCATGCCTTGGTGGGGAGATTCTTCTCCTAACAGTGATTCTTGTTGGGGAGATTCTGGTAGTAGGTTCATCCCTTGGTGGGGAGATTCTTCTCCTAACAGTGCTTGTTGGGGAGATTCTGGTAGCAGGCTCATCTCTTGGTGGGGAGATTCTTCTCCTAACAGTGATTCTTGTTGGGGAGATTCTGGTAGCAGGCTCATCTCTTGGTGGGGAGATTCTTCTCCTAACAGTGATTCTTGTTGGGGAGATTCTGGTAGCAGGCTCATCTCTTGGTGGGGAGATTCTTCGCCTAACAGTGATTCTTGTTGGGAAGATTCTGGTAGTAGGTTCATTCCTTGGTGGGGAGATTCTTCTCCTAACAGTGATTCTTGTTGGGGAGATTCTGGTAGCAGGTTCATCCCTTGGTGGGGAGATTCTGTTCCAAACAGAGTTTATTTTCTTTGCTGGTGGGGAAGATTGTTTATCGCTGGATTCTAACACATCCAGTGTCCTTTTCAGGGAAACTTTACGGTTCAAGTTTGGTGATGATGTTTTGGTAGCAACTGTGATCACTAGTGTTGGTGAGACCTTTGTAGCAGCTGTGATCACTGGTGTTGGTGAGACCTTAGTAGCAGCTGTGATCACTGGTGTTGGTGAAGCCTCGAGGGTTAGGTTGCCTTCTTGTGTTGTTGGAAGGGCTTCTTCAGTGAAGTTGGTCTTATTAGTATCGTCCTCGTACTTAAATCTAAGGTACACTTTCCTCTCTGCCATACTTATCTCTTCGTGGTCGTGTCTTACAACTCTGTGTGCTACAGAATTCCTGTTATATTTTACAAGGGCCCAGCCACGGTGACTCTCTGGAGTGGTGTAAGACTCCATCGTGAAACTTATAATCTCACCAAACTTCTTAAAATGTTGATAGACCTCGGATTGGGTTCTTTTAAAATCAATATTTGTAGCATACAAGGCTCTGTTGATATTCATGTCTTCTTTTGCCTTTTGGATGACCTTGTCAAGAAGTTTACGTTGATCCTCAACGGAAGGGACGATCACCACAGACTCCTCATCGCTGGAGCTGTCAGAATCCATGGTTACCTCTTGCTCCGAGACCTCTTGGAAAAAAGTACTTTCCGAGGTAAGCGAAGTAAGATATGCGCTCAAATTTTTATTACAAATTTCTTTCTATTAAAATTTCCCTGAGGTTCTCCTTATATACTAGTGCTCAGAATATAGTCAGGCTGGAGTTATTGTTAAGAATATTATGTAGTGAAGGCTACTTCTTGCTCCGAGACTTCTTGGAAAAAACAACTTTCAGAGGTAAGCCAAGTAACATATACGACCAAATTATTATTAAAAATTTCAATTATTGAAATTTTCCCGAGGTTCACCTCATATACTAGTGTTCAGATTATAGTTACCTGGAGTATACCTGGAGAGGGTTCCGGGGGTCACCGCCCCCGCGGCCCAGTCTGTGACCAGGCCTCCTGGTGGATCAGGGTCCAAGCCAACGTACTAGTGTAGTGATGAATGTTGTGTAGTGGTGAATGATGTGTAGTGATGAATGTTGTGTAGTGGTGAATGATGTGTAGTGATGAATGTTGTGTAGTGGTGAATATTGTGTAGTGATGGATGTTGTGTAGTGATGGATGTTGTGTAGTGATGAATGTTGTGTAGTGATGAATGTTGTGTAGTGATGGATGTTGTGTAGTGATGGATGTTGTGTAGTGATGAATATTGTGTAGTGATGGATGTTGTGTAGTGATGAATGTTGTGTAGTGATGAATGTTGTGTAGTGATGAATATTGTGTATTGATGAATGATGTGTAGTGATGAATGTTGTGTAGAGATGGATGTTGTGTAGTGATGAATGTTGTGTAGTGGTGAATATTGTGTAGTGATGAATGATGTGTAGTGATGGATGTTGTGTAGTGATGAATATTGTGTAGTGATGGATGTTGTGTAGTGATGGATGATGTGTAGTGATGAATGTTGTGTAGTGATGAATGTTGTGTATTGATGAATGTTGTGTAGTGATGAATGTTGTGTAGTGGTGAATGATGTGTAGTGATGAATGTTGTGTAGTGATGAATATTGTGTAATGATGAATGTTGTGTAGTGGTGAATGATGTGTAGTGATGAATGTTGTGTAGTGATGAATGTTGTGTATTGATGAATGTTGTGTAGTGAGGAATGTTGTGTAATGATGGATGTTGTGTAGTGATGGATGTTGTGTAGTGATGAATGTTGTGTAGTGATGAATGTTGTGTAGTGATGAATGTTGTGTAGGGATGGATGTTGTGTAGTGATGAATGTTGTGTATTGATGAATATTGTGTAATGATGAATGTTGTGTAGTGGTGAATGATGTGTAGTGATGAATGTTGTGTAGTGATGAATGTTGTGTATTGATGAATGTTGTGTATTGATGAATGTTGTGTAGTGATGGATGTTGTGTAGTGGTGAATGGTGTGTAGTGATGAATGTTGTGTAGTGGTGAATATTGTGTAGTGATGAATGTTGTGTAGTGATGAATGTTGTGTATTGATGAATGTTGTGTAGTGATGAATGTTGTGTAGTGATGAATGTTGTGTAGTGATGAATGTTGTGTAGTGATGAATGTTGTGTAGTGATGAATGTTGTGTAGTGATGAATGTTGTGTAGTGATGGATGTTGTGTAGTGATGGATGTTGTGTAGTGATGAATGTTGTGTAGGGATGGAAGTTGTGTAGTGATGAATGTTGTGTAGTGATGAATGTTGTGTAGTGATGAATGTTGTGTAGTGATGAATGTTGTGTAGTGATGAATGTTGTGTAGTGATGAATGTTGTGTAGTGATGAATGTTGTGTAGTGATGAATATTGTGTAGTGATGAATATTGTGTAGGGATGGAAGTTGTGTAGTGATGAATGTTGTGTAGTGATGAATGTTGTGTAGTGATGAATGTTGTGTAGTGATGAAAGTTGTGTAGTGATGAATGTTGTTTAGTGATGGATGTTGTGTAGTGATGAATGTTGTGTAGTGATGAATGTTGTGTAGTGATGAATGTTGTGTAGTGATGGATGTTGTGTAGTGATGAATGTTGTGTAGTGATGAATGTTGTGTAGTGATGAATGTTGTGTAGTGATGAATGTTGTGTAGTGATGAAT
Source organism: Cherax destructor (assembly GCA_009830355.1). NCBI lineage: Eukaryota > Metazoa > Arthropoda > Malacostraca > Decapoda > Parastacidae > Cherax > Cherax destructor. The sequence goes on along the minus strand of WNWK01001751.1, from coordinate 73,310 downwards.
GTTGTGTAGTGATGAATGTTGTGTAGTGATGAATGTTGTGAGTGAGTGTGGTATGATGTTGTGTAGTGATGAATGTTGTGTAGTGATGAATGTTGTGTAGTGATGAATGTTGTGTAGTGATGAATGTTGTGTAGTGATGAATGTTGTGTAGTGATGAATGTTGTGTAGTGATGAATGTTGTGTAGTGATGAATGTTGTGTAGTGATGATGTTGTGTAGTGATGAATGTTGTGTAGTGATGAATGTTGTGTAGTGATGAATGTTGTGTAGTGATGATGTTGTGTAGTGATGAATGTTGTGTAGTGATGAATGTTGTGTAGTGATGAATGTTGTGTATGATGAATGTTGGTAGTGATGAATGTTGGTAGTGATGAATGTTGTGTAGTGATGAATGTTGTGTAGTGATGATGTTGTGTAGTGATGGATGTTGTGTAGTGATGAATGTTGTGTAGTGATGAATGTTGTGTAGTGATGAATGTTGTGTAGTGATGAATGTTGTGTAGTGATGAATGTTGTGTAGTGATGAATGTTGTGTAGTGATGGATGTTGTGTAGTGATGAATGTTGTGTAGTGATGAATGTTGTGTAGTGATGAATGTTGTGTAGTGATGGATGTTGTGTAGTGATGAATGTTGTGTAGTGATGAATGTATGTATATAATATATATATATATATATATATATATATATATATATATATATATATATATATATATATATATATATATATATATATATATCTTTATATATGCTTCTAAGCTGTCGTATCTGAGCGCCTCTGCAAAGACAGTGATTATGTATGAGTGAGGTGAAAGTGTTGAATGATGATGAAAGTATTTTCTTTTGGGGGATTTTCTTTCTTTTTGGGTCACCCTGCCTCGGTGGGAGACGGCCGACTTGTTGAAAAAAAAAATTATTAAAAAAAAGGTCCGACAAAGTGACACATTTCCACTGGGGTTCTTGTAATGTCTTATTAATCAGCAGCCTAGCCATTACAATAGAAATCAATAGTGTAACTTTGGCAATTTACTAACATAGTTAACGTGTACTTGGAACTGATGGATTCTGAGGTAAGTGGAGAATGAGTTTTGTGGTTGTCGTCCAGCTTTCAGAGCTAGTGGCCTTTTTTTTTAATATATATTCCGCGTGGGCAGTTGAAAAGTGAGGTGAGGACCTGAGTCATGACCTGATGAGTAGGACATGTCCATGAATTTAAATAAATGAATCAATCATAAGAGCTGGCAAGCAAGCTCTTAGTTCTGTACAATGAGTCAGGTTAGGTAAGGTTTGTCAGGAAACAGGACAAGTGTTTCCTGACGCGGGTCTAAGTCATATGATGAACCACAGCTGCAGCTTTTGGTCATCTGACCGAGGCTTTCCACTGGCTTATCCCACCACCCCAATAGAAATTATGGCTATGATTATAACCATTTCATATATAACATAACTGTGTAATGAGTAGAAGTAGATTGGTTCTTATAAGGTTATTGGTGTGTCTGAGCGTGCTAAAAATGAATTTATAGAAATTAGGGATTTTATTCCTTCCTTCCCTCCTTCTTTCCTTCCTTCCTTAATTACTGTTTGTTTAGGTTCACATAACAGTAACTCATCCCACTGTCTTAGCCACAGTGAATTACTGACTTTGATTAAGAGGATGGGCTGCTAAATAACACTACTACATGTAATAATAATAATAATAATAATAATAATAATAATAATAATAATAATAATAATAATAATAATAATAATAATAATATCTTTATTTACTACAAGTACATGTACATGGTATACAGTCCTAGCTGACATCAGTGACATACTATTACATAGAAAGTCACCATTTTTGTTAATAAAATAAAATAGGGAATTAGATAACGGTGATGAGATTAAAAACACCAATTAGTATATTATATATACATAACATTTATTATTAAATATATACATTTCTATGTGTATATATGTCAGCATTTACGCCAATGCGTTAATATCATCACTGGGGTTAAACAACAATTAATATGAAATATGCAACAAATAATATTATTAATGCGAATAATATACTGTACTAATTTTTTAATGATTAATTTTTAACTTTTAATTATTATATATTAAGTAGTCGTTGAGCATTAGAATTAGTCTGCCCGAAATGTACCGCATATTAGCGGCTTTCTTTTTTGCCTAACAGTACTTTGCTACATGTAAACTACATTATCTGTATACTGCAGAAAAGAAATACGAATTTATTATTATTATTATTAATATTATGAACTTTAATGATTTCGGTGAGAGTGAATGTTGGAGGGAACAGCTGATGTTTGTTTTGATGTTTGTGGGTTGGCATGTTGGCGGCTGAGCTGTGAGGACTCTTGTTATCTCGTGGTAAGAATCATGTCTAGAGGTGACTGGGATATTTGAGCTGATGAGTGACGAAGAGGAGGCCACGTGTAGCGTGGGAGGCGAGGAGGAGGAGGCCGCCACGTGTAGTGTGGGAGGCGAGGAGGAGGAGCTTGAGGAGCCGGAGAGACCCTCAGCTTGGACCTCTGGCTGGGACGATGAGAGCAACGATGTGGAGGCTGACCCCGACCCCCACGGTGCGTCCTGCTGCCTTCATGACCTACATGACATTCATAACCCTACGTGACCATCATAACCCTACATGACCATCATAACCCTTCATGACCATCATAACCCTACATGACCTTCATAACCCTACATGACCATCATAACCCTACATGACCATCATAACCTTACATGACCATCATAACCTTACATGACCATCATAACCTTACATGACCATCATAACCTTACATGACCATCATAACCTTACATGACCATCATAACCTTACATGACCATCATAACCTTACATGACCATCATAACCCTACATGACCATCATAACCTTACATGACCATATAACCCTACATGACTATCATAACTACATGACCATCATAACCCTACATGACCATCATAACCCTACATGAGAATCATAACCCTACATGACCATCATAACCCTACATGACCATCATAACCCTACATGACCATCATAACCCTACATGACTATCATAACTACATGACCATCATAACCCTACATGACCATCATAACCCTACATGACCATCATAACCCTACATGACTATCATAACTACATGACCATCATAACCCTACATGACCATCATAACCCTACATGACCCTCATAACCCTACATGACCATCATAACCCTACATGACCATCATAACCCTACATGACCATCATAACCATACATGACCATCATAACCCTACATGACCATCATAACCCTACTTGACCATCATAACCCTACATGACCATCTTAACCCTACATGACCATCTTAACCCTACATGACCATAACTCTACATGACCATCATAACCCTACATGACCATCATAACTACATGACCATCATAACTCTACATGACCATCATAACTACATGACCATCATAACTACATGACCATCATAACCCTACATGACCATCATAACTACATGACCATCATAACTACATGACCATCATAACCCTACATGACCATCATAACCCTACATGACCATCATAACCCTACATGACCATCATAACTCTACATGACCATCATAACTCTACATGACCATCATAACCATACATGACCATCATAACCATACATGACCATCATAACCCTACATGACCATCATAACCCCACATGACCATCATAACCCCACATGACCATCATAACCCTACATGACCATCATAACCCTACATGACCATCATAACCCTACATGACCATCATAACCCTACATGACCATCATAATCCTACATGACCATTATAACCTACATGACGTTCTTGACCTTACATAGATTTATGACTCTTCATGAAGTTCATGACTCCCTCATGATGTTCATGACGATCATAACCTTACATAACATTTATGACTACATGATTATTATAACCCTACGTGACTATCATGACCCTACATGACCATGATCCGTTACATAATCATCACCCTACATGACCATGACCCATTACAGAATCACCCTACATGACCATCACCCTACATGACCTTCACATAATGGCAGATGGTATGGGAATACTGACAAATTGTACTTGATGGAGTCACTTAAGAAGTAATTGGAAACTTTAAGTTTTCCACCTACCGTTTGTGTCTTTATGAACCGCAATACAACTCGTGACCCTACATGACCTTAATGAGCCTACTTGACCTTTTATGACCCCTGACTTGTGGCAGGGCATCCATCCGGGGGGGCCTTCACCTCCACATTGCATCCTCCAAAACCTTTCACAATTCTTCATTATCATAACCTGCAGTGGTGCCTTCACCAAGGGCCACTGCTCTCACAGTGTCATTCCTTCACGACCCATATGACTTGTGGCAGTGCCTCCGTAGGGGGTCCCCAACCCCCGCGGTGCATTCTCTTTAACGACTTGTATATCAAGTGGCAGTACTTCTGTTGGGGTCCCTGACCTGTTGTTAGCATGATCTTTTACACAGTTGTAGTCTAGGCACTCTTGTTTTGTGCTGTCAGTGGACCTGGGCCAGCATTGGCTCCCCTTTTGTGTCACAATTGACTTTTTTATACTAGTAAAATTTCTTGAATTTTCTTACTTCAGTAGTTGCTTACTGTATTTTATTTCCGCATTTTGTGGGAGACATATTTCTTCTACATTTTTTAAAGTTAGCGTATATTACTTGAAATACAGCCCAACATGATATTGCCTCTCTAGACTGACCATTTTATATTTATTCCTTCTGGTATATTTGGGGAGATCCTTCACCAAACATAAGATAGGAAAAATTAAATGCTTTAGGGGCAAAAGTTTTGATGTATGTACGTATTTCAATTGATGTGGTATATGGATGAACCACGTAGTTGCATATTCATGGATGAGAGGTTCTTCATCTGGCCCTTCTGTGTAACAATGTATAGGAGTAGACATGTTTTACCTTAACTCAGTAAAGCAAAAGATCTGTACAAAGCACTGTACTGGAAACTAAACAAATAGCAATAAAAAAAGGGACTGGATTTCCCCATGACTCACAAAAAGCATACTAACATCCATTGACCAAATAAATGACTATGAAAATTACAGGCTAGGCCTAGTTCCCTCCCCCTCAAAAAAAAAAAAAATGGCTACAATACTTATCAGTGTAATCAGAACACTGAAACACACAGAATGCCACTCAGTGTGCTGTATAACTTACAGATATCTCATTTCCCTATGAATAAATATAATAATAATATTTATAATACAATACAACATAACTACAGTGGACCCCCGAGTAATGAGCATAATTCATTCCAGAAGCCTGCTCAAGTGCCATTACCGAACGAATTTACTCCCTTAAGAAATAATGTCAAGTAGGTTAGTCTATTTCAGACCCCCAAAAATACACTTATAAAAGCACTTACAATATTATACTTGCATAATTGTACGATTTCCGGGGTGCTCGTTACTCGGGGTCCACTGTATTTACAAGTTTATTGGGTTTCACAAACTCGCCTAAAAGAACAATAATGAGCTAGATGTTGTTTAAAACAATAATTACAGTGGTACCCCGGTTTACGATATTTTTTCATTCCAGAATGCTGTTCAAGTGCCATTACCAAACGAATTTATCTCCTTAAGAAAAGTTGTAAAATAGACTAGTCCTTTTAGACCCCCAAAATTACACTTACAAAAGCATTTAAAAAAATAAACTTACATAAAAGGGTGAGTTTGGGGACCATCGTAAACCGGGGTACCACTGTACTAGTAAATACTGCAATAATTACTAGTAAATACTGCATTGCCAAACTTTTAACGTTAATTTCTACATTTTATTTGACAACGGCAGTCTTCATAATGTTTAGGAATTTGGATCGGAGGTGTTATATTTGTTTTCTCTGCCTTTTTTTTTTTTTTTTTTTGTAACACTGGCCATCTCCCACGTAAGTAAGGAAAAAAGAAAAATACAGTGGTACCTCGAGTTACGAGCTTAATTCGTTTCAGAAGGCTGTTTAAGTGCCGATACCAAACGAATTTTTTCCCATAAGGAATAATGTAAATTAGATTTATCTGTTTCAGACCCCCAAAATTACACTTACAAAAGCACTTACAGAAATACACTTACATAATTGTTCGAGTTGGGAGCTGCTCGTAAGTCGGATACCACTGTACAGTGGTCCTCCGAGTATCGTAAAAACTTCACTCCAGAAGCCTGCTCAAGCGCCATTACCGAACGAATTTACTCCCTTAAGGAAGAATGTCACGTAGGTTAGTCTATTTCAGACCCCCAAAAATACACTTCCACAAGCACTTACAATATTATACTTACATAATTGTACGATTTCCGGGGTGTACGTAACTCGGGGGACCACTGTACTTTCACTAGCATTCCTTCAATCACTGTCTTGCCAGAAGTGTGCTGACATCACAGTTCAGACGCCATTCTGAACTGCAGCATTCCCACCCCTCCTTCAAATTTCAGGCATTTTATTTCCCACCTCTAGGACTCAAATCTGTCTAGCCAGTTTCCTCTGAATCTCTTAATAAATGTTACCTTGCTCACACTCCAACAGCACATCAAGTCATAAATACCATGTGCTTCCACTCGCTTCTATCTAACATACGTACTCATAATTATTAACCCATGAGGGTTAATAACCTAGGATGACCCAAGCAAGCCAAGCAGTGTCGCTCATTTTCACTGGGGTCCTTAAGTCTTCCTCTAGGATGGAACTCTAAGCAATTGGCTAACTGCTAAGTATTTATTTACTGCTAGGTGACCATTGGCAACGGGTGAAAACAATGTTTAGCGCCACCCAGGATCGAATGCATCTCTTTTAGGATGAGAGTCAAATGCTCTAACACTGAGCTATAGGTAAATCATTAACTAATCATCCATTTCTGTATAAAATTTATATTACATTTTAGCCAATAATGTTTGCTACTTGAGGTAAAAAAGGTTGTCATTAAAATAATCATTTAACCAAAGGCTATAAGATAAGATAAGATAAGATTTTGTTCGAATTTTTAACCCCGGAGGGTTAGCCACCCAGGATAACCCAAGAAAGGCAGTGGATCATCGAGGACTGTCTGTCTTATTTCCATTGGGATCCTCAATCTTGTCCCCCAGGATGCAACCCACACCAATCGACTAACACCCAGGTACCCATTTGCTGCTAGGTGAACAGGACAACAGGTGTAAGGAAACGTGTCAAAATGTTTCCACCCCGCCGGGAATCAAACCCGGGCCCTCCGTGTATGAAGCGAGAGCTTTAGCCACCAGGCCACCGGGGCCTGAAAAAGAAATTTGTATGCCCATTGTAAATTATACCAAACTTAGTATAATAGCTTTCATATGAAATTGAAGCTTGAATACTAAAAAAAACAGTATCGCTCTTTAACTTTCAGCTTGTTGAATGAAGGATAAATCAATTGTGGGGTGTCATCTCATAACTGGTTTTTAAAACAGTAGTATTTTAAAAAACTATTTTTACATTGTAGGAATTACCAGGCAAGTGTACATGTACTATTTACCTGATTTCCATACTTTGTCAAGAGTTTTACAAGACTAGTATATACATATAGAACAATTGTTTTACATTTTATTGTTTGTTTATAAATTGCTTAGGTATCCTGTTACTTGGAGCAAATATAAATTTGTATGTACAGTACTTTTATAGAATTTCTGTGAGATCGTCATTACAGATTGTTTTAACTTGATTTTAAGAATAAATTCTGTGAATAATTTTTTTTATGCACATCTCCAATTTTAGTGAGAGTGAAGGCACTTGTATTTTCCAGATTACTGTGTTATGATTTATAAAGATAGTTTTGTCTAATCATCATAGAGGCATGATAACTAATGTACAACTGAATGTTTTCAGCAGCACATATTTGGCACATTTTACAGAAGTTGCTTTTCATTTGCACTATTAATATACAAAAAGTTAAGAATGTCTTCCACTTGTCACTCTGAACCTCTTACCAGTCTTTGTTCCCAGTTTTATAAATACATGTGTGTGTGTGTGTGTGTAAGAAAACAAAGCAGAGAGGCATGGAGTGAAGAAGGAGACTTCTCTCAACAAAATCATTGAGCTTCAGTATTTCCTTAAAACCTTAAATAAATTGTAGTAGTAATGATATTAGCTTGAGGGCATGGCAAAATTATGATAAAAGGCATGACTGGTTATTAGTATAGTGCTGTACAATGATTATCATTACATGTGATATTTATTTACATTTTGTAGCAACGCCTGAGCGTGAAATCTTGTGGGCCTGCGAAAATGGCAAGCAGAGTGTTGTCGAGGAAATCTTAAAGGAGCATCCAGAAGCTGTAGGTGCGACGGACAGTGATGGGTACACTCCATTGCATCGGGCTGCGTACAGTGATTTCCCAGATATTGTTAAGGTAAAATAAGATTTTTAAATCCATACCCATCCTTCAGAATGCAGACATTGTATACTTCCCACCTCCAGAGTCCACAAGTTCAGGTAACAAATTTTCTTGAATTCCTCTGTAAAGGACACCTTTCTCATATACAGGAAGTCCCAATTTTGAAATGTGGCTGTACAAATGCATATTCAGGAATCAGTTAAATTTTTTAACCATTGCTGATATACAGTGAACCTGTGTAAAACATGACCATCTTTTGTATACAGTGGTACCTCAAGTTACGATGGTCCCCAAAATCGCCCTTTTATGTAAGTTTATTTTTTTAAATGCTTTTGTAGGTATATTTTTGGGGGTGTAAAAGGACTAGTCTATTTTACATTATTCCTTATGGGGATAAATTCGTTTGGTAATGGCACTTGAACAGCATTCTCGAACGAAAAAATATCGTAACTCGAGGTACCACTGTACTTGTTTTCTATGAATACAAGATAATTGGAAATTGAAACACAAGGAAGGCAACTCTTGTAAGTTTGGATCGCTCTCTTTATGTGAAAAAGGAGGATAAGTAAAAATTAAAATCATAGATCTGTGTTGATATTATAATAGAAGTTAGGTTCATAGAGCATAAAATAAGTGACCAGGGAAACTTGATCTCATACTGATCATGGGTAGTTTACAGATACTATAATGTTTTTGACCTGTAAAGAGTATTATTAATTAGATATTAAAATGTCTAATTAATGCAATGTATTTACAGCTGCTTTTGAGTGCTGATGCTTCAGTGACTGCGAAGACTGTGGACGGCTGGACTGCTCTTCACTCGGCTTGTCGTTGGAACCACTATGATTGCGCTGTGATTTTAATCGAAGGTGGGAGTGACATTAATGCTGTTACTAACAGTGGACAAACACCTCTCCATGTTGCAGCTGTTAATCCTCAAGCACACCAAACTCTTCAGCTGTTGTTGATGAATCGCATGGTGAAGCCACTCATGACCAATAGCAATGGTGAGACAGCAAAGGATCTGGCAATGAGAAGTGGACCATATGGATATTTATTTGAGGCTACCGATCCTGTCTTAAATGTCTGTGAAGATCAAGAATGAAAAAAAAAAATTCAGGTGTTGACTTCTGATCTGGAACTGTATCTGGAGAATTATTTATAGATTAAAATGTTCAGCTTTTGAATTTAATTATATTTTTCTACAATGATCTTTGCCTGTGATGACACTATGTTAAGGTCCAGTGTATACAATACTGAAAAGCCTTTATCACAGCAATTATATCAGTTACATAACATTTTGAGATTCTGTATATTGGATTGAAAGATACAAGAAAGCGTTAAAAAAATGGCTGCCCTCGTTGTCAGACATGGATTACGAATGCGAGAGCATTTTAATATAAAAAACCACGATGTTGCTCATTGGTTCCCAGGACACATGGCAAAAGGAATGAACCAGATGCAGCTGAAGCTAAAAAGTGTAGATTGTTTAATAGAGGTACATGATGCAAGAATTCCAATATCAGGAAGAAACCCCTTATTTGAAACTAAGTTAGGTCTATCATCTCTCAAGCCTCACATTCTTATTTTAAATAAAACGGATCTTGCTGACCTGAGAGAGAAAGATCGTATTGTAAGCTATTACAAAAATCAAGGAGTGAAGGACATATTATTCACTAACTGCAAGAGGCCTGAAAGTTATGGTATAAGAAGCATAATTCCTAGGGTCTCCTCACTGGTACAGAAATCTGAACGTTACCACCGCTCTGAAGAGAGAGAATATCAGATGATGGTTATTGGTATACCAAATGTTGGAAAGTCATCACTCATCAATGCTCTGAGAGCCAGAAACATAAGAAAAAGGAAAGCTGCTCAAGTTGGAGGACTTCCTGGTATAACAAGGAGTGTACAAGAGAGGATAAAGGTAAGTTTCCCAGGAATTAAAGTAACTATACAGGAGGGCCCTGCTTTATGGCACTTTGCTAATATGGACATTTCAAATTACAACCAAAAATTCATTTGTATGGCTCCCTGATTCACATGCTACTCTTTGTTTACATCCTTCGTGAGCTCCGCGTCTATCGATTATGTCTGGAAACTCCAAAATTTCAAGTGTTTTAAAGTTATTGCATATTTTATATATGCTACTTATGTGTACCTGTACTTAAATAAACTTACACACTGTGCTGATGTACAGGTACACATTAAAATCACTAAGAGTGTCTCAATAGTGTTGAAGATGCCATAATAATAATAATAATCACTGGAGCTCTTTAAAAATTTCAAGTGTTTTGAAGTTATTGCATATTTTATATATGCTACTTATGTGTACCTGTACTTAAATAAACTTACACACAGTGCTGATGTACAGGTACACATTAAAATCACTAAGAGTGTCTCAATAGTGTTGAAGATGCCATAATAATAATAATAATAATAATCACTGGAGCTCTTTAAATATCACATATTACATTAATGTAACATTTTCATTAATTCATCTATATTTTTTTCAAAATTATATAAGAAACGCTACATACACCCACAGTAGAACAAATTGACAAATGTGATATGTGGTAGCCTGGCGGTTTGTAGGAGTGACGGCAAGAATTATTTCTCTATAGTATTACTATGTGGTAACTAGAAAAATATTCCTTTCATATGCCTTCACTTATTTATCATTCCCATTCTCATTGCATGAGAATGGGAGTGTTGCTTTTATTATTATTTTTATTACTTTTTATTATTTTATTATTATTATTGCTTTAATTTGTTTAATCTGATTTAATTAATTTTATAATGAAGACAAAAGTACAAAACTATGTTTAAAAAATGTCATGTCTAAACTATGTTCAAATTTCATAGCTTAAATACTCACCTATACTCATTGTAAACTATCTACAAAAATTCTTACTATTTAGTTTTAAGTTAATTTTAAGTCTGTCCAAAATGCCCTGCATATTAGGGGCTTTAGGCATGTACACCTCATGTAAACTCAATAACCAAATGTAATTCTTTGTATCATGTCCAAATAAACTATTATTATTATTATTATTATTATTATTATTATTATTATTTATTCTACTGCAATGTGAGGACAACTTGTACACAGTGTAAGGTATTTGTATTGTGGGGAAAAAGCTTCACAAATGCATGCATTATGCGAAATGAACATGTATGAACTGCGTTCATTGGACCACCCACCATCTGTTCACTCTTGGTTAGTTTGTTTACAGTCTCCACATCTTTCTCATTCTTTCTCATTTACGATGGCATCTAAGGATAGCTGTGATAAAAAGAGGAGTCGTAAACCTTTACTTTAAATGCCACGTTAGAAATTATTAAACTCGGTGAACAAGGTATGTTGATGGCAATAAGCAAAATAATAATATAGTAGGGCCACCCCCCGTATCTGCAGGGGATACGTTTCAAGGACCTATCATGGATACCGTGGATAGTAGCAGACCTTATATATAAGTCCTATACATACCTATTATAAAGTTTAATTGATAAATTATGCACAATAAGTGGAGAATTATCACTTTTTCACTCATGGGAAGCACTTCATGGCTTCTCTTAGGCTTTGAAGAACTGCCAGCTTTTCTACTTTTGTGCTTTGGGGCCATTATTATTCAAAATTAAGAGGTATTTTTGGGCCACAGTAAACTGATAACTGAAATTGCAGATACTGAATCAGTGGATACGGGGGTTCTATTATAATAATAATTACTCTGGGGTGCTTTAAATTTTTGTTTTTTCAAAATATATAAGAAATATGCTACATATCATATAAAGAAAATATATTCAATTATAGTAAAACAAACATAATCATGAGGTGTGGTCACTAGACAGGCTACCACATCTACCACACGTGACTTACTACAATAAATAATATAGGTTGGCCATCACTAATCCAGCATCATTGGGACCTGTAATGTGCCAGATTACAGAGTGGTTAGGTTAGAATACACTTAATTAACCTATCAATAGAGAGACTGCTACATCTTCCTCATTTTCATCACTGCTTTTTTCACTGGCTTGCTGCTGTGGAATTACAACCATCTGCACAATTTCTGAGTTAGTATAATGATGAAATTTGAGTCAATATAATGATGAAATTTGAGTCAGTGTAATGATGAAATTTGAGTCAGTGTAATGATGAAATTTGAGTCAGTGTAATGATGAAATTTGAGTCAGTGTAATGATGAAATTTGAAATTATGCTAGCTGAAATTAGTGCCAGATTGCTGATGGAACCTGATAACTGATTACCAGATTAATGATGGCCGACCTGTACTTAACTCACCTCTCATCCTACATTAAGATTACAAATATTTGTAATCTTAATGTACTGTGAGTGTATTGTATGTGCATTTTACTTTTTTATTGTTCTTTATACCTAGTTGTATTGCTAACTTAATACAGTGGTACCCCAAGTTTCATACTTTATTCGTTCCAGAAGGCTGTTCAAGTACGAAACTCAGGGTACCATTGATAGTGTAAACATGTTATCAGGCATTTAAATGCATTTAAAAGTGAAAAAGAATGATTCGCTTTACGACAATTTTAGCTTTATGGAAGTAGCCTGGAACTTAACCCGCTGTATAAGTGGGGCCCTCCTGTAAATACATCTTTATAGCTATTTCAAAGCAGAGCAGAATGATACTGTAACCCATACAGGTTTTGTGCAGTTTTTTAATATAATACAGCCTCTCCTCACTTAGCGACATACTCGTTTACCAACGACTCGGACTTACGATGGGCTGTCTGACCACTTTGCATGCCATATAATGTATATTAGAGCTGATTTCCTCTATTCTGTTTATTACAATATACAATATACTACTGTATAAACATTTGAAAATATGGTGCAAAGGTGACATTAAAACCATATCAAAGATGGTTGACACAAACCCACTACCATTATAGCATGCTCCTCACTTAGCGACGAATTTGTTTACCGGCGTGATCTTAGGAACGGAACTCCATTGTTAAGTGAGGAGAGGCTGTAATAATATAGTGTTAATAATACAGGTAATAATGAAAGGGGGTAAAGCAGCTGAAACTGTCGGGATCTTGACAGAAATGTTAAAAGCAGGGGGGGGATATAGTGTTGCAGTGGTTGGTATTTTTGTTTAATGTATGAAAGAGGGGAAGGTACCTAGGGATTGGCAGAGAGCATGTATAGTTCCTTTATATAAAGGGAAGGGGGATAAAAGAGATTGTAAGAATTATAGGGGAATAAGTTTACTGAGTATACCAGGTAAAGTATACAGTAGGGTTATTATTGAAAGAATTAAAAGGTAAGACAGAGAGTACGATTGCAGATGAGCAAGGAGGCTTCAGAGTGGGTAGGGGATGTGTAGATCTAAGTGTTTACATTGAAGCATATATGTGAACAGTATTTAGATAAAGATAGGGAAGTTTTCATTGCATTTATGAATTTAGAAAAGGCATATGATAGAGTGGATAGGGGAGCAATGTGGCAAATGTTGCAAGTGTATGGAATAGATAGTAAGTTACTGAATGCTGTAAAGAGTTTTTATGAGGATAGTGAAGCTCAGGTTAGCGTGTGTAGGAGAGAGGGAGATTACTTCCCGGTAAAAGTAGGTCTTAGACAGGGATGTGTAATGTCACCATGGTTGTTTAATATATTTATAGATTTTTTTTTTTTTATTAACACATCGGCCGATTCCCACCAAGGCAGGGTGGCCCGAAAAAGAAAAACTTTCATCAGGGTGTTGGGGAGAGGGGTGGGATTAAATTATGGGAAATCAAATGCAAAATGGGAGTTGACACAGTTACTTTTTGCTGATGATACTGTGCTTATGGGAGGGTGTGTAAAGGTAGAAAGTTGAAAGTGAACATAGATAAGAGTAAGGTGATGAGGGTATCAAACGATTTAAATAAAGAAAAACTGGATATCACATTGGAGAGAGGGATTATGGAAGAAGTGAATGTTTTCAGATATTTGGGAGTTGACTTGTCAGCGGATGGGTTTATGAAGGATGAGGTTAACCATAGAATTGATGAAGAAAAAAAGGTGAGTGGTGCATTGAGGTATTTGTGGAGACAAAAAACGTTATTCATGGAGGCAAAGAAGGGAATGTACGAAAGTACGTATAGTGGTACCAACACTCTTATATGGGTGTGAAGCATGTGTTGCAAATGCTGCAGCGAGGAGGCGGCTGGAGGCAGTGGAGATGTCCTGTCTAAGGGCAATGTGTGGTGTAAATATTATGCAGAAAATTCGGAGTGTGGAAATTAGGAGGAGGTGTGGAGTTACTAAAAGTATTTGTCAGAGGACTGAAGAGGGGTTGTTGAGGTGGTTTGGTCATTTAGAGAGAATGGATCAAAGTAGAATGACTTGGAGAGCGTATAAATCTGTAGGGGAAGGAAGGTGAGGTAGGGGTCGTCCTCATAAAGGTTAGAGGGAGGGGGTAAAGGAGGTTTTGTGGGCGAGGGGCTTGGACTTCCAGCAAGCATGTGTGAGTGTGTTAGATAGGAGTGAATGGAGACGAATGGTTTTTGGGACCTGACGAGCTGTTGGAGTGTGAGCAGGGTAATATTTTGTGAAGGGATTCAGGGAAACCAGTTACAGTGAACCCTCGGTTAGCGGCCGTTCCTGTTAGCGGCCAACTCGGTTAGCGGCTGGTTTTACGGCTCCCGGTTAGTAGCCGTTATTTCGGTTAGCGGCCGTATGGGACGCGTCGGTCCACCGGCTGGGGCCGCTTGCGCTTCAGTTTGGCTGTGTCTCTCGGTGCGTAAGGAAGCTTCTGCTCATTCATCCAAACATTTCGCTTGTTTTCCATTGTTTTTTGCCAGTGCAACTATGAAATAAGTAACCATGGCTCCCAAGAAAGTTCCTAGTAAAGTTCCTGTGGCAAAGAGAGTGAGAAACACCATGGAATTTAAGAGAGGTGATTGAGAAATATGAGAGTGGTATGCAGGTGCTGAAACTTGCCAGGATGTTTGGGAAAAAACAAATCAACAATTACAACCATCCTGTCAAATAAAGAACAAATCAAGGATGCTGATGTTGCCAAAGGAGTAAATGTGCTTACAAAACAAACAAAGGTCACCAATAATGGAACAAATGGAAAAGTTATTGTTATTGTGGATTAAAGAAAAACAAATAGTGGGAGACAGTGTAGTGGAGTCTGTTATTTGTGAGAAGGCAAGGCAGTTGCATGAAGATCTTGTGAAGAAAACTCCTGGAACAAGTGCTGCTGGTAGTGAATTTAGGGCCAGCAAAGGCTGGTTTGAGAGTTTTAAGAAGCGCAGTGGCATACACAGTGTTGTAAGGCATGGTGAGGCTGCAAGTTCAGACAAACATGCTGCTGAAAAGTTTGTGCAGGAATTTCAGGACTACATAAAGAGTGAAAATATGAAACCCCAATAAGTGTGTAACTGTGACGAAACAGTCCTGTTTTGGAAGAAAATGCCCAACAGGACGTACATCATGCATGACCAAGCTGAAACAAGCCATATCTGCAACATGTTTAGTGACAAAACCTTGTCCCACTTCACGGAAATGTTAGAGGCGCCAGAAACAGAGCACTCTGAACAGTTATTTTTCTAGAAAGGGGTTCAGTGACTCAAGCTGGTCCTAGTGGGATTAAATGACAAAGAAGGGAAGTAACCCCAGAGAGGGACTTGTTACCTGAAGTCCTTTTGGAGGGGGATTACCCTTCCAAACACTAACTCCTCCCTATTTCCTCCTCCCTATCTTCCAGAAGCCAGCATTAGACTTCAATAAAGGTACAGTGGTACCCCGACTTACGATATTTTTTCATTCCAGAATGCTGTTCAAGTGCCATTACCAAACGAATTTATCTCCTTAAGAAATAATGTAAAATAGACTAGTCTGTTTAGACCCCCAAAATTACACTTACAAAAGCATTTAAAAAAATAAACTTACATAAAAGGGTGTGTTTGGGGACCATCGTAAGTCGGGGTACCACTGTATGTAATACTGATTTAATTGTTAAACTTTTTTTTTTTTTTTGTGAATATTTTTGTCTGGAACGGATTAATTGTATTTACATTAATTCTTATGGGGAAAATTAATTTGGTTAAAGGCCATTTTGGTTAAAGGCCTAGCTCCTGGAATGGATTACGCCCGCTAACCGAGGGTCCACTGTAATTGATTTAGTTGGACTTGAGTCCTGGAAATGGGAAGTACAATGCCTGCACTTTAAAGGAGGGGATTGAGATAGTGGCGGTTTGGAGGAATTTTCTGAACTGTCGTATCTTAGCGCCTCTGCAAAGACAGTGATTATGTGTGAGTGAGGTGAAAGTGTTGAATGATGATGAAAGTACAATGGACCCCCGAGTTTCGGTCACCTCGGAAATCGAACAATTATGTAAGTTTAATATTGTAAGTGCTTTTGTATGTGTATTTTTGGGGGTCTGAAAGGACTAATCTAATTTACATTTTTCTTTAAGGGAACAAATTCCTTTGGTAATGGCACTTGAACAGCCTTCTGGAATGAATTATGACCGAAACTCGGGGGTCCACTGTATTTTCTTTTTGGGTCACCCCTGCCTCGGTGGGAGATGGCCGACGTGTTAAAAAAAAAAACTTACATAATTGTTCAAGTTGGGAGCTGTACAAAAACCAAGGTACCACTGTATATAGTGAGATAAGATTTATGTCGACCAACTGCATCAGGTGTTAGCTCACTGTTGTGGGTTTCATCTAAGAGAAGAGGTCTGAAGGACCTTTACAGATTACATAACTTAAAAGGTGATATAAAAAAGACCTGGAAAACCCTATCTGAAATTCTAGGAACAAAAAAGATATCCACAAACAGAACAATCAAGCTAACAAAACCAGATGAACCCCTACTCCCACCTATTGAAACAGCAAACAAACTCAATGATTTCTTCTCCACCATAGGTAAAAAGCTGGCAAGCAAAATCCCAAGTTCAAATACTCCACCTAATGACTATCTCACTGGCACCTATCCGAACACACTATTCCTAGCCCCAACCAACCCAATAGAAGTTTCACTTATAATTAACACATTAAAAAACAAAGCAGGTGACCTAAATAACTTACCACCTTATATATACAAAAAAGCCTCTCAAGTTCTCTCTCCAATTATTGCAACACTCTTTAACAAATCCATTGAATCCTCTACCTTCCCATCAATACTCAAAATAGCGAGGGTCACCCAATACATAAGGGAGGAGATCAAGCAGACCTGAATAACTACAGGCCGATATCTAACTTACCCCTTCTCTCCAAAATCTTTGAAAAATTAATTCATAGACAAATATATTCCTACCTCACCTCCAACGACGTATTCAACCACTGTCAATTTGGATTCAGGACTAATAAAAATACAAATGATGCCATTATACACATGTTAGAAATAATTTACACCGCCCTTGAGAAAAAAGAAATCCCAGTGGGAATCTTCATTGATTTACGTAAAGCTTTTGATACAGTTGACCATGATCTGTTACACTTAAAATTATCGCACTATGGTATAAGAGGACACTCCCTAAACTACCTAAAATCATACCTTAGCAACAGAAACCAATATGTGTACACAAATGGAGCTAGCTCCACCGCGCAAACTATTACCGTAGGTGTCCCACAGGGAAGTGTTCTTGTCCCACTACTCTTTCTCATTTACATTAACGACCTACCAAATGCATCTCAACTACTCAAACCCATACTTTTTGCAGATGACACTACATACGTTATCTCTCACCCAAGCCCAGACACACTAGCCAACACTGCAAATACTGAATTGCAGAAAATATCTACCTGGATGATGACCAACAAACTTACTCTCAATATTGATAAAACCTATTTTATCCAGTTTGGGAACAGAGCTACAAACGCACCACTTAACATAATGATAAACGGGTCCCCTATCACAAAACTCACAGAGGGAAAATTCTTAGGAATCCATCTTGACAGTGGCCTCAAATTTCAGACACTTCTTCTTCTTTCTTTCAACACGTCGGCCGTTTCCCACCAAGGCGGGGTGGCCCAAAAGGAAAAACGAAAGTTTCTCCTTTTACAATTAGTAATATACACAGAAGAAGGGGTTACTAGCCCCTTGCTCCCGGCATTTTAATCGCCTCTTACGACACGCATGGCTTACGGAGGAAGAATTCTGTTCCACTTCCCCATGGAGAAAATTTCAAACACATATACAACAAATCTCCAAGAAAGTCTCAAAGACCGTGGGAATACTATCCAAGATACGGTACTATGTTCCACAACCAGCTCTCCTTACCCTATATCACTCACTCATTTACCCCTACCTCACCTATGGAATCTGCGCATGGGGCTCTACATCAATAACTCATCTTAGACCACTAATAACACAACAAAAGGCAGCAGTTAGAATGATAACAAATTCTCACTCCAGGCAACATACTCCACCAATATTCAAAAACCTAAACTTACTCACCATACAAGACATCCATACTTTTTACTGTGCCTATTACATACATAGAACACTCTATGCAAATATTAACCCACCACTCAAACTTCTCCTTACCAATTTTAACAGGACACATGACCATAACACTAGACACAGATCACTCCTTGATATTCCCCGTGTCCATCTAACACTATGTAAAAACTCAATGCATATAAAAGGCACGAAAATTTGGAATTCATTACCTGTCATTGCCAAAGAAACCCTACCTGTACCCCAATTCAAAACGATGCTAAAAAACCACCTTCTCACCCAAAGCTAAGTGCTCAATATCAAACATTCCCAGCAAAGTAGAATAATCACTTAACGTAAAAACCTGACTAATCAATTGAATGTAAAACCTGTTATGAATATTACATACTTAGCTAATTATTTCCACAACACTTACATTATAATGACCACGTAAACTAACTGCAATGCAATTAATTGTTTTAAATTGTTATCTCACTCAATTAGTTGCATTGCTACAATAAATTGCTACAATTAATTGATATGTTCAACTTATATTCAAACTTTATAACTTAGATATGCAACTTTACTATTTTTATAAATTATCAACCATAACTTTTTATTATTTTATTATTATTATTGCTTTAATTTGTTTAATCTGATTTAATTAATTTTATAATGAAGACAAAAGTACAAAACTATGTTTAAAAAATGTCATGTCTAAACTATGTTCAAATTTCATAGCTTAAATACTCACCTATACTCATTGTAAACTATCTACAAAAATTCTTACAATTTAGTTTTAAGTTAATTTTAAGTCTGCCCAAAATGCCCTGCATATTAGGGGCTTTAGGCATGTACACCTCATGTAATCTCAATAACCAAATGTAATTCTTTGTATCATGTCCAAATAAACTATTATTATTATTATTATTATTATTATTATTATTATTATTATTATTATTATTATTATTATTATTATTATTATTATTATTATAAGAAAGCCACACTGCTTGGCTTTCTTAGGTTATTGTGGGTTAATAATCTTGAAGATTGATGAAACTGGCAAAGGAGTGAGTGGAAGAAAAGACTGAAACAGAAGAGTAGAGTAAAAATGGATAGATGAAGAAATAGTTAACAAGTCTGGTACTGTACTATAGTACATACTCTTAAGAGAGCAAATGTACTATTTCAGAGTTTTATTGAAATATAGAGGAAGCGAGAATTAAAAAGATTGTATTAACTTGTTAAATGTATGGTTGTGACAAGAGGAACATGCATATTTTACAGCTAGACAGGCATAAAAGTATACAGTAAATATTTTTATAAATTATTATTCTGTTTTTTTTTCATAAAAATATACAGTAAATATTTTTATGAATTATTATTCTGGTATTTTTTCTTCTTTTAAGGTTTGTGAGTACCCTAAAGTTTACTTACTCGATACACCTGGTGTGTTGTTTCCAAAGATTAAAGATATGGTTACTGGCTTGAAGCTAGCACTTGCTGCCACTATTAAAGACCATCTGGTTGGCGAGGACATCATTGCAGACTTCCTTCTATACTGGTAAAATAATAAATGGCAATTGTGTTGGTTGTAGAAAATCTTGCTTATACAAAATATCAATTTTAAAATTCCATATATATATCTTTTTTTTTTTGCATTCTCGATTTTTTTTACTGTTTAAATATGTATATTTTTAGTTTCTATATTTTCATTCTTCATCCCTTTATCTCTTTTAACTGTGATATGCCCAGAAAATAAATTGCCTGTGTGTGAAGTTGGCAAATAACGATTACTCATCGGCAACAGCAGTGCAAATGCGCCAAATTATGATTGTTTAAAAGCTTTTATTGTTTTAAATGTTTAACACTATTTAAACTACAGTGGTACCCCGAGTTTCGTACTTTATTCGTTCCAGAAGGCTGTTCGAGTGCCGTTACCGAACGAATTTATTCCCATAAGGAATAATGTAAATTAGATTAGTCTGTTTCAGACCCCCAAAAGTACACTTACAAAAGCACTTACAATAATAGACTTACATAATTGTTCGAGTTGGGAGCAGTACGAAACTCGGGGTACCACTGTAGATGTCTTTACTCTTCAGTATTCTGTGTTTACATTTTCATTATAGAAAATTTAAATCTGCTGAATATCTTTACAGGCTAAATTCTAGTGGAAATCATTCCTATGTGGAACACCTGGGATTATCTGAACCAACAGATAACATTCAACATCTTCTTCTAACAGCAGCAGCCAGGTGAGAAGTTTGATACAGTGGACCCTCGCTATTCGAACACTCCAAAACTCACACTCATTCCTAAGGAATGATGTAAATTAGATTAGTCCATTTCAGACCCCCAAAAATACACTTATAAAAGCACTTACAATAATAAACTTACATAAAAGGGTGAGTTTTGAAGTGTTCGAATAGTGAGGGTCCACTGTAATTTATATTATCTTTTATATATTGCATATATTATACCATCCCTCTGTAAATTACTGTACTCAGTACAGTACTGTATCTTTCTTTTTTTCTCTCCAGAAACAACTGGCTGAGGAAGGCTCGTGACCATACAGGTGTTCAGACCATTCCAGATGTTATTCATTCTGCTGCAAAATTCATCAAGGCTTTCCGAGAAGGGAAGTATGGACTAGTCATGCTTGATGATCTCTCTGATATAGAAAAGCAACAAATAATTAAGTAATTATTTGCTGCAAAGCTTTTACATATTTTTTTTCAAATGCGTACTAGGTTCAATATTAATAAATAAACAGCTTTATTCTTTCTAAAAGTAACACTAGATATTATATACATTTCAGTGCTGTGCTGTAATGAATATATAATGCTTGTTTCATGCCATCTGGGATCCCATGTCCCAGTCAGAATATGCATTGGCTCTTGTCATATATTTAGCCCTCTTTCTGTCTTAACTAGTTGTTTACCTGCCTTTAACTGTATTTGCCATTGACTAACCACCACAAGACATGATACCACTAGGAAATTCTGGGATCTGTATATCCAGGTAATATGGTTTCCAGTGGATTCTTAGACCTAATCAGTTTTCTTGCCTCATGCAGCGCTTCTTCTTGATTCACCGGTACTCTCCTGGCCCGGGTCTTTTCCAGATGGTGACCAGGCGTTGGCTCCCTGTCTTGGGAGTGTCTGAAACTTGTCTCCAATGGGAGGAGGTACAAGTACCTCCTCATCTTCTGGGACCAACTGTCACCAGGCCTAGCCCCATTCCCTGCCCTCATGGGGCTCGTAGAGAGAAGCTAGGCCTCTGGTCTGCCATCTTTCCCACCCCAGGAGGGCTCGTGGGAATGGCAGTCTTGTGAGCTGCAGGTGGTAGCAAGCTCTGGCTCTGGTACTTCCCCGCCCTAGAAGGGCTCGTGGGAGTGGTCTCAGCGCTGTTCACATGTGTACCAGTGTCATTGGATAGCAGTAATCCAGTGAGTTTTTACCTTGGTTTTACTGCATTCATAGTGTAATGCCTCATAGCCCTATAGGTTTGACATCTTTGGCAACATTGTCTGTGCTTGATAATAGTCATTGAGTGGAACCTTTAAAAGTTGAGTAATTCCATTATTAGTTGTTTCATGGATTGAGGTTATGGCCAGGCTTCTTGCACTGTGAACTTCAATATTATTTTCCCACATGTTGTATTTGTGTGAATGTTCTGGGTCTACAGTAAGAATATTTACTGTGCAAAAGTTATACATATGAATTCATGCAGCTCATGATAAGTATAGATGCAGTGTATAGTCCATTATGACACCTGGACCTTGTGCTTGATAACCCTTTGCTTGTCTACGTAGATGGTTAGCATCTACACACTGGATGATTTTCAACTGTAGGGTTTAGTGTCTAGCTGGATCTTGATGGTACATGGACATCCTAGGATGATCTACATTACTTCATTTTGCAATTTTTCAAGTCCTGCAAGCTCTCTGACACAAGAGCAAATAAGGGTACAGCATAGTCAGTGATCTAATATAAACAGAATTCTATACATCATTTTTGCAATTTTCACAACAGTATACCCAGGATAAAACTGCCACAGCTCTGAGTGCTCTCAGTCTCTCTTTATATTGGCAACTTAGTCTGCCTACAATAAGTCTCAAATATACAGTAAGACCTCAAATCTCAGATATCTATAACTGGTCACAAATTGCAGCCATGACCTATCATACAGCTGAAACTGGTAGATTGTGCCTCTGTCAGGAAAGGTACCTTCTAAATAGTATCTTGTTTTTTCAAATAGTATCTTGATTTTTAAATAGTATCTTGTTTTTAAATAGTATCTTGTTTTTGCAGTCCTGATGCAAATCTAGTACATGGTTAGGGATGTTTTTGGTGTCAGAGAATCCAGTGGTGCAAATTATTTAATCAGCAAAACTTTTAGTAAGGCATTGATTAGAATATTAAATAATGTGGGACAGAGGACACCTCCCTGTGGGTTTCCTAAGTCTAAGTCTAGTTGCACTTCTGCACCCATGAAACAGCATAGAAGACTTTCTGTTGAGAGGTAGCCTTCAATCCAGTGGAGAAGCCATCCACTTATATCCATTCTGGCTAGTTTGCAGTATCAAATGGACGTTAAGAGATCAAGGAAGGTGGTATTGAGGGTTTTTGCAATCCCATGATTAAAACTCAGCTGATTTGCACTTGTCAGCAATATTGGAAATCCAATCACTGTTCACACTAGTATGACCTGATACATTGCTTATTATTACATGTCAGATAAGATTGTGCAACTTATTCATCATATCCCTATACAGAGACTAGTATTACATTAAGGAAAATATCAATATGCAATTAAGATGTGTTTTGTGCAATAATGCTTCACACAAAATTTACATCACTGGCTTACCTATATATTTGAGTGATGGGTACAAGTAGGCCAAATTTGCTGCATTACATCCTGTGCAATAGATTTTGCTAGAGAAGTTTATCTTTTCAAGATGAATGCTTGGATCTCCATTGCCTAGCAATAAACCAAATAAGATTTATTTCTGGGTGGACAGGTTTTTAAAACCTTTCAAATGTGCTTGCTAAGCTGGTCAAGGGGTTTTGTATTTATATTAAGCTCGTTTTTACAGCAGGTCATTCATTGGATTTATTAATTTTTCCTATTTGGTGGCTGTTATAAACAGGTTGATTATGTTTTATCTTGCAGCGTACTCTATATAGTTAGCTGCTCTGTGAACCTTAGCATGTGGTGGGGTCTTCTCTGATGTGTACTAGAAGAATACTATAGTATAATATTTTGCTTTTGACTGTTCAATTTCAACTCTGCATTTAGGTTTATTTCCTTTTGCTTCCCTAAATACTAAACCATAGTGCCTTAAATGCTGACACAGGTACTCAGTTAGTTGCGATGCTAATATTTGAGGAGGGTCCTTCTGAAGATTGAAGGTGATCGACATGCACAGTATGGACTTTCCAAACCAGTTCTATCATGAATTCCTGATTGTTTGTAGAGTCTAGTTAACCATCAACCTTTAATAGAGCTTGGGAAAGTGGGAAAATTGAACCAGGGTTTTCCTGTCAAGTATGAAGTCCTTGTCATCTTTTTCTTGCACTCTGTACTCTATCTTATGATGAATGATTTGGTGGTATAATGATGGCTTTTAGCAGTTGGGTTGCCGCGCTGTATAACCCCTGTGGTTTAGCGCTTCTTTTGATTATAATAATAATAATAGCAGTTGGGTTCTTTGCCTTCACTCCAAATTTGGTAACTACACAAGTTGCCCTTGTATTGCACATTGTCTTTTGAATTAGTACTTCCATATACACTTGAGTGCTTCGTTCTGCCTTTGGGAATGGTTTATTCTGTTTCTAGTCATACTCGCATTATCTCCGGGGCTAGGTTCTTTGAGGATAATTCTGATGGGGTTATGGGTTCCCAGGGGGTGTGGTGCAATTACCCCAGTAGGTCTCTGCTCCCTTTTTCTTCTTCCTCTTGCACATTAGTTTTTGTGACAAGTTAATGAGCAGTTTGAGCCCATTGAGAACAATTCTCTCTGGGTTAACAGGACCCAGGTTTGCCTAGTGATATTATGTCCTATTATGGTTAACCAATGGCAGCTTGTTATCTGC
Source organism: Cherax destructor (assembly GCA_009830355.1). Lineage (NCBI taxonomy): Eukaryota > Metazoa > Arthropoda > Malacostraca > Decapoda > Parastacidae > Cherax > Cherax destructor. The sequence continues at coordinate 48,427 of WNWK01001751.1, read as the reverse complement.
ATAATCAGCTTGTTAGTGTGAGAAACAGATCTTGTAACTCTGTTGTTAACTGTATTGTGACTGAGGGGCAATGTGTATTCTGATGGAGTCATAAGACCTTCTGCTGCAGAGAGAAGTCTTTTCTGTGAGGTAAGCACAATACTATAGATCAGCTGTCATGTTTGAGCAAGACTTTCCATATGGTGGTTTCATAAAAGAAAAGATGATAATTGTGGAAGCATTTTATTATCAATTAATAAAATATTCTGGCAAGCATCAGCTTGTGCACATATAATACTTGCTACAATCAAAGTGGAGTACAGTAGTTTTTCCGTATCTGCGGGTAATATGTTCCAAGACCTACCATGGATACCCTTAACTGCAGATAGTACTGAACCCTATATATAAGTAATTTTTCGTTTACATACATACATATATACACATTGTAATATTATCAGAAATAAAGAATTTAATTTTTTTTTATTTTTTTTTATGATAAAGCTTAATTGATTAATTATGCACAATAAGTGGAGAATTAGCACTTTTTCACTGATGGGAAGCACTTCATGGCTTTTCTTTAAAGAACTGCCAACATCACTACTTTTGTGCCATTATTAAGCAAAATTTAGGGTTATTTTTGGGCCATGGATAACTGAAACTGCGGAAAACAAATCCTTGGATACGAGGGTTCTACTGTAATCCTAATACAGTATTCTGTATTATAAGTGCTAACATTAGTATGTACTAGTCATTGTGAAATGTTCTTTCATATTAACATTTCGTATGGTTTCGAGAACTTGAAAATGGTAGTGTATTTCTCTAGGTCATCTTAATTTTTTTTATTGATCTATTCTGACTTATCTTAACTATAAGGAGTGCCATACATTGCATTAGTGAAGTTAACCCTCAGATTTTTTCATGTAATTTTTGGTCCAGTGCTGCCTCATCTTGTACCCAATACCTCATTATGAGAAAGCTGTTAAGGAGTCTCAGACCTTCTCAAGGCATATATTCTGAACGAGCTTAAGCGTAGCCCCATATCATTACTTGGAATTCTTCACCTTGAATCTTAGACTAGCCGAGTTTCTTATCCTAGCAGCTCTCAGGTTACTTTACTCTTTGAGAATCTATATGGTATTGATATTTTAATACTACAGTAGTCAGCAGGGACAATGCCCTATTTATTAATTTTTATTGTGCGTGATTTAAGGCACTGTAGTTCATTATCTGACTTAGGGAAATATTGTAAACAATTTGTAGTTTAATTTTATGATAAGAATATTTTTTAATTCAGCGTATCCAAAATTTTTTGGGTTTGCTTATTTTACTCTAGCCAGTCTCAGATTATTTTTCAAGATAAATTTCTGCACCCTACAATATTTAATTTAATGCAGGTAACAAAAAATTATGAATTTCATGTTGGCTACATTATAATATTTTCTATTAAAAGCATATAAAGTAGTTAGGTTGAGTAATATTAACAGAAAACATTTAAACTAATACCTAAGACAGTTTAGAAAGCCATTTAGATTTTTTGAGATTAACTTGGCTGGTAGAATGCCATCATTTAAAATTGCTTATGGAAATTAAACATAAGTGTCTTTTTCTCATCTGAACTGCACAGAAATTACCTTGTACATTGTAAGTCACTTTTCATAAATGGAACACAGTATCACTGACACTGGAATCAAAATTTTAAACTGAATTGCAGTTCATACTGAAAGTTAACTAGGATAATAAATTTGCTTTTCTTTTAAACAGATACAGCATTCGGTTTATGTAGCAAGTAAACTCGGAAGTGTAGACTAGTGATAAACTTAGGAATGATACATATAGATGTCATATTTCAGCATGACAACTTAAACTTGTGGCTTTCTTAGTTTAACGTCAACACAAAGCAGTCAGTAATTCTGTATCTAGAATTTAAATAATGCAGTAAAATCCCCAAAGTCTATATAAGAAGTGGGATAACATCCTTATTATCAAGTTTCAAAGGCATTACAAAGTTGAAAAAAATACATAAACTTCCTTTGTCAGTACATGTGGAAAAATTTTCATTACAGCTGCCATTTCCCACCCAGGGAGGGTAATATAAGGTGAAAAGTGGATGCTTTTAATAGTATCTAATCTGTATGTCAGGTGGAAATGTCAGTAGCCATTAAATACTGGTATTAACCTCAAAAATGCACAAAAGTACAAATATCAGTAACATTGTGAAACTAACCTTCTGTGTATGTCTAATTTTTTTGTTTTATTTTATTCATGAACAACACTAAACCCCTAGGGGTGATAGAGACCCTTTGGAATGTGAGGCAATCAGATTCAATCTTAGGAATGGGGGGGATGGCTCCAATTCCTCAAACCGTTTTTTTTTTTTTGTCAAGGAACTTTCGTTTTTTTTAGTGCTCTTACAATATCTAGTTAAAAAATTCTGTAATTTACAGTGCCTCAAGATGAAATTTTTACCATAGATTAATGCAGTTTTGGTACCCAGGTTGAGCACTCCTATAAATATTGCAAATTCAGTAGCATAAATGTAGGGTATGTGGAACCAAAGATGGTGTGTTTGTAGTCGTACAGTAAAACCTCTTGTTAACGGACCTCTCGTGCACCTTGGCAGTTGTGAACAGTGGCCCAACAACTGTTGGAATAATCGAGCAAAATGGAAAATAGTCGATAATTCTGGATTTTGTCTGAAATGATAGTGTCTAGTTGTCTTCTGAAGTATCAGACCAAATCCAGTAACTCCTCATTTCTGTGGTATGGGCCAGAGTGGCCATGTCTGAGACTTGTCTTTTTTCACTGTTCCTCGAGTCGTAGACTGCTGGTGCCAGGTTATTGTATGTGCTCACTTATGCATACACTCGTTATTCAGTCTCCAATTGTGTGTTCTGTGCGACTTGATTAACATATTAAGTAAAATTAACAATGGCACCTAAAGTAAGTGGTGGTGTCAAAAGGAAACGTGGTTTTTCAGTGTTAAGCAAAAACTTGTACTAGTAAAGAAGGTCAAGTCTGGAATCTCAGTGGCACATCTTCTCAGCCATCTACATTATTTTCACTATTAAGAGTTTTACACCTATGACTCAGAATAAAGTCACAGCAGTTTAAACATCTCTCCACCACAAAAGGTAAGTAATATTACAGTAAAAAACACACTACTATAAAATTATAGTACAGTACTGTAGTACTACAGGTTACAACATCCATTTTCTTAGTGTCTGGTTGTTTTGTGCATCGGTGGACCAAGTTCACTATTTCAGAAGACAATCGGATGATCCTGAAAATTGAATTTCACAGCTTGGAAGTTTCAGACAATCAGCAATATCATACACCTCGTCCTCTATTAGCTTGTTAACGAGAGGGTTCACTGTAGTTAACATGATCATTTAGGCTGAGCTGTGTGGAAAAGGAAGCAGAAATTAATAAGTAATATCTGAAGACTTGTCTCTGACCATCATGAAATGTTTTTTTTATCAAACATTATCTTATTATAAATGTACCCTATTAGGGGTCAGTTTTATTAAAAATTCTACTTATGGCAATTTTTCTAGCTTAAATGGGATGAAGGCTGCATTGATGCAGAGTAAATTTGTCTTTAGCTTTTCTAAATACTGTACTGTAAAAGTACATTTCATATTTGACCAGTTGTATGAACAATTATTTCATAGTTAATTTATTGAACTTATTCCATACCCAAATGAACAGAGTAGAACAAATGCACTGAACATTTTGAAGTTTCCTTTACATCTTAAAAATTGTGTAAAATAAGGTTCATAGTTATCACTCTGCAAGTACGTACATTCATGGCTTACATTGGAGAAAAAAAAAAAGTTACAGAGAGGAACTTTGAGAGGTTTCATTTGTAGAACAGGGTTCTTCAGTCTGAAGCAGACTGTTCCATGGGCAAAACATATCAATAAAGTTCCTCTTTACATTTGTGCCTCTTCTCCACTTGTCAGCTTTGTGCATTGTCTCTATGCTTACATTGTTCACAGTCATTATGAAAATTTAATCAAATACATGGTGTAATACATTGCCATTTAAAATATGAGTTGTGTTTATTTGAAGATATTTTGAAGTGTAAGAATTATGCACTTGTAATTGACAGGATTGTGAAATTTGGGGGTTTTACTGTTTAAATCTTGTATTGTGATTTTTGTCTTGCAATTTTAACTATTGTACCTCTCAGTGATCAGGTAGATGCCCCTGTGATTTAGTGTGTTAGCTTTGTGTCACTCATGGAAGCTTAGACAATAATGTTCTTTTTGTAATGAAATTTATAACAGTGTCATAGATGATGCATTTTGCACGTTTGTACTGATATTACATCTTTATTGGTTGTTCATATCCTGGCCTTCAAGAATCTGGAATTTAGATTCTCAACTGTATTTTAGTGTGTACAACTTTGGTAGTGTTTCAGAATTAGTTTTGTAGACAATGCCATAACAGTGGCAACTTTGGTGCTGTAGGAGATAGATTTAAATAAAAAAAACCAGTTCATGGTTTAGTGCTCATTCTTTACTGTTTATGTAGTATAAATATGCAACAAGATTACCATAAAATACCATACTTTTGCAAGTGTGGTATTACTATAATATGTAAAGTCCTAAAACCTGGGGATCATTCAGTGCAAATGCAGTGTAGTATGAAGTAAAAAAAAAAAAAAAAAAAGTGTACCTGTGATGTCAACCTTGCAAAAAGAAAAAACTAACCATATTACATTTCGTACAGTGCTCATCATTAAAGTAGGCTGGGTGGAAGGCACCAATTGTAGTGTGATGTCCAAAGTAATATCTATCCTGGCAAATTTGTCAATGAGACAATAATCTATACTGGCCTGGCAACTCGAAGTGGGATGTTTCAGGATTCCCTGTGGCTGCTGACTGCATCCTGAGTGCCTCCTGGACTTCTGTGATGGATGGTTTTATGTCCATTGTCCCCCTGCACCATGTGGCCTTGAGGGTAGAGTTTGTCAGGTATTTTTCGCTGTTGACAAATTAGTATGGGCAGGAGTATGTTGCTGACATAAGAGAGAATTGCAGAGATCATTGGATTACATAAGGCAGCCCATCAGAAAAAGGAAATAGTAGAAGCCAGTGATTGTGTGTCCAGTGAGGACTTGGTTACGTTGGTTCCTTGAGAATGGTGTTTGTGAAATGGCCACACCAAAAGCACATCCAGGGAAGCCTGGAAAAATGTCCCTACTAATGTTAACTGTAATAACACACTTAGAATCAGTCTATTATCATTTGCCCAAATCTTTCACTCAGTGTGGTGCAAGGTTTTTATACAAAACAGTGCTCCTTACTACACCACAAAATCTGTTGTTCAGTAGCTTTGTGACAGAGGTACCTTCCTTCAATGATTAGCCAGGAAACTCCCCATACTTTAAACCAATTGAGAGCCTGTGGGCTGAGTTAGACTGACTAGAAGAAAGAAATCAGCCCACTCCCATGGCTCTAGGACACCATGAGTCATGGGGCAATTTACCTCCCTAGTTGAAGGATGTCCTAAACTGCAAGGGACAACCTATTTTGTTATCAGGATGGCCATGTGCTTTGATAATGAGCTCTGTGTATTCAACCTGTGTAAATTTTTTAGGTACTGTATTTAAATAAATAACTATCATTTTTTGCCTTAGTCTGTTTCAGTATGGACCTCGGCATTTGTATGTTTGCACCCCACAACTATGATCACTTATAAAGATGCAAATACTTGTGTTAATAAATAAATTTGGTAAAATTGTTACATTTGTGCAAGAGTAGATGTGTCTAAATTATGATAAAGTTTACAACCATTCCTATAATTAACATACCTTTATACATGTAAGGAAGTGAATTGGTGCTGGTGTCTTTGTCCACTCTCAAGCAAAGGTTTATGCTTATGCATTTGGCAAAGGCAGTGAAAAGTTTCCTGTAATTATTTCTTGGGCATTCCTTACTAATGACTATTATTCTCTTGCCCTGAAATGGTTGCAGCCTTAAATTTCTAATATTGTACTGTACCATTTAAAAAAAATTGTATAAGATTGTCATGTAACATGCATTAATGTGCAAGGAAAAAAACATTGCATCAGTGCACGGCATGTGAAACTAGTTCTACTAGTTCCTTCAATTTTATGTAATTTTTCTTCAGTAAAAATAAATGTTTAAAAGTTTTACCCTAAATTCATTCTCCTAATAGCTTTGAAATACAGTGGACCCCCGGTTAACGGCCCTAATTTGTTCCAGAATTCTGTTCGAGTGCCGTTACCGAACGAATTTGTTCCCATGAGAAATAATGTAAATTAGATTAGTCCTTTTAGACCCCCAAAAGTACACTTACACAAGCACTTACAAAAATACACTTACATAATTGTTCGAGTTTGGAGCAGTACGTAAACCGGGGGTCCACTGTACCTGATAATAATAGTAATAACACAAAGTACTAGAGCAGTGAGGGTTCTTCATATACTATCTTGAGTGTGCACTGATGAAAATAATGGAGCAGTAATATATATGTATTATAAAGGTTTCAAGTTAATGGTGCAAGAATACTTGACAGAAAAATGACAAGTGCTAACAGTATGGTCAGACACTGAATGCATTACAAATTGGCATTACTAAGTAGTCAGCAACCACCCAGGGAGGTACTACCGTCCTGCTAAGTGAGTGTAAAACGAAAGCCTGTATCTGTTTTACATGATGGTAGGATTGCTGATGTCTTTTTTCTGTCTCGTAAACATACAAGATTTCAGGTACGTCTTGCTACTTCTACTTACACTTAGGTCATGCTACACATACATGTACACGTTTATGTATACACACTCATCTGAGTTTTCTTTGATTTTATCTTAATAGTTCTTGTTCTTATTGCTTTTCCTTTCATATCCATGGGGAAGTGGAATAAGAATCTTTCCTCCGTAAGCCATGCATGTTGTAAAAGTCAACTAAAATGCCGGGAACAATGGGCTAGTAACCCCTTTTCCTGTATAGATTTACTAAAAAGAAAAAGAAGAAAACCGTCAAAGTGGGATGTTTGAATGTACGTGGATGTTGTGTGAATGATAAGAAAGAGATGATTGTAAATGTTATGAATGAAAAGAAGCTGGATGTCCTGGCTTTAAGTGAGACAAAGCTGAAGGGGATAGGAGAATTTCAGTGGGGAGAAATAAATGGGATTAGGTCAGGGGTTTCAAATAGAGTTAGAGCTAAAGAAGGAGTGGCAATAATGTTGAATAATCAGTTATGGCAGGTAAAGAGGGAATATAAATGTATAAATTCAAGGATTATGTGGAGTAAAATAAAGATTGGATGTGAAAAGTGGGTTATAGTAAGTGTTTATGCACCTGGAGAAGAGAGAAGTGTAGAGGAGAGAGAGATTTTGGGAAATGTTGAGTGAGTGTGTGGGGAGTTTTGAACCAAGTGAGAGTAATTGTGGTTGGGGATCTTGATGCTAAAGTGGGTAAAAATGTTGTGGAGGGAGTAGTAGGTAAATTTGGGGTGCCAGGGGTAAATGTAAATGGGGAACCATTAATTGAGCTATGTGTAGAAAGAGGTTTGGTAATAAGTAATACATATTTTATGAAAAAGAGGATAAATAAATATACAAGGTATGATATAGCACGTAAGGAAAGTAGTTTGTTAGATTATGTATTGTTGAATAAAAGGTTGATGGGTAGGCTTCAGGATGTACATGTTTATAGAGGGGCAACGGATATATCGGATCATTATTTAGTTGTAGCTACAGTTAGAGTAAAAGGTAGATGGGACAAAAAGAAAATGGCAACAGCAAGTAAGAGAGAGGTAAAAGTGTATAAACTAAGGGAGGAGGAAGTTAGGGTGAGAAATAAGCATCTATTGGCAGAAAGGTGGGCTAGTGCAAGTATGAGTAGTGGGGGGGTTGAAGAGAGTTGGGATAGTTTGTGGCTATAGGAGGGTGGGTGCAGGAGGAAAGAGGAGTGAGTGGTGGAATGAAGAAGTAAAGGGTGTGATAAAAGAGAAAAAGGTAGCTTATGAGAGGTTTTTACAAAACAGAAGTGCTAATAGAAGAGCAGAGTATATGGAGAGTAAATAAAAAGTGAAGAGAGTGGTGAGAGAGTGCAAAAGAAGAGCAGATTAAAGAATGGGAGAGGCTCTGTCAAGAAATTTTGCTGAAAACAAGAAAATTTTTTGGAGTGAGATAAACAAGGTAAGAAAGCCTAGGGAACGAATGGATTTGTCAGTTAAAAACAGAGTAGGGGAGTTAGTAGATGGGGATTATTATTATTATTATAATCAAATAGAAGCGCTAAAGTAGATGGGGAGCTGGAGGTATTGGGTAGATGGCGGGAATATTTTGAGGAACTTTTAAATGTTGATGAAAAAAGGGAGGCAGTAATTTCATGTACTGATCAGGGAGGTACAACATCGTTTAGGAGTGAAGAAGAGCAGGATGTGAGTGTGGGGGAGGTGCGTGAGGCATTACATAGAATGAAAGGGGTTAAAGCAGCTGGAACTGACGGGATCATGACAAATGTTAAAAGCAGGGGGGGATATAGTGCTGGAGTGGTTGGTATTTTTGTTTAATAAATGTATGAAAGAGGGAAAGGTACCTAGGGATTGGCAGAGAGCATGTATAGTTCCTTTATATAAAGGGAAGGGGGATAAAAGAGAGTGTAAGAATTATAGGGGAATAAGTTTACTGAGTATACCAGGTAAAGTGTATGGCAGGGTTATTATTGAAAGAATTAGAGGTAAGACAGAGAGTAGGATTGCAGATGAGCAAGGAGGCTTTAGAGTGGGTAGGGGATGTGTCGATCAAGTGTTTACAGTGAAGCATATATGTGAACAGTATTTAGATAAAGGTAGAGAAGTTTTCATTGCATTTATGGATTTAGAAAAGGCATATGATAGAGTGGATAGGAGAGCAATGTGGCAAATGTTGCAAGTGTATGGAATAGGTAGTAAGTTACTGAAGGCTGTAAAGAGTTTTTATGAGGATAGTGAGGCTCAGGTTAGGTGTGTAGGAGAGAGGGAGATTACTTCCGGTAAAAGTAGGTCTTAGACAGGGATGTGTAATGTCACCATGGTTGTTTAATATATTTATAGATGGGGTTGTGAAAGAAGTAAATGCTAGGGTGTTGGGGAGAGGGGTGGGATTAAATTATGGGGAATTAAATGCAAAATGGGAGTTGACACAGTTACTTTTTGCTGATGATACTGTGCTTATGGGAGATTCTAAAGAAAAGTTGCAAAGGTTAGTGGACGAGTTTGGGAGGGTGTGTAAAGGTAGAAAGTTGAAAGTGAACATAGATAAGAGTAAGGTGATGAGGGTATCAAACGATTTAAATAAAGAAAAATTGGATATCACATTGGAGAGAGGGATTATGGAAGAAGTAAATGTTTTCAGATATTTGGGAGTTGACGTGTCAGCGGATGGGTTTATGAAGGATGAGGTTAACCATAGAATTGATGAAGGAAAAAAGGTGAGTGGTGTGTTGAGGTATCTGTGGAGACAAAAAACGTTATCCATGGAGGCAAAGAAGGGAATGTACGAAAGTATAGTGGTACCAACACTCTTATAAGAGGGCTGAAGAGGGGTTGTTGAGGTGGTTTGGTCATTTAGAGAGAATGGATCAAAGTAGAATGACTTGGAGAGTGTATAAATCTGTAGGGGAAGGAAGGCGGGGTAGGGGACGTCCTAGAAAACGTTGGAGGGGGTGAAGGAGGTTTTGTGGGCAAGAGGCTTGGACTTCCAGCAAGCATGTGTGAGCGTGTTAGATAGGAGTGAATGGAGACGAATGGTTTTTGGGACCTGACGAGCTGTTGGAGTGTGAGCAGGGTAACATTTTGTGAAGGGATTCAGGGAAACCAGTTAATTGATTTAGTTGGACTTGAGTCCTGGAAATGGGAAGTACAATGCCTGCACTTTAAAGGAGGGGTCTGGGATAGTGACAGCTGGGAGGGACTATTCTCAGCTGTCGTATCCGAGCGCCTCTGCAAAGACAGTGATTATGTACGAGTGTGGTGAAAGTGTTGAATGATGATGAAAGTATTTTCTTTTTGGGGATTTTCTTTCTTTTTGGGTCACCCTGCTTCGGTGGGAGACGGCCGACTTGTTGAAAAAAAAAAAAAAAAACTGGGAAGTCAGGTGTTAAGTGTGTACAGTAAGTGCTGCTCTATTTCATGCCATGATGAGGAAATGGGTGTCACAGTGCCAGATGCAGGAGTTTAAGTTGTCAGCCCTACAGGCATTTTTATGTTCCTGCAATTGTATTTGGAGACTTCTGGTAGATTTCCCAATGTAGACCCAATCACACCCTCCACACTGTACATGTATCATCCTGGTTATATGTTATTTTATCATTCATGAATTTCCCGTTCTTGGTGGTATTTCAGAATCTGTTTGATCTCTTAGATGAAAACTTGTAATGACTAGTCCTTTATGACCTCGAAAATTACACTTAAAAAGCTTAAAATACACTTACAATAGAAGTGATTTGGGGATATTTCAACTGAGACATGTTACTGTTTCATTTTGAGTCTTATTGTAAGTATTTCCTTATAAATTCCTGATGGCTGAGGCTGATCATATGATACTGTGGATTTTAGCTGGACAAATGGGGAATGCAGGTACATCATGCCCACCAGGACCGTGCTAACACTGTTTCCTCCATCTCACAAAAATCCAACAGATATGATAAGTCACCACAAAGTCCGTCATGGACCTCAGAAGGCCTCCCACAACTAACATTGAAGGATGCCAGAGTTTACAGTATATTGTGTGGAAGGCATGAGTGGATCTACATCTGGGAAACTGCCAGAGCCTCTCAACATGATTGCAGAATATAAAAATTCCTGTAGGGTTGATAACAAGGTAAGGGGCTTGAAGACTTTTCCCCTGCTTGATATGACTATTGAATATCACATTCTCAAGTCTACTGTAATGAAGTTGACCCCACTGCTAACATCTAGCCTTACTGGTACTTCTGGTGGTAATTTAAATGTGCAAATTGGATTAATTTTTTACACATTACACAGGTCTTCCTTCTCCCACTAAATGCCTCCTTCTATGATGAGTTACAGTCAGCTCTCTTATAAGCTCCTCGATATAGTGCAATTTTTCATAAAAGTGATTGAAAAAGTCCATCAAAAATTAAATAGCATGTTCTGTGAATTATTATTATTATAATCAAAAGAAGCGCTAAACCACAAGGGTTATACAGCATGTACTGTGAAGACCTTTCCATGGTCTTTTCAATTTTGCACTTGGTGGGGTTGAACTCCAGGAGCCAATTGCTGGACCAGGCATGCAGCCTGTCCAGATCCCTTTGTAGTTCTGCCTGGTCCTCGTCCGATTGAATTCTTCTCATCAACTTCACATCATCTATTTTCCTAGTTTTTCTAGATATTTTCCTAGTTTTCTAGATATTTTCCTAGTTTTCTAGATATTTTCCTAGTTTTTCTGGATATTTTCATAGTTTTCTAGATATTTTCCTAGTTTTTCTAGATATTTTCCTAGTTTTCTAGATATTTTCCTAGTTTTTCTAGAGGGGTCAGTATTTATATAATCGTACTAATGCCTGCTATTTAGATTTCAAATAATCAAGAGAACATGCCCACTGTATCATGAAAGCATCCAAGTGTGCTTGTTGGCATGTTTAGGTTTCAACTTCAGATGCCACCATTTCTGAGTACAGTATCTAAATTATTATTATTATTATTATAATCAAATAGAAGCGCTAAACCACAGGGGTCATACAGCGTTGCTACAGTATCTAAAAAGTGCAAAAATTGGCAGGCAAGTACTCACCTGAAGCAGCTCCAGTCCTCAATATTGGTGGTGCAGAATTAATGGATCCAGTTGAAGTTGCAAATTCAGTAGGATATCACTTTGTCCGGGTCTCCCATGGGCCATACCCATCTCTTGACTTTCTTCACTGTATCCCTCTGGGAATCTTCTGCTTTAGACTTCACCTCTTGCATAGACGAACCATATAATGCTCCATGTACCACTCTTGAACTTGTATTCGTGTTGTCAGTCAACTAAAGTAGCTGAGCCTGTTCATATATGTACTTGAAATTGAATTTCAGCATTTACACTATTCAGCATCACACCCATTAACTCTCTTTGATCATATCTGGTCTGCAGAAGTTTTACCCCTGCAGAAGAAGTCTGCTGTGGTCATTTCTTTCCAGAAACAAGGTATGTCAGGCTACAATCCCTCTCACTATAGACGCTTTTACTAGTTTCATTTGTACATTGATGTGACATACATTAACAGGAGACTAGTATGGTACTTGGAGATTCACAGCTGTGAATCTCCACATCAGTTTGGATACAAGAATAGTGCCACTACTGATCCTCTATTTTGGCTCAATATGTACACTTTTATCACATTTTATCCCAGCTCATTCTCGTGGTCTGCAAAGTCAACTCCCACTTTTTTGCAAGGCATTCATGACAAGATTAACACTAAGTGCCCAGATCATTAACAGCGTTTCACCAGAATTTGTTCAAGCATACAACGAGGGTGTGTCTTAGGCATGACTTGGTACTATCTAGTAGAATTTGGTTCCCATTATATGTAGACGATTTTGCTAATGAAATATCCACATTCTTATAAAGTGTGACTGACTGTACATTTAGTTGGACTACATCACATAACTTAGAAGCTCTCAGTATCCAAAACTCACTCACTCATATTTGCTTGGTGCCCAGTTATTCCCCATTTCATAGTTTCCTTGTATGGTTGGTTATCTTGCCCTGGTTTGCCAAACTTAAATTTCTAGGCCCTCATTTTGATTGATATCCTGGAAAATACATGTGACAGCCCTGAAAGCTGTATGTTTTAGCATACTGAATTTTGTTTAAAATATTAGCATATTTTACCTGTGGGGGCCAACATACAAGTTCTTGATCTTCATATGGCTTTAGTTTTATCTAAACTAGTCTATGGAGATCAGGTGACTGCATCTGCTTCTACAGATATTCTTTTCAAGCTTGATGTTAATCCCTCATCACAGATTGTGTCCGTCTTGGTGTCTTTCATTCACCTCCATTCAAAAGCCTATGAGTTGAGTCTAATGCTCCTTCATTACAAAACTGTTTAGATGCTCATTGTCTACATTATCTTGTTTGATTTCATGATCTTCATGACACTAACCTATAATCACAAACGGAAATCGGCAAGCCAGACTTGAGTCCTGGAGGTGGGTAGTACAGTACCTGCACTCTGAAGGAGGGGTGTAAATGTTGCATTTTTTTTAACTGTAGTGTAGGTGCACCTTTGGCAAGACTGTGGAGTGAATGATGAAAGTGTTTCTTCTTTTTCAGGTCACCCTGCCTTGGTGGGAAACTGTGTAATAAAAAAATATACATAATAAAAAAGAGTAAAGCTGACACTTTCTATTATTATCATTTATTACACCCTTTTAAGTTGCTTCCCTTAATCTGCCCTCCCCATCCACCCCCCCCATACCTTTTTTTCTGGGAGGAACCACTAAGTGTCCCTCCTTCGTTTCCTTTCCAAGGTCTCAAATTTCTGCTATGGATGTTTCTTCCCTCTTCCCTAAGCATTTTCGATCATTCTTGCATGCTACTGCTGTACACATTGATGGCTCTAAATCATCTGGAGTAGGATAATCAGCAGGTTTTCTGGATGATGATACAAGAAAGCTTACCAGATATGACTTAATGTTTTCACAGTAGTTATGCACACTTCTTGCAGCTATCATCCATAATGTTTCTCTTCCCACACCTTCCTTTGTTGTAGTATCTGACTCTCATTGTGTTACATGCTCTTCAGGGCTTTGACTCATTGCATCCCAACATCCTTCACATGCAACACACAGACACTGGGTGTCTGGGTTCCTAGTCATTTTGGTGTTCAGGGCACTAAATCTGGGAATACTTCTGCACTTTTCACAGTTCAGGATCTACTAACCTCTCACAGAGATCTGCCCTTTTCAGATTTTCCAGCTTTGTCTCAGCACTAGATATTCATTGTTATTAATTTCTTTGGAGCAAGTTTCAATACAACCGGTTCTCATTCATTTTCCGACCTCTCAGTTTGTTCATTACCATTGCTCTTACTTTGACTGTGCAGTCTTAGATAATCTTCATGATACTACTGTAGATTATTTTATCATCACAGTCACTTTTTCCTCTTGTTTCACAGTAGCAGTCTGAGCATGGAGATTGGGAAGTTTAAGCACTGCATCCTTTTTCTGACCCCTCTAATACCATCTCCACTGTAGAATGTATTTTTTAATTAAAAAATATCTCGTCAAGGAAATATAACTTCACATTTCACTTGGTCTTTGATTAAGAGTTTAGAATTAAGACTAGGTTGACTTACACTCTCTGGGCCCAGCTCAACACATTAGTCAACTTTATATTTAGGCTTAAATACCATAAAAAATCATACTTATGATAATACCTTTGAAATTTTTTACATTTCTTGCATGCAATATCATAAGTTACATGTAGCATAAAAACAGGATCAAAACACTCAAAAATTAATGGAATGTAGAACTTTATTGTTTCTTCATTTCAAGCAACAGATCAGACTTTGAGAGAAATCAACAAGTTACAAGGCACCAAACCTAGGACGACAGTTTCATGCGTAAACCCCACCACACTGAACACGTGGTATAAAGCTAGCACCAGTATGCTTAACAACTCCAGCCTGTATCATTAATTACCATTACTGTACTTAAATTTTCAAATATTTAAGACTTCTTGAGATAACAATATTTATAAAAAAAAAATAATAATAATAACCCACCCATATAAGGTCAGTGTCAATTCAGGGAGTTATTTTAAGAATTATGTTACCTAAACCACAATACATTAGTAACAGCCGACTTCATCTAGTCACTGTGATAGTGCCAGTAACTAACATGCTTATTATACTCCTTCCAATATTATGACTTTTATAGTAATATTGACTGAAGGAGTATGCATTACAAGGTCAAAAAGAATTATTTACACAATCACATGATATATGTAGGTAAACAGCAGAAAAGAAAAAGGACACAATATTATACCAGATAATACAAAGGAAAATTCACACAATTTAGCTCAAACAATTAAATTTCTGTCAAATGAAATTAATCTAAATTATTTAAATCTCCTTTACGCATACTCTAAATGCCTCATTAGCACACAGGAGAACCACAAAAGTTACTATCAATTTTCTATCTATATCTTATCCATCATCTCCTACAACACAGTACAGATTACATGAATGTATCTACTGAAGTATATGTGTACATAGGTTTTATAAACAGTTTTTGAGATCAACAGTTATTACAATCATTACCTATTTACTTTGACAATACAGTATTTAGTATTTAAATATAAATATCCAATGTACTTAATTATATACAGTGGTACCCCGACTTACGATGGTCCCCAAACACACCCTTTTATGTAAGTTTATTTTTTAAATGCTTTTGTAAGTGTAATTTTGGGGTCTAAAAGGACTAGTCTATTTTACATCATTTCTTATGGAGATAAATTTGTTTGGTAATGGCACTTGAACAGCATTCTGGAATGAAAAATATCGTAAGTCGGGTACCACTGTATATATATATATATATATATATATATATATATATATATATATATATATATATATATATAATTACACATATGTCAACCACAGTTTCTGTCATTTTCAACTTTCCCAAATAAACCATGCATTAGATACATGCTGATATCCTAATGTGAACAGAAATTAAGTACCATAAAGCATAATTAATAATTAAACTTGTATTCCTGATTTTCGCATTGCCAGCCTAAAAATCTTAGGTTACAGACACAGCAGAAGCAGGTCTTGACTAATGACTTTTCACTTACATGAGGTTTCATCGAGTGCTTCATGAAGCTTCATGTCGGTGAAATGTTAAATTAATGAAGGTCTTTTGCTGTCTGTGTTTTTATAACCACTTGTTGGTTATGTCATACTTCAACCCAAAAATCATAATTTCTATATCATACTGCCTACAAATTACTGGAATATATTGCAGTTTACGTTTCATCATTCCCACCCACACATAGGTCAAATTAACACCCTGATGAACATTTTTTTTTTTTTCACTTCGGCCGCTTCCCCAAGGCAGGGTGGCCCGAAAAAGAAAAACTTTTATCATCATTCACTCCATCACTGTCTTGCCAGAGGGGTGCTTTACACTACAGTTATAAAACTGCAACATTAACACCCCTCCTTCAGAGTGCAGACACTGTACTTCCCATCTCCAGGACTCAAGTCTGGCCTGCCAGTTTCCCTGAATCTCTTCATAAATGTTACCTTGCTCACACTCCAACAGCACATCAAGTCCTAAAAACCATTTGTCTCCATTCACTCCTACCAAATACGCTCACGCATGCTTGCTGGAAGTCCAAGCCCCTCACACACAAAACCTCCTTTACCCCCTTCCCTCCAACTTTTCCTAGGCCGACCCCTACCCCGCCTTTCATCCACTACAGATTTATACACTCTCAAAGTCATTCTATTTTGTTCCATCCTCTCTACATGTCCGAACCACCTCAACAACCCTTCCTCAGCCCTCTGGATAATAGTTTTGGTAATCCCACACCTCCTTCTAATTTCCAAACTACGAATTCTCTGCATTATATTCACACCACACATTGCCCTCAGACATGACATCTCCACTGCCTCCAGCCTTCTTCTTGTTGCAACATTCACCACCCATGCTTCACACCCATATAAGAGTGTTGGTATAACTATCCTCTCATACATTCCCCTCTTTGCTTCCATGGACAAAGTTCTCTGTCTCCACAGACTCCTAAGTGCACCACTCACCCTTTTCCCCTCATCAATTCTATGATTCACCTCATCCTTCATAGACCCATCTGCTGACACATCCACTCCCAAATATCTGAATATATTCACCTCCACCATACTCTCTCCCTCTAATCTGATATCCAATCTTTCATCACTTAATTTTTATGTTATCCTCATCACTTTACTCTTTCCTATATTCACTTTTAATTTTATTCTTTTACATACCCTACCAAACTCATCCACCAATCTCTGCAACTCTTCCAAATCTCCCAAAAGCACAGTGTCATCAGCAAAGAGCAACTGTGACAACTCTCACTTTGTGTTAGATTCTTTATCTTTTAACCCCACACCCGCAGATTCTCTTCTCTTACCACCCCATCCATAAATATATTAAAGAACCATGGTGACATCACACATCCTTATCTAAGGTCTACTTTTACTGGGAAATAATCTCCCTCTCTCCTACATACTCTAACCTGAGCCTCACTATCCTCATAAAAACTCTTCACTTCTTTCAGTAACCTACCTCCTATTCCATACACCTGCAACATCTGCCACATTGCCCCCTATCCACCCTGTCATACACCTTTTCCAAATCCATAAATGCCACAAAAACCTCTTTACCTTTATCTAAATACTGTTCACCTATATGTTTCACTGTAAACACTTAGTCTACATACCCCTTACCTTTCCTAAAACCTCCTTGTTCATCTGCTATCCCACTCTCCGTCTTACTCTTAATTCTTTCAATAATAACTCTACCATACGCTTTACCAGGTATGTATACTCAACAGACTTATTCCCCTATAATTTTTGCACTCTCTTTTGTCCTCTTTGCCTTTATACAAAGGAACTATGCATGCTCTCTGTCAATCCCTAGGTACCTTACCCTCTTCCATACATTTATTAAATAATAACACCAACCACTCCAAAACTATATCCCCACCTGCTTTTAACATTTCTATCTTTATCCAATCAATCCCCACTGCCTTAACCCCTTTCATTCTACCCACTGCCTCACGAACTTCCCCCACACTCACAACTGGCTCCTCCTCACTCCTACAAGATGTTATTCCTCCTTGCCCTATACTACATGAAATCACAACCTCCCTATCTTCATAAACATTTAACAATTCCTCAAAATATTCCCTCCATCTTCCCGATACCTCTAACTCTCCATTTAATAACTCTCCTCTCCTATTTTTAACTGTCAAATCCATTCGTTCCCTAGGCTTCCTCAACTTATTAATCTCACTCCAAAACTTTTTCTTATTTTCAACAAAATTTATTGATAACATCTCACCCACTCTCTCATTTGCTTTCTTTTTACATTGCTTCACCACTCTCTTAACCTCTCTTTTTCTCTCCATACTCTTCCCTCCTTGCATCACTTCTACTTTGTAAAAACCTCTCGTATGTTAACTTTTTCTCCCTTACATCATCATTCCACCAATCGTTCTTCTTCCCTCCCGCACCCACTTTCCTGTAACCACAAACTTCTGCTGAACACACTAACACTACATTCTTAAATCTACTCCATACATCTTAGACCCCATTGCCTATACTCTCATTAGCCCATCTATAACTGATCCTTCAACATTATTGCTACCCCTTCCTTAGCTCTAACTCTCTCAGATACTCCTGACTTAATCCCATTTATTTCTCCCCACTGAAACTCACCTACCCTCTTCAGCTTTTTTTTTCACTTAGGGCCAGGACATCCAACTTCTTTTCATTCATAACATCAGCAATCACCTCTTTCTCATCATTCACACTACATCCACGCACATTCAAGCATCCCAGTTTTATAAAGTTTTTCTTCTTCTCTTTTATAGATGAACATAAATGTACTATTTATTATATATGATATTCATTTATGTGAAATCATAAAACCAAAATTTTCAATAAAAATGAGATATTAAATATGTTTGTGAATATAGTATGTATTGGTTTTACGAGAAAAAATTATACAGTACATATTTCTGTTTTCCCCTCGTGAATGGACTTTTAATAGAAGAATCACAGCCTGCAAAAGTGAAAAACTGTAGAACCACTTAATGGAAGATTTAAATTGGTCAACAAACTTACTACATTTATTACAATACATAAATAGATGCTATAAAATTTAGAAAAGCCTATGGTATCAACTAGAAGATGGCTTATATTCAAATTTCACAACTCAAATACACAATTATACTTATTTTGTAAATTATCAACCATAATTTTTACCATGTAGTCTACTGTTAATTAATTTTAAGAATGCCCACAATGCTCAGCATATTAGGGGCTTTTGGCATGTACACCCCATTTATACCTAGAACTATGTAGTACATCTTTGTATCATATCTAAATAAAAATTATTATTATTATTATTATTATATAAAGGATACCTCAGAGCTCCTACCTATGAGAGTAAATAAAGGTGCTTAATAAGGATCACTGTAACACACTAGTCTCCTAGTCCATAAGAAGGGAGCTAAATCACAAGACTAGGATGTTACTGTTATAGACACTACTGTTTATGGTGGCAACATCTCACCTCAAAGATTTAAAAAAGAAAAACACTAGAGATTAAGTGAAAAAAGTGCTTTTGTTTCCTTTGAAGTACAGTGGTACCCCGGATTTTGTACAGCTCCGAACTCGAACAATTATGTATGTATATTTTTGTAAGTGCTTTTGTAAGTGTATTTTTGGGGGTCTGAAACAGATTAATCTAATTTACATTATTCCTTGTGGGAACAAATTTGTTCTGTAACGGCACTTGAACAGCCTTCAGGAACGAATTATTTACGAAATCCGGGGTACCACTGTACAAGGAAAAAAGCTGCTTACCAGAATCATCAGCATACATTAACCCCTTAACTGTGGCATTCCTGGGGAATAAAAATGTGTGGGGGCAAGATTTTAAATGTTTTTTTTTCTTAGAATGAAAGAGTGCAATTTTATGAATCGAATAAGACAAAAATGAATGGAATCTGATAAACATTTACAATTTTATGGTGTGAACTAGGCAAAGAAATTATTGCCTGTCAGCAACAGTGCTGTAAATGCACCAGCAATATTAACGTTTTACAATTTACTGATGACAGATCATTATTGTTTTTCAATTTTTAAGTGTTTAACATTACATACACTAATTTCTTATGTTACAAGGTGTCTCAGCGCTTCAAACACATGGAGAAATAAATGCATAGACCAACACTGCTCCATTTGGAATACTATACAGAATTGGTGCAAATACTTGTATTTTATTCTATTTTTTACTGCATTGGCCTTGTAACACTATAAACAAGGCATATTTATAATAATACAATATTCCTTAAAACATGTTATCCTAGGTTAATTGTTGTGGTATGCTTATATTTAGGTTCGAGGGAATATCCTGTATAATACTATGTATAAACAATATAATTTCTGTGCCCAGAACACCTGTTTGCCTTTAAGATCACTGTAAAACTTATATTTACAAGAAAATCTTACAAGATTATAATTGTTTCAAGGTGTAATACTCACTGAACCATGAAAATAATTCATTGTTTGACTATAGAGTTATTATAGGTTACTTAAATCAACATACAGTGGACCCCCGAGTTTCGGTCATAATTCATTCCAGAAGGCTGCTCAAGTGCCATTACCGAACGAATTTACTCCCTTAAGGAATAATGTCAAGTAGGTTAGTCCATTTCAGACCCCCAAAAATACACTTACAAAAGCACTTACAATATTACACTTACATAATTGTTCGATTTCCGAGGTGACTGAAACTCGGGGGTCCACTGTAGTGTGCTTTTAGGCTGAATTCCACTGTTAGCATCATGAAATTGCAATAAATTTTGAATGAATAAGGCATCTTCCAGCAAATTCCACACCAGTTGTGGGTAGGGAAGCTGGTGGCGGAACAACAGGTTCTGAATTCATTGTCTACCTATCACAGAATGGGTGACCTGCGAGCCCTAAAACTTGCAGGCCAGGGTGCGTAACTACACTGGCCTACCATGGGTTTAAGCCCCACTCTTTCTGCGGTTTGACTGCAATCGTGTTATTACGATTTCATGAATTTTGTCTACTTAAGCTAGTTAGGCATTGTTAACCAAAATGCACTGCATGGACAAGTCTGGTCTTAGGTTTCTTGAAAGGCATGAAGAGGTAGAAGACCCAGATAGCTATTTTGATGTCAAAAACATAGCAAGGAGGCATTTTTGAAGCCACAAAAAATTGTGCATACTAGTACGCTGGACACAGTTATCACCTGCATACTAGTATGCTGGACACAATTATCACCTGCATACTAGTATGCTGGACACAATTATCACCTGCATACTAGTATGCTGGACACAATTATCACCTGCATACTAGTATGCTGGACACAATTATCACCTGCATACTAGTATGCTGGACACAATTATCACCTGCATACTAGTATGCTGGACACAAGTATCACCTGCATACTAGTATGCTGGACACAAGTATCACCTGCATACTAGTATGCTTGACACAAGTATCACCTGCATACTAGTATGCTGGACACAAGTATCACCTGCATACTAGTATGCTGGACACAAGTATCACCTGCATACTAGTATGCTGGACACAAGTATCACCTGCATACTAGTATGCTGGACACAAGTATCACCTGCATACTAGTATGCTGTACACAAGTATCACCTGCATACTAGTATGCTGGACACAAGTATCACCTGCATACTAGTATGCTGGACACAAGTATCACCTGCATACTAGTATGCTGGACACAAGTATCACCTGCATACTAGTATGCTGGACACAAGTATCACCTGCATACTAGTATGCTGGACACAAGTATCACTTGCATACTAGTATGCTGGACACAGTTAAAAGGTTAAAACAAATTCAAAGCTTATAATGTCAATGATTTCAATTTCAAAGCAACATTTCACATGAATATCCCTTAGCTGATGATGAAATAACAAAACAGTACTGTAAATACTAAAAAATAAAAGGACTACTGCTGGGCATAAGTGTACAAAGTGAATCTTGTATAGCTTAAGTCTATGTGAGGCTTGATCCTCCCACTACCTGTCTAATCATCTATTCCATTAAACAGTAAAAGTACATCAGTACCATGATTTTTTTCATATTAAACTCGTATTGTAAAACTTGCATCCTGAATCAGAGCTGATTAAATCAAACACTGAATCACATGAAGATTATTTCCCCTGCTCCAAGAAAAAAAGTACACTAAAATTATGCCTATTTATTATGCACCAAAATTTAATTTTACACCAAGACGAACCTAGCAATCTTAATCATATCAAAATTTGCATAATCATAATACAGCTTACTTAACCTATCTAAGAATTTACATTACATATAATCATTTTCCAAGGGAGGAAGGGGGAAGAAAATCTTTAGGTGACCCAAAATATTTTCCTAGATCACTCAAGAAGGATAATACTGCACATGCATATAAATGCTATCAATAAGACTTGTGGTTAGTAGTAGCTATGAAAAAAAAAGAAGGTACAGTAGTATACCATATTAAACTGTCATACGAACACACGAGTAAAAAATAAACCACCAGATGACGTTGAGCAATGTACCTGAAATGCCTCCTCCTTGTTATTGATATAGATAAGCAGTGTAAGTTGGTAAATAGCTGTGTCACACTGAGGATTACTCACTGCACAAGCCCTTATCTTTGCCTCATTATCTCAAATTGACCAAATCGTTGGTACTCTAACACCAAACGCTCGTACTGTCTCCATGATGCACACATCACCCTTCAGCATCTCATAGCAAGTTATCTAGTTATATTTGTAAAAAACTAGTATCATACATTCTATTAATATTTAAAAACTACCATTTACTTGATGTGCAATGTAATTTAGCTAGGGTAAAGTATACAGGTACTACTTGACTTACTATGGGATTGTGTTCTGATGAACCTACCTCAAGTTGAAAATATCGTAAGTCGAATGTATGATAAAAAAATAAATAACTACTGTCACTGAATAAATAAACAATTACTGTAACTGAATGTATGATAAATAAATAACTGTCATTGAATAAATAAACAATTACTGTAACTAACTAAATACCAGTATTTAAAAGTAAATAAATGAATATGAGTTTATCCTATCAATAAATGTACAGTTTTAGTTTTATCGTACCATTGTAGTCAAAATATCGCAAGTCAAACCACTGTAAAGCGAGGAGCATCTGTACATAAACAGCAAGTTTAAAAATGTGTCTGAATATTCTGAATATGGTAAGGCTCAATAAGCTGTGGTCTTTCAGACTGAAAAGAGGATGTAGCAAAAGCAATATAGAAAAAACTGTTGGAAGAATATTTGAAAAGAATGGTGCTGTTTCAAAGATCCAATATATTATCTGGTTGTATGTTAATACTTTTCATCCTCTTTCACAATTTTGTTCTTACTCAAGTATCACTGGCTTAAGCAACAAGAGCATTCAGCCTATTCACCTCTAGTCCACAAATATACTGAAGAATATTTTTCCTCACTATATAATAGTAGTATGGAAGTTCTCATTAAGTGCCAATACTTCTGCCTCAGTGAGGCTCCAACAGTCTGGCTGGATAGACAGGGCTGTGATTAGTGGATGGAGGATCGAGCCTCCACTACTCTTTGCAATGAATAGCATCAGTAAAATTACTTTTCAGCTAAATCAATGACTTTACTTATGTGATCTTCTATTATCCTATCAGACATATTATTGAAGATATTTTACAAATTGCACAAAAGCCTTCCTTTGTTAAATATTGTTCTTCCTGAATAACAGTGGATGATTATAATTCACATAGGTTATGTTTCAGAAAACTGTGTTGCTAATGATTTCTTCGACTTATGGATTGAAAACCATATGGGAAAAATAGGGTTGCGTTCTTCTGACCTCAGAGACCTATAACCAACTGTTTTAATGTCACAAAAATAAAGTTTTTCTTACCTAACAGTGTTGACGATGATGCTCTCTGAAATACCTGAACTCTGGTGAGTTTCAGACAGTTAAAAGAAAGTATATTTGCTTAAAAATGGTTACATTAATACGGTACATTATTTGTTACTTACCTTCAAGTGGAGTTCGGAATGCTTAATGTCTCTGAGTGTAGTTGTGGACCCATTCCTCATTCTTTTTACTGTGTCACACTGAGGATTACTCATTGCACAAGCCCTTATCTTTGCCTCATTATCTCAAATTGACCAAATCGTTGGTTCTCTAACACCAAATGCTCGTGCTGTCTCCATGATGCACACATCACCCTTCAGCATCTCAATCACCTCCAGCTTTTTCGTAATAGGCATAGTTTCACACTAAATATTCTTCCTTGCTTCACCAGTGTAACGTGCACTTTATTTGGAAATATCCAAGAGATGAGATGGGGCAATGAAAAGAAGGAAAAACTGAGTAAAGTGCAGAGCTAAAATTGCACTATATGCATCCAGATACACTGACCTGTGTGGGAGGCTGGTTTATTTCCATCCCATCATTCTCCCTTGCAGTGCTAAGACAATGGAGTTGCCTAATGTGTATTGGGGAGGCTTCAGACCTGCCTGCTGTGGGATCTCTAAATTTAAAAGAATTCTGCTCCAGAACTCCTTAATGAAAATGAATTCCGTTCCCATGTGCCTTAACTGAAATGGGTGTGCTTCTACTGGAAATGAAAACCTAAATTTAAATCTCATAATATTGAAAATGCGAGTTATGATTGCAAGACTTGAGGTTTTCTACCGTACCTGTACTGTATTAAGTATCTATAAGCCATGGAGATATTAATTTTTCTTAAAATTCTTGTGTTGTTGTACTGGCTGCACAAGGTATCTAAGTACAGTACATAGGAAAATTTTAAATGCTCAGATTCATTAAATAGCTCTTTTAAAATTATCCTCAGAATTCACAACACAATAAAGCTGTTTACCACAAGAACTTTTTGTCATAAAATTATACAGAAAATTATTTTAAAATTCATATGCAGACAGACATACAGTGGTCTGAGTCATGATGGGCTTGAATTATGATAAATTTGAGTTACTATTTATCCACATAGAGGAATTTAGTTTTAAGCTGCGATGAAAAATTTGAGATACAATATGCTTACAATGGTTGGTGAGTGTAAATGGGCCTCAGCCCAGAAACAAGACAAGGTGAAGAAAAGGTCTGCAATGGAGTGACAGTGGAGGGTGTCTAGTGGAGGTCAGTGGGTAGGAGGGGGAGTTGTGGAAGAAGTGAGGGAAAGTGGATGGGAGGAAAGCATGCACAGGAGAAAGGGAGACCATATGTGTACTAGACACCAGACATGGGCAACGGGAGACTTTGATAGCAAGTGTAAATATTAAGTACATATACAATTCCTTACTAATCTGCCTGCTTTCCTACCTCCTCTGCCCTGTCCTGCCTGCCTTACCATATCCTGCAACTTTGCTTGGCATAAGCCTATGAAAGATAGACTTATTCTGCTACTGGGTCCCAATGCCTCTGAAGATTTCAAATTTAAGCATATGCATGCTTACCACTCAAAAAAGCCCAGTGTTAAAAAAAAAAAAAAATTCCATGGGGAGATTGGGTGTGTTCTGGCATCTTGGAACAAATCACCATAAAACCATGTATTTTGAGGTTTGAGTTATGATAGTTTTGAGGAATGATGCCTCCTCTGGAATGGATTATCATAACTCGAGGGACCACTGTACAGAAAAGACTTGATAACATTTCAAGTGCCTATACACCCATCCCTCACCATAAATGATTTTACGTTGGTATAATTTTTCTTTTAGGACTAATTTTCATCTCGCATGGTAGCAATGTTAGAGCCACAAGGATCAAAAACATACAACCTGAGCATCACTACCTACAGACAAACTCAACTGCTGTTAGGAATCTACTGCTTAGCCCATATATTTACAACATTTGCCATACAGCTCCGCTATCTACCCTATCACACTTTTTCTAAATTCATATATTAATGTTAAATGTTTAGTGGACAAAAGCAGTAATATGAAAAACTGTCTGCTTAACAGACATTAAATATAATAATAAAAATATGAAATAAGTGAGTAAGAGCTGAGCTAAAAGACTGCTAGGACCAGGCATGTTGACAGTTCTAGGTCTTATGTTTTTTTTTTATATAAAAATTTAAATTATCTATACTTGCTCAGAGTGATATGCCTTTGTCTCTGTCCCTACTTATTTAGGAATTTATCATAACTCTATAATAATTATTATGCTTCATACAGCAAAGCAATGTGCAGAGTACAGCATAAATGATGAAGTTCCACCTCAGTAGGGGCAGAAACAAAGACATTCTATATAAGTATAGATAAACTTTTATGCAAACAAAGACAACATTAAGACCTAGAACTATCAACGTGCCTGGTCCTAACAGTCTTATTGTCAAGCTTTTACTCACTTATTTAGTATTTTTATTGTACTAAATGTCTCTTATAAGCAGGCAATTTCTTATATTACTGCTTTTGTGCACAAAACATTCAATTATATTAATTTAAAACAATTCCCTGAATTGCCTCTAGGCTTGCCAGTAGAAGGAAAGTTTAAACAGTACAACATTTTCATGCCATGTCTCATAACATGAATACTGTATCAAAGCACAAAATAAAAAGTAACAGGCTTATTGGATTTGCCTTCACATTTAAGCCCACAATTTTTTCCATACAATTCTGCCCACAATAAAATAAATCTACAATTCATCAGCAAATACAGTACTTTAGAAAATATATGGAATAGTATATATACAAAAGGTATATATAATATTCCATATTAAAAAATTGCAATACAGATTAACCCTAGAATCACTGGTTAATTTAAGTACAAGAGTCACTAGTTAGTACTTTAATCACTAGTTAATTTAAGTACTTGTACATAAAATCATGGTACTGTACAGTGGACCCCCGGTGTTCGTCCATTTTTCATAACAGAATGCTGTTCAAGTGCCATTACCAACCGAATTTATTCCCTTAAGAAATAATGTAAAGTAGACTAGTCCTTTTAGACCCCCAAAACTACACTTACAAAAGCATTTAAAAAAATACACTTACATAAAAGGGAGTGTTTTGAGCAGGACGAACACCGGGGGTCCACTGTATTTGCCAATTTTCTGACATGGAACAGTATTTACAAATACAGTAACTGGAAGATCATGATATATACACCCAGCATCCTAGTACTCCAATGTAGTTTAGGCAACTAACAATAGCTTAACCAATAGAATACAGAAGTAACTAATCAAATATCTACAACATATGATGATTAAGACAAAATTATGCAGTATACTTTTATGAACAAAATTTGTATTACGCTTGGACATCCGAGGCATTCACACATAGCTCCCTTAGTATTAAATTTGACTTATTTACAAAACCTGAGGTCAAAGGTAAAATGTACGTATTTAAAACTGGAAAGATTCAGATAGTGAAGTTTCATGTGAACAAAAGTTAGAACTCTCTCCTTACTCTCAACAACAATATTCGCTGTGATCTTTAGACTATTCAATGTTGTAAAAGAGAAGAAAAAGTGACTATGTAAGTTAAATTATATTTCCCATTTTTTTTTTTCAAAGTGGATGTTATGCTGTGCCTGACATACAATAAAGTCAAGACTCATTTAATATAATGGGTCCGTTTTAAACCATTCCAATTTAAAAGAGGCGACCTTAATAAAAGGCAAGGCAAAAATAATATTAGAGTAGAAAAAAATAAATATTCATTGGTGTTCTTGTCTATGTCCGCTATGAGGATGAGAAAGAGTAACGGTGTTAGGACCATGCCTTGGGGGTACTGAACTTTTTACTTTCCCGAGACTGAACTTTTGTTTACTACCACGCCTTGTGATTGGTTTGCTAGAAATTTGAATATCCATTTCCCTATTTTCCTGTTATACATATTGACCTCATTTAATAAGCAATTACTCCATGGTCTCATCTGTCAAATGCCTTTGCAAAACCCATGTAGATTAAATCAACATTTTCTCTTCCTTCTGAGGCCTCCATAATTTTGTAATAGTGATCTAATAGTTTTGACGGGCAGAATCTTCCTCTAGACCAGTATTAAACAAAGGCATTTGACAAATGAGACCATGGAGTAATTGCTCTTCCCTTTTGAAATCTGAAAGATTAGTGCTAATGTCAGATACATATTTTGTAGGGTTGGCTGAATTTATGAAAAAATAAATCATCTCCTTTCAACAAATTGGCCGTTTCCCACCGAGGCAGGGTGGCCAAAAAAAGAAAAAAAAAGTTTCTCTTTTTAACTTCAGAAATGTATACAGGAGAAGTGGTTACTAGCTCCTTGCTCCTGGCATTTTAGTCGACTCTTACGACACGCATGGCTTACGGAGGAAGAATTCTGTTCACTTCCCCATGGAGAGAAATAATGAATACATACAGTGGACCCCCGGTGTTCGTGATGCTCCAAACTCGCCCTTTTATGTAAGTTTATTTTTGCAAGTGCTTTTGTAAGTGTATTTTTGGGGGTCTAAAAGGACTAGTCTAATTTACATTATTCCTTATGGGAATAAATTCGTTTGGTAATGGCACTTGAACAGCATTCTGGAATGAAAAAATCACGAACACCGGGGGTCTACTGTACTATGGTATTAATATGCTAACTGGACATATTCATATTTCTTTCAGAATTTCGCTAATTTTTCTGTTGTTTTCCGTATGCAAGTTTTCTGAGTAGGCATCCAGCACTACAAGTTTTTTTTTTTTACTTGGATTTAGCATATGTGAAAAAGTAGTTTGGATTATTCCCAATTTCTTGAAATGCTTTTGTCTCTTGTGCTTCTTCCATTTGGCATGAATGCTTTAATTTCTGTTCTAGCTATATCTGTAATTTCCTGATGTACATTTTCTCTGTTGTGACATATGCTGATTTTGTAAGGAAATATAACTTTTTTTTTTTTTTTTTTTTTTTTTACTTTTGAAAAGGATGAACAACCTCGTTAAGGTAGTTTCTTTATGTACTGTATATAGAGGTGTGGAATGATACATTGTCTCAAGGTCAAAGGGGCAACTTATAAGGCTACTAAATCAAGTCTTGCCCATACAGAAATGCTACCTTAGCTGCAAGCTCTCCAAGTGGTTGAAATTTTGGAAGCCTGTAACATCAAAACTTACAGCACTGAAGTAACTGACAGATACTGTTTTTCATTTTGTGTTGGTTATGAATTTCTTGATTTTGTGCAATTTGAAGATGCAATTAGATTAAGATTAAGCTTAAAATTATTTAGAGATGCCCAATATAGGCTTTTCAAACTAAGTAAATATTTATTGTGCTGTGAAAAGGTTGATGTCACATAAAAAATAAATTAAGAGGGCTACTTAATACACCATACACACCAGCCAATTAAGAAACTTTACTCAGTACAGTGCATTATATGTCTCAAATAACCAGGGATCTTCACTCAAAACACTTCAATATGAGCTTTACAATATACAAAGCAGATCAGAGGTTCTGATATTAACCTGCAATTTATCAGAGCTTGTCAGGCAACTAGCATTTCTGCAATTAAAGCCAGCCATGGCATAATATCCAGGTTTTTTTTTTTTGAACTTTCAAGAGATTCATGAGAGCATATAAAATTAAGTACAGTATTAATTTGTTGCATTTATATGCTACAGCTCCATGCATATACATACATGTATATACATACAGTATACCTACAGACAGTAGTTCTAACTAGTTAAACCAAACAGTGACCTGAACAAGTGAGAACACTGGCAAGACATATACACTCACATTAGTGTAAAAAAAATACCTTTAAATCAGGTCATTATATGCCAAGTAGAAAACCAAGATATTATAGAAGAAGGAAGTTAATAATTCATACAAAAAATGGGTGTAGGGACAAAATAACTTGTGTAAATGAATCTCAACTGTAGTCCAAGAAGTACGCGCATGTCCAACTTAGCTGCACACACGCACGCGTGTGAGTGTGTGTGTTCACCTATATGCAGTCATCTATACAAGTCTTAGCTCCAGGTCATACCTCTCAACTCGGCACTTGCCAGATTCACTCTCTCTTAACCTTGTGGGCCCTACCGCACCTGCTCTTAAAACTTTGTATGGAGCTTGCCTCCACTACTTCCTTGTTGAAATCATTCCACTTACTGACCACCCTGAGACTGAAGAAATACTTCCTTACATCCCTGTGGCTCATCTGTGTTAAACTTCCAGCTGTGCCCCAAGTACCATTTTCCCATCTCTCAAACATCCTATCCCAGTCTGCCCTATCAATGCCTCTGTATATTTTGCAAGCTGTTATCATGTCTCCCTTGCTTTTTCTGCCCTCCAGTGTCATTAGATTCACTTCCACTAGCCTCTTCCTGTAGCTTAAAGCTTATATCCTGTGTTTTCATGTTTGTGTTTTTGTGAATGTTTTTCAGTTTTTATGAGTGCATTTTTGTGCATGCTTTTGTACATGTTTTTTATGCATGTTTTTCATCTGTCTGTTCATCTAAGCTGCAAAAAGAAAGACAAGTGTGTCTCATGTCTAACTATTCTGCATGAAGAGAGATGGCATTAGGATACAGAATTTTATTAACGATAAATCTCGCATAAGTTTTTCTAATGAAGATCATATTTTTTAACTAAGTAACAGGAATGGGGTAAAGCTGACAAAAAAAAAAAAAAAAGATCATCACGTCAACAGAAATACTTATACATTCTTTCCAAGAAAACATAGCTGTCATGACAACAGTGAAATAATTAACAGAAGTATTCAAAGATAACAGGATCTGAATAATAGTAAAATTAATGATCTGCTGAAGTTTCATACATCAGAAACTATCATTTCTCACCTTAGTTCATCAAGAACGATGGTAGATCTTTGCAAGACAAACTTTTCTAAAGTAACACATCCTGCAATCTCTAATGTCACCGTTCTGACATCCACAGATGACAAACCAACTCTGCAGTTCAGGTTTCTAGTAACCGAAAACAAAAATCTACATTTAAATAAAACATTTCCCATAACTTTTTAACAATCAGTACATGGAATATTTACAACATTAATTTCATAGTTCCTATGGGCTAGTGATGCTTTCATTCCTTTTTATTTATGTTCCCCAAACCTCTCTCTCTCTCTTTCAAAACAGTTCTGTTATTTCATCAAGATGCTCAATTCATTTATAATCAATGGACATAAAAAAAAACTTAGGGTTACTGGTATATATGTTGAGGGTTTTCACTTCTCAAATGCTTGATTATATATACAGTACAGTATTAAAGCTTTGTGGTAAAACATTAGATAATGACTCCAATCTAGAGATGACTTATGATACAAAAGTTACTCCCTTTAGGCATGCAATAATTAACTTAAAATTATAAAGAAAGTTAAAACAAATATTGTATATGATAATCATGAAAGATGCAGCTATACAAAAAACCTATTTAATGAAACTACTATACGTATATAGAAAATTGTTAACTAACAAGGAAATATTTTATCACAATCTTAGACACAGGTATCACCCTTTTACTGTAAATGTAGTTGTGGCTTAAATATTTTCAAAGTTATAAGATAGTTTATAAATATTATAGGCTTCAACGTTAGCTTCAGAAATGAGTTGTCTGTCTGGCAAGTGGGATTTGATGTCATTTGCTAAATATTCATTTTCAGTTGCTTCAATTTTATTAAGGGAAATAGCAATAAACAAACTGTAATGTTGAATTCTACCTTTTAAGTGAGAAAATATAATTTACAGTTTAATCAGGAATGAGTTTTTCTAGTTCTAGGTACAAGTAATTTTTTCTAGATTTTAGTGTAATTTAAAAAAATAGTGAAAAAAAAGTGATAAGTTTATCAAAGAAAAGAAATTTTGCATATTATGTGATGCTTGTCCTGCTCTGGACATGAACAATTCACCACAGTTTTAAGCAACCTCCCTGTAATAAAGTTTAGCAATACCTACTCTTAACTATGAGATTTTTTGCTTTTACACACTTTTTTACCTAGAGATTCCCTATATCATGTGGGGGTGTGCATGCACCTAGCAGCACGCAGACAACCGCTCATGTTGAGGCCTGTGGCAAAAAGTAACACGGTACATGTAATACCAAGACAACACACACACTTTATGAATCAAAGTGTAGAAAACCTCCTCGTTCTCCAGGTTAAACTGGCATTACCATAATTTATCATCTTTCATTATATACACTATGAAGGGGACATATTCTATTAGACTGTGGGCTGTGCAAGAGCAGTAACAACTGGGAAGCTTAATACATCTGCTGACAACAATTTGATAATGTTTGAAAATAAGTACCCCAGGTAGATACAGTAATTTATAGTAGGCACTCTTGATGGCTATTTTGGGGTAATTCTCTTGCCAATTATCATATAATACAATAACCAGAGAGAATGATATATCACTTCTTTAAAACCATATATTTTGAAAAAACTGGATCTTCTAACAAGTAAAAGCTCATCCATAATAGTATAATTAAATACTCCAAGTGAGAAATTCCAGCCTTGCAACAAATTATGGTAGTTAGGAAACCTTATCCTTGCTATGTAGAAAAACAGTATAAAAAGTTCCGAAAATTCACTCTGCAGCACACTCATTCTTCAACTTGCTTTGGTAATTCAAGTGAGACAAGAGATACCAAAATTATGAAATCATGGAACTCCTAAAAATATCTACCTTGACATAGGAATAACATTAAAATTGTCATTTGGCACTTCCTATGTACTATACATTACTTACTGTCTCCAGTTTCTAAACAATTACTGCTAATATTGGAGTAAAACAGGCAGCATTCTTCTGTTTCTTGGACATTTCATTACTTACTTTCTTATGGAAAATCAACTAGTATAGTGCTGCTCAAAAGAGGAGTATTCATTACCTATCTTAACCTGCTGCCTACTATGATATGTAAGTACACAACTCATGTTTAGACTTACATGAAACCACTTCATTCTACATTTAGAAACATCATATAAGAAAATAGCTGTAAAAGAAACTTTTATGATTTTTTTTTTTAAATAATAATGGACTGGTATTGACTAAGGTGGCCACAATGTTGCCTTACCTTCACTAAAATTAATATCTGGTTGGAGGCTGCTGGTGAAGGTGAAAAATCATCTGCCAAAACTAAAAACTACATAGCTTTGTTTAACCCATTTAAGTCCTATGGACATTTCTGACAACAAAAATTCCACTTATCTCATATTTAAAAATGTACAAAACTAAGACATTTTGATACAGGCTGAAACAAGATTTGATTTTCAATTGCATTCATACTATTTCTATTGTTAATGAAAATGATCATTTGATAATGACATGAAAAATTTACATCATGTTATGAAAATATACATAACCTCAAAACATACTTAGTGGCTAAGTTAGTTCTGAGACCTTTAGGGACTTGTGCCCCAATTAAAAAAATCTTTCATTACAAAAGATATAATTGAGGCATGATCTTTATATCAAGTATAATACAGTACTTATACGTCAATATGTCAGTATATTCAGTTTATGGAGGCCCTACCCTAATAACAGCCATGACATACTCCCAAGATGAGGGAATGGAAAATTATGAAGGTTGGATAAAAATGGGTACTAGTAACACAAACTAGCAGATAGGTGCAATTGGCGATTGGTGTGGGAAGCATTTCCAATGAGCCTGCTGGAGCTGGACACGAAGATGCACCACGGCATCACGCTCCTCTTGTATGCGACGTGTAAGAGCCATATTTTCCTCCTGGGCAGTAAAAATAGATGTTACAACACAATTTTTTTTTTAACACGTCGGCCGTCTCCCACCGAGGCAGGGTGACCCAAAAAGAAAGAAAATCCCCAAAAAGAAAGAAAATACTTTCATCATCATTCAACACTTTCACCTCACTCCTACATAATCAGTCTTTACAGAGGCGTTCAGATACGACAGTTTAGAAGTCCCTCCAAATTGCCAATATCCCAAACCCCCCCTCCTTCAAAGTGCAGGCATTGTACTTTCCATTTCCAGAACTCAAGTCCGGTTAACCAGTTTGCCCGAATCCCTTCACAAAATATTACCCTGCTCACACTCCAACAGCTCGTCAGGTCCCAAAAACCATTCATCTCCATTCACTCCTATCTAACATGTTCACACACGCTTGCTGGAAGTCCAAGACCCTCGCCCACAAAACCTCCTTTACCCCTCCCTCCAACCTTGTTGAGGATGACCCCTACCCCGCCTTCCTTTCCCTACAGATTTATACGCTCTCCAAGTCATTCTACTTTGATCCATTCTCTCTAAATGACTAAACCACCTCAACAACCTCTCTTCAGCCCTGACTAATACTTTTAGTAACTCCACACCTTCTCCTAATTTCCACACTCTGAATTCTCTGCATAATATTTACACCACACATTGCCCTTAGACAGGACATCTCCACTGCCTCCAGCCGCCTCCTCGCTGCAGCATTTACAACCCAAGCTTCACACCCATATAAGTGTTGGTACCACTATACTTTCGTACATTCCCTTCTTTGCCTCCATGGATAATGTTTTTTGTCTCCACAGATACCTCAATGCACCACTCGCCTTTTTTCCTTCATCAATTCTATAGTTAACCTCTTCCTTCATAAAACCATCCGCTGACAAGTCAACTTCCAAAGATCTGAAAACATTCACTTCTTCCATACTCCCTCTCTCCAATGTGATATCCAATTTTTCTTTATCTAAATCGTTTGATACCTTCATCACCTTCCTCTTATCTATGTTCACTTTCAACTTTCTACCTTTCACACCCTCCCAAACTCGTCCACTAACCTTTGCAACTTTTCTTTAGAATCTCCCATAAGCAGAGTATCATCAGCAAAAAGTAACTGTGTCAACTCCCATTTTGTATTTGATTCCCCATAATTTAATCCCACCCCTCTCCCCAACACCCTAGCATTTACTTCTTTTACAACCCCATCTATAAATATATTAAAAACCATGGTGACATTACACATCCCTGTCTAAGACCTACTTTTACCAGGAAGTAATCTCCCTCTCTCCTACACACCCTAACCTGAGCCTCACTATCCTCATAAAATCTCTTTACAGCATTTAGTAACTTACTACTTATTCCATACACTTGCAACATCTGCCACATTGCTCCCCTATCCACTCTTATCATATGGCTTTTCTAAATCCATAAATGCAATGAAAACTTCCCTACCTTTATCTAAATACTGTTCACATATATGCTTCAATGTAAACACTTGATCTACACATCCCCTACCCACTCTAAATCCTCCTTGCTCATCTGCAATCCTTCTCTCTGTCTTACCTCTAATTCTTTCAATAATAACCCTACCGTACACTTTACGTGGTATACTCAGTAAACTTATTCCCCTATAATTTTTACAAAATTATATTTATCATTATTTCTTTTGTATTACATAGAACTGCAATTCCTAAAAAAAAAAAAAAATCAGCCCTATCATTATCTAAATCCCTTACTAAAAGGCAGCACAGGTTCTGCACAAAGGCGAGCAAGCTTTCATGGTGAGAGTATTACCAGGAGGTTTCTCAAGTGTTCTGGAGACCCAGCACCATAGTTGGGTCCATACACTCACTCCTCCCTAGTCAGAATTCATAGATTCAGTGTTTTTGAAACTGCTAAGATACCCTCCAAAACTGAAGACTTCTAGGAAGAATGGAAAAAAAGGGAAGGTATGGTAAGTTTTAAGAACTTTACATGGATCAGTGTGAAGTAGGTGAAATTGACAAACTTAATTATATTACCTGAAGTGAAGCGTTCGCTTTTGTAACTGAAGAGAGTTGAGTCAACATCTCCTCTTCTGTATCACTTTCCCCGTCACTCTCACTACCTTCGCTCTCGCTGCTGTCATATGAGTACGTCCTGAGGATTATAAGAAAATAATGTAGTGAATGGACTGTTTATACCAGAGAATACAGCAACATAGAAACAGCTGTGAAGGAATGCAAAATGAGAGCCAATGAAAGAATGTGCGAGGAACTACCAGCAACTTTTGCCAAGAATAAGTAATAGTTTAGAAGGGAGATTAATAGGCTGAAAAAACCTGAGGAGCAAATGGATTTAGCATTTAAAAATGAAAGAGGGGAGATGTTTGATGGAGAGGTGCAGGCACTGGGAAGATGGAGAAAATATTTTTAAGAACTATTAAATGTTGATGAAGAAAGGGAGGCAGTGATTGCATGCATTGGCAGAGAGGAATAGAAGGAAGAGCCATATCTGAGTGTAAGGAAAGTGCATGAGACAATGGATAGAATGAAAGAGAGTAAAGCAGTTAGGATAGATGGGGGTTAAGACAGAGATGTTAAAAGCAGGTGGGGATATAGTTTTGGAGTGGTTGGTGTATTTTTTTTTTCAGCACGTTGACTGTCTCCCTCCGAGGCAGGATGACAAAAAAAAAAAAAACTTTCACCATCATTCACACATAATCACTGTCTTTGCAGAGGCACCCAGATACGACAGTTCAGATGTTACTCCAAACAGCCAATATCCCAAACCCCTTTAAAGTGAAGGCATTGTACTTCCCATTTCCAAGACTCAAGTCCGGCTAACCAGTTTCCCTGAATCCCTTCACAAAATATTACCCTGCTCACACTTCAGCAGCTCATCAAGTACCAAAAACCATTCATCTCCATTCACTCCTAACACTAACACATACACACACACACAAAGAATGTTCCAGAGATGGGACACAGCAACAAGGGGACACAGTTGGTAGTTGAAGACTCAGATGAATCAGAGGGATGTTAGGAAGTATTTCTTCAGTCACAGAGTGGTCGGGAAGTGGAATCGTTTGGGAAGTGATGTAGTGGAGGCAGGATCCATTCATAGCTTTAAGAAGAGGTATGATAAAGCTCATGGCGCAGGGAGAGTGACCCAGTAGCGACCAGTGAAGAGGCAGGGCCAGGAGCTATGACTCGACCCCTGCAAAAACAACTAGGTGAGTACAAGTAGGTAAGTACTAACACACACACATACACACACACTAACACACACACATAGGACTAACAACACTGGAGGAAAGAAGGGTCAGAGGAGACATGATAACGACATACAAAATACTGCGGGGAATCGACAAGGTAGACAGTGACAGGATGTTCCAGAGAGGGAACACAGAAACAAGGCGACACAACTGGAAGCTGAAGACTCAGATGAGTCAAAGGGATGTTAGGAAGCATTTCTTCAGCCACAGAGTAGTCAGGAAGTGGAATAGTCTAGAGAAGGATATAGTGGAGGCAGGAACCATACACAGTTTTAAGACGAGGTATGATAAAGCTCATGGAGCAGGGAGAGCAGAGACCCAGTAGCAGACAGTGAAGAGGCGGGGCCAGGAGCTGAGTCTCGACCCCTGCAACCACAATTAGGTGAGTACATGTCATATGTACCATATGCACTATACTTGTGTAGTTACCATTTTGTCCTAGGCACATGTCAATTAGACACTAGGCCTGTTGTATATATGTGTGTGTAAGGAAACACTTCGAAATGTTTCTGCCCCACCGGGAATTGAACCCGGCCCCTCCGTGCATGAAGCAAGATGAAAAACTTACGGAACTACGCTCTCGCAAAGTTAGCGACGTCGGCGATATATACGCATCGGCGATTACGCCGACTTTGAGCCCTATTTTCGGCCAATTCCATTGTTA
The DNA here is from genome assembly GCA_009830355.1 of Cherax destructor. NCBI lineage: Eukaryota > Metazoa > Arthropoda > Malacostraca > Decapoda > Parastacidae > Cherax > Cherax destructor. The sequence goes on along the minus strand of WNWK01001751.1, from coordinate 11,045 downwards.
CAGTCGACCAAACTCATACTATTTCTTTAGAACTCCATTTCTTTTATCGATTGAGTACAAGAAACCACCAATTTACCGATTTCAACTACCCAATAAAATGGTCAGAAATTGGCAATTTGGCCAATTTCATGCAAAATAAAAAAGATGTCAATTTCAAAATAGGGTCCAGAATAAACAATGCAGACATTCCTGGCACTAAAATAAGATTTTCTCTGTTCATTACTCACGTCTTTAGGCCCCTCTTATATTACTCTTGCTTTCTATTTTGAATTTTTATTCACACAAAAAATATAAGATTTACTGTTATGCAGACTCCTGCATTATTGTAAAAATGGTATAAATAATATCAGTGCACTTGTGTAAGAATATTAGACTCACCAATTGACGTGTATTGAACGAATGGCGTGATTTGTGTACTCTTGAACATTGACAAAAATCAAACATTTCCATTACTTTGAGCTCAATTTCAAGGTCATTTTCATTATGAAACTAATCAAAATCATCTCTATTTCTGTAACATGTTTTCCATTCTATCAAATGAGACCACGAAAAAGAGAATACAACCATAAATACTATATGAAAATACACCTCAAAGTCTGTGTTTTAATCCAAAAACATAGTCAGAGTTTTTTTTTCTCATTATGCACTGTGTGCTGCAGGATTTTTTATACAGCGCACACTGACCACACAGACCCATTCTATCATATGTGGGCCTTCCAGCTTTCTCCCACTTGATTTGAAGCCGCTAGAATTTTTGTGTATATATACGCCCGAAACACTGGCTCGTAAGACGTATATATACGACCAAAACAGTCAAAGGGTTAAATTTATAGATTTTGAAAATGCATATGATAAGTGTGGATAGGGAAGCATTGTGGCAGATGTTGCAAATTGTGGAATAGGTGGTAGGTTAATAAAAGAAGTGAAAGAGTTCTTGTGTGGACAGTGAGGCTCAGGTTAGGGTATATAGGAGGGCTCTTTCCCAGTGAAAGTAGGACGAAGACAGGAATGCATGATGTTACCATAGTTTTTTTTAACATACTTATAGATGGAGGCAAAGAAGGGAATGTACGAAAGTATAGTGGTACCAACACTTATATTGGTGTGAAGCATGGGTTGTAAATGCTGCAGCGAGGAGACGGTTGGAGGCAGTGGAGATGTCCTGTTTAAGGGCAATGTGTGGTGTAAATATTATGCAGAGAATTCAGAGTGTGGAAATTAGGTGTGGAGTCACTAAAAGTATTAGGCAGAGGGCTGAAGAGGGGCTGTTAAGATGGTGTGGTCATTCAGAGAGAATGGAACAAAGTAGAATGACTTGGAGAGCGTATAAATCTGTAGGGGAAGGAAGGCGGGGTACGGGTCGTCCCTGAAAAGGTTGGAGGGAGGGGGTAAATTAGGTTTTGTGGGTGAGGGGCTTGGACTTCCAGCAAGCATGCATGAGCATGTTAGATAGGAGTGAATGGAGATGAAAGGTTTTTGGGATCTTATGAGCTGTTGGAGTGTGAGCAGGGTAATATTTTGTGAAGGGATTCAGGGAAACTGGTTAACTGGATTTGAGTCCTGGAAATGGGAAGTACAATGCCTGCACTTTAAAGGAGGGGTTTGGGATATTGGCAGTTTGGCGGGACATCTAAACTGTCACATCTGAGCACCTCTGCAAAGAACATAAGAACATAAGAAAAAAGGAATACTGCAGCAGGCCTACTGACCCATGCGAGGCAGGTCCATCCTTCCCCGGCTTAGACCCGACCACCTGGAGTTAACCCTCTCCAGGTAAACTCCAGGGAGTCAGGTCACTTCCACTTAAGGAATTAGTGTAGACAGCCTGTGCTGTCTGCCTGCCGAGCATATGCTGTCTGCCAGCTGAGTTCATATTTCGCACCATGCTTGTGCTGCCACCTATAGGCCTATACCCCACGTCACTTTGCTCCATCATGTTCCTTCCTCACTTCTCGTCCAGCCAGCCTAGAGTCAACAAGGTCTACTCCTCTCTCCCTCGCAAGGCACGGCCCTGCCGGGCCATGGCCACTAACACAGCCTGTGTACCCCGTACTTTATACAAATAAAGTAGAAGCCTCCGAAACCTTATCATTTCAACCACGCCTCCAAGAACACGCCCAAATAACCATCGTTATAAATGGTGGAAGCGGTGGTCGCAGCTGTGTTTGCCCGAGAGGGAAGGAAGAGGAATGAAGTTTGTCTTCACTTCATCAGCCTACACAAGAAGCATCCATCTCTCAATGAGTTATCCTGATGTCGTGTCTGCAAATCTCAGCATCCAGACACAGGTACATGCAGGATCCAGGCCAAAATTTGCCTAATTCTCCGAGAAATGGCATCACTGACTTCACGCCACAGCGTCCCACGCTGTTTCTCAGTCACATGCTCAGCCTTGCCAGCATGTTCTGCTGTTGTTGTTCAGCTCAGCACTGCTATTTCAGCACTACAGAGGTGAGTTTCTGGTGATTTCCCAGTGTGAGTGTGTCTCCTCGTGTGTTGTGGGTGAGGGAGGTAGGCGCGCGGCCCTGTCTCTCACCATACACACCCGCCCTAGTGTATGCCATATACACCACTCACTGCTCTCACTCCCTCTGTGCCGTGTTCCTGTGAATTTCCTTGTGAATTCTTGCCAGAACTGTGTATCCGAGTGTCGAGGCCACTCGAAGCCACGTGTGACCAAGCCACATGGGAAGATCACCAAGCCACATAGGGCATTACCAAAGCCAGACCTCCCAAGCCATGCTGTGGTCTGCTGCCGCATCTACTGCATACTACTGACGTCACGATGCTGCTGACGTCACGATACTGCTGACGTCACGATGCTGCTGACGTCACGATGGTCCCTGACTCAACTCGCGATGTCACCCCATGACATCCGTCATGACGTCACTCCACTGACGTCACTCGCAATGTCACCCCATGACATCCATCACGACGTCACTCCACTGATGTCACTCGCGATGTCACCCCATGACATCCATCACGTCACTCCATGACGTCACCTCGCGACGTCTGCTGACGTCACTCGCGATGTCAGTCCATGACATCCATCACGTCACTCCAGGACGTCACCGAGTGTTCTAGTTTCACAGTGAGCATTTTATTTTCATTATTTGTCGAGAAGTTTGAGAGAAGATAAGTCGAGTGTTCATTAATTCCTCTCAGTCAGTGTTCTCACATGTTCGTGTATTGCTTAGTGACGATTTTTATACAGAAAAGCGTCATTTGCTAGTAAGCTATGTTGTACCACATGTGCAGTATGTGTGCAGTTTCTCATGTGTCCTATGTAGCACCTGTGTTACTTTGTCACTAGGTGTGACCCGCGCCTCGCGCTCTTGACAGCTGACATTTGTCAGTCCAGGCGTCAGTTATGAGCATTCGAGCGCCTTGTACAGAAAGCTCTTATTGTTCGCCGCTCGTAGATGCCTTTGCTGAATCGTACCCGCGACGATTCTCCCTTCGAGACTGTTCCACTTCACCTCCAAGACTGTCAGTCTAGTTATTGTCGACAACCTGTCTGGGGACGCTTAGACCCGTCCTCTACTGTAACTCAACTGTCGAGAGATGTCACTCATCAAGCCGCAGTTAAGCCTGTCGGCAGGCGACTGTCAGCCTCGTGTCACAGCTTCAGTGAGCAGCCTGCACAAAGATGATGTCACTTTGACTGCTAGCCCACTCACTGCAGTAAGGTGTATGCTGTTACGACCTCCAGATGTTTCGCTGAGTCGTCCCTGTCACGACTCACTCCACACTCGCCAGTAGCGACAGTACCAGTCGAGGAATGTCCTACTGAGTCGCTTGCCTGAAGAAGTCCTGCCCAGTTGCGACTACTGACGACACCTCACTCGAGGGCACCAGCAGGTTGTGCCCCAGGTTGAGTGAACCCTGCAGCGACTACTACGATGTCTGCTTCACCTCCCATAGGAGACCGTACCCTGTTACGTCACAGCTCAGCCACAGCTTGTCTCCCGTGTTGCAGTATGTGTCCAGATGCAGGAAGGCGTGCAGTGCTGCATCGATGCTCACTGCTTTAGACCACGAAGCACACCTTTTTTTTCTTCCCTCTCTGGAGGAAGTTTTTTTTCTATGTCCATATGTTTATGTATATATATGTATTTTTCTTTCATGTTCTGTGACCTGTTCTTGCGAGAGAGAGACCGAGTTTTTTTACTGCCATTCATGGTCAGGGACGACCATGGGTGTGTGGCCGAGCGATGTAGACAGCCTGTGCTGTCTGCATAGACAGCCATGCTGTCTGCCTGCCGAGCATATGCTGTCTGCCAGCTGAGTTCATATTTCGCGCCATGCTTGTGCTGCCACCTATAGGCCTATACCCCACGTCACTTTGCTCCACCATGTTCCTTCCTCACTTCTCGTCCAGGCAGCCTAAAGTCAACAAGGTCTACTCCTCTCTCCCTCGCAAGGCATGGCCCTGCCAGGCCATGGCCACTAACACAGCCTGTGTACCCCGTACTTTATCCTAATAAAGTAAGAAGCCTCTGAAGTCTTATCATTGCATTCCAGCTACCAAGAACGACACATAATCGTCTAAACATTAGTACAGCATCTGACCTAGTAGCACAAGCTAGTCAGGTCCAACTCACACCCACCCACACCCACTCATGTATTTATCTAACCTATTTTTAAAACTACACAACGTCCCAGCCCCTATGACGGCACTTGGGACAGTGATTATGTATGAGTGATGGTGAAAGTGTTGAATGATGAAAGTTTTTTCTTTCTTTTTGGGTCACCCTGCCTCAGTGGGAAATGGTAGTGTTAAAAAAAAAAAAAAAAAAAAAAAAAAAAAAAAAACACTTATTGATGCAGTTCAAAAAGTGAATGCTGGAGTTTGGGGAGAGGTGTGGGTTTACAAGATGTTGTCTGGCACAATGTGGAAGTTGTCACAGTTGCTCTTTACTGATGACAGTTCTTTTGGGAGAACCTAAAGCTAAAATGCAAAGTGGAGATAAAGACACTGGGAACAGAGGATTCTTTCAATGTTTCACCCAAGGTTGGACTTCATCAAGATAGATGATAAAGCCCAGTCTTGGGCAAAAACGTTGTATTAAAAGGATCCTCTGTTAACAGTGTCTTTATCCTCACTTGATGGCTTTTGCCACTGTCTACCTACGAGTTGCAATGGTTTGTGGATGAACTTGGGAGGCTATATAAAAGTAGGAAATTAAAAGTGAACATAGAAAAAGAGGAAGATGATGAGGGTAACAAAAAGTCTAGGGAATGAAAGACTGAATATCATACTGGAGGGAGGTATGGTGGAAGTGGATCTATTTAGATTTTCAGGTGTAGCCATGTAACCAGATGGGTCTATAAAAGAGGAGGTGAACCACAATAGATGAGGAGAAAAAGGTAGGTGTGTTGAGGCATCTGTGGAAAGATTATTATTATTTTTATTATTTTCATTATTTTTTTTTATTAACACATCGGCCGTCTCCCAACATGGCAGGGTGGCCCAAAAAAGAAAAACTTTCATCATCATTCACTCCATCACTGTCTTGCCAGAGGCATGCTTACACTACAGTTATAAAACTGCAATAACCAAATTGCACACTACAGTGGTACCCTCATATTTTCATTCAGAATGCTGTTCAAATGCCATTAACAATTATCTCCTGAAAGTGAAATGACTAGTTTAGACCCAATTACACTACAACATTAAATAAACACTAAAGGACCATCGAACGTACCACGTTTCCTCTCAGGACTCATCGCCTGCGTTTCCTGAATCCCTTCATAAATGTTACCTTGCTCACACTCCAACAGCATGTCAAGTACTTATTAAAAACCATTTGTCTTCATTCACTATCAAATACGCTCACACATGCTTGCTGGAAGTCCAAGCCCCTTGCACACAAAACCTCCTTTACCCCTCCCTCCAACCCCTACCCCACCTTCCCTCCACTACAGATTTACACAGTTTCGAAGTCATTCTGTTTTGTTCCAACCTCTTTACATGTCCGAAACACCTCAACAACCCCTCCTCAGCCCTCTGGATAATAGTTTTAGTAATCCCGCACCTCCTCCTAGTTTCCAACGAATTCTCTGCATTATATTCACACCACACATTGCCCTCAGACATGACACCTCTACTGCCTCCAGCCTTCTCCTTGTCACAACATTCACCACCCATGCTTCACACCCATTAAGAGCGTTTGTACAACTATACTCTCATACATTCCACGGACAAAGTTCTTCGTCTCCACAGACTCCTAAGTGTACCACTCACCCTTTTCCCTTCATCAATTCTATGATTCACCTCGTCCTTCATAGACCCATCTGCCGACACGTCCACTCCTAAATATCTGAATACATTCACCTCCTCCATAATCTCTCTCTCCAATCTGATATCCAATCTTTCGTCACCTAATCTTTTTATCCTCATCACCTTACACTTTCCTATCCACTAACCACTGCAACTTCTCTTCAGAATCTCCCAAAAGCACAGTGTCATCAGCAAAGAGCAACTGTGACAACTCCCACTTTGTGTTAGATTCTTTATCTTTTAACCCCACACCTCTTGCCAACACCTGCGCATTCACTTCTCTTACAACACCATCTATAAATATATTGAACAACCACGGTGACATCACACATCCTTGTCTAAGGCCTACTTTTACTGGGAAATAATCTCCCTCTCTCCTACATACTCTAACCTGAGCCTCACTATCCTCGTAAAAACTCTTCACTGCTTTCAGTAACCTACCTCCTATTCCATACACCTGCAACATCTGCCCCCCTATCCACCCTGTCATACGCCTTTTCCAAATCCATAAATGCCACAAAAACCTCTTTACCTTTATCTAAATACTGTTCACCTATATATTTCACTGTAAACACTTGGTCTACACACCCCCTACCTTTCCTAAACCGTCCTTGTTCATCTGCTATCCTACTCTCCTTCTTACTCTTAATTCTTTCAATAATAACTCTACCATACACTTTACCAGGTATACTCAAGAGACTTATTCCGCTATAATTTTTGCACTCTATTTTGTCCCCTTTGCCTTTATACAAAGGAACTATGCCAATCCATAGGTACCTTACCCTCTTCCATACATTTATTAAATAATAACACCAACCACTCCAAAACTATATCCCCACCTGCTTTGAACATTTCTATCTTTATGCCATCAATTCCCGCTGCCTTACCCCCTTTCATTCTACCCACTGCCATATGAACTTCCCCCACACTCACAACTGGCTCTTCCTCACTCCTACAAGATGTTATTCCTCCTTGCCCTATACACGAAATCACAGCTTTCCTATCTTTATAAACATTTAACAATTCCTGAAAATATTCCCTCCATCTTCCCGATACCTCTAACTCTCCATTTAATAACTCTTACTTTTCCATTTTTAACTGTCAAATCCAGTTAAAAATGTTGGTAGACAGCAACCGCCCAGGGAGGTACTACCGTCCTGCCAGGTGACTGTGAAACAGAAACCTGAAACTGTTTTACATGATGGTGGGATTGCTGGTGTCTTTTTTCTGTCTCATAAACACGCTGGATGACAGGTATATCTGGCTGCTTCTACTTACACTTTAGGTCGCACTACACTGGCATACACATGCATATATATACATACACACATCTAGGTTTTTCTTCTTTTTCTTAATAGCTCTTGTTCCTTTTATTTTCTCTATTGTCCATGGGGAAGTGGAAAAGAATCTTTCCTCCGTAAGCCATGCGTGTCGTATGAGGCGACTAAGATGCCGGGAGCAATGGGCTAGTAACCCCTTCTAGTGTACAAATCTACTAAAAACGAGAAGAAGAAAAACTTTATAAAATTGGGTTGTCTGAATGTGCGTGGATGTAGTGCGGATGATAAGAAAGAGATGATTGCCGATGTTATGAATGAAAAGAAGTTGGATGTCCTGGCCCTAAGCGAAACAAAGCTGAAGGGGGTAGGCGAGTTTCAGTGGGGAGAAATAAATGGGATTAAGTCAGGAGTATCTGAGAGAGTTAGAGCTAAGGAAGGGGTAGCAATAATGTTGAAGGATCAGTTATGGAAGGAAAAGGGAATATAAATGTGTAAATTCAAGGATTATGTGGATTAAAATAAGGGTCGGATGCGAAAAGTGGGTCATAATAAGCGTGTATGCACCTGGAGAAGAGAGGAGTGTAGAGGAGAGAGAGAGATTTTGGGAGATGTTAAGCGAATGTATAGGAACTTTTGAACCAAATGAGAGAGTAATTGTGGTAGGGGACCTAAATGCTAAAGTGGGAGAAACATGCAGAGAGGGTGTAGTAGGTAAGTTTGGGGTGCCAGGTGTAAATGATAATGGGAGCCCTTTGATTGAACTTTGTATAGAAAGGGGTTTAGTTATAGGTAATACATATTTTAAGAAAAAGAGGATAAATAAGTATACAAGATATGATGTAGGGCGTAATGACAGTAGTTTGTTGGACTATGTATTGATAGATAAAAGACTGTTGAGTAGACTTCAGGATGTACATGTTTATAGAGGGCTACAAATATATCAGATCACTTTTTAGTTATAGCTACAGTGGGAGTAAAAGGTAGATGGGATACAAGGAAAATAGAATCAGTAAGTAAAAGAGAGGTGAAGGTTTATAAACTAAAAGAGGAGGCAGTTAGGGTAAGATATAAACAACTATTGGAGGATAGATGGGCTAGTGAGAGTGTAGGCAATGGGGTCGAAAATGTATGGGGTAGATTTAAAAATGTAGTGTTAGAGTGTTCAGCAGAAGTTTGTGGTTACAGGCGAGTGGGTGCGGGAGGGAAGAGGAGCGATTGGTGGAATGATGATGTAAAGAGAGTAGTAAGGGAGAAAAAGTTAGCATATGAGAGGTTTTTACAAAGTAGAAGTGATGCAAGGAGGGAAGAGTATATGGAGAGAAAAAGAGAGGTTAAAAGAGTGGTGAAGCAATGTAAAAAGAGAACAGATGAGAGAGTGGGTGAGATGTTATCAGCAAATTTTGTTGAAAATAAGAAAAAGTTTTGGAATGAGATTAATAAGTTGAGGAAGCCTAGAGAACAAATGGATTTGACAGTTAAAAATAGGAGAGGAGAGTTATTAAATGGAGAGTTAGAGGTATCGGGAAGATGGAGAGAATATTTTGAGGATTTGTTAAATGTTGATGAAGACAGGGAAGCTGTGATTTCGTGTGTAGGGCAAGGAGGAATAACATCTTGTAGGAGTGTGGAAGAGCCAGTTGTGGGTGTAGGGAAGTTCGTGAGGCAGTGGGTAGAATGAAAGGGGTAAGGCAGCTGGGATTGATGGGATAAAGATAGAAATGTTAAAAGCAGGTGGGGATATAATTTTGGAGTGGTTGGTGCTATTATTTAATAAATGTATGGAAGAGGGTAAGGTACCTAGGGATTGGCAGAGAGCGTGTATTGTTCCTTTGTATAAAGGCAAAGGGGACAAAAGAGAGTGCAAAAATTATAGGGGAATAAGTCTGTTGAGTGTACCTGGTAAAGTGTATGGTAGAGTTATTATTGAAAGAATTAAGAGTAAAACAGAAAGCAGGATAGCAGATGAACAAGGGGGCTTTAGGAAAGGTAGGGGTGTGTAGACCAAGTGTTTACAGTGAAACATATAGGTGAACAGTATTTGGATAAGGGTAAAGATGTTTTTGTGGCATTTATGGATTTGGAAAAGGCGTATGATAGGGTAGATAGGGGGCAATGTGGCAGATGTTGCAGGTGTATGGAATAGGAGGAAGGTTACTGAAAGCAGTGAAGAGTTTTTATGAGGATAGTGAGGCTCAGGTTAGAGTGTGTAGGAGGGAAGGGGACTATTTCCCAGTAAAAGTGGGCCTTAGACAAGGATGTGTGATGTCACCGTGGTTGTTCAATATATTTATAGATGGGGTTGTAAGAGAAGTGAATGCGAGGGTCTTGGCAAGAGGTGTTGGGCTAAAAGATAAAGAAGCAAATACAAAGTGGGAGTTGTCACAGTTGCTTTTGCTGATGACACTGTGCTTTTGGGAGATTCTGAAGAGAAGCTGCAGAGGTTGGTGGATGAATTTGGTAGGGTGTGTAAAAGAAGAAAATTGAAAGTGAATATAGGAAAGAGTAAGGTGATGAGGATAACAAAAAGAATAGGTGACGAAAGATTGGATATCAGATTGGAGGGAGAGAGTATGGAGGAGGTGAATGTATTCAGATATTTGGGAGTGGACATGTCGGCGGATGGGTCTATGAAGGATGAGGTGAATCATAGAATTGATGAGGGAAAAGGGTGAGTGGAGCACTTCGGAGTCTGTGGAGACAAAGAACCTTGTCCATGGAAGTAAAGAGGGAATGTATGAGAGTATAGTTATACCAACGCTCTTATATGGGTGTGAAGCATGGGTGATGAATGTTGCAACGAGGAGAAGGCTGGAGGCAGTGGAGATGTCATGTCTGAGGTCAATGTGTGGTGTGAATATAATGCAGAGAATTCGGAGTTTGGAAATTAGGAGGAGGTGCGGGATTACCAAAACGATTGTCCAGAGAGCTGAGGAGGGGTTGTTGAGGTGGTTTGGACATGTAGAGAGAATGGAACGAGACAGAGTGACTTCGAGAGTGTATAAATCTGTAGTGGAGGGAAGGCGGGGTAGGGGTCGGCCTAGGAAAGGTTGGAGGGAGGGGTAAAGGAAGTTTTGTGTGCGAGGGGCTTGGATTTCCAGCAAGCATGTGTGAGCGTATTTGATAGGAGTGAATGGAGGCATATGGTTTTAATACTTGACGTGCTGTTGGAGTGTGAGCAAAGTAACATTTATGAAGGGATTCAGGAAACCGGCAGGCCGGACTTGAGTTCTGGAGATGGGAAGTACAGTGCCGGCACTCTGAAGGAGGGGTGTAATGTTGCAGTTTTATAACTGTAGTGTAAAGCACCCTTCTGGCAAGACAGTGATGGAGTGAATGATGATGAAAGTTTTTCTTTTCGGGCCACCCTGCCTTGGTGGGAATCGGCCGATGTGTTAATAAAAATAAAAAAATATATATTATATAATATATATATATATATATATATATATATATATATATAATAAATATATTTTTAGTATATT
>WNWK01001750.1:85000-253052 GCA_009830355.1 Cherax destructor | reverse complement strand
ACGGTGCAAGCTGTTATGGCCTTATACTAGTCGGGGGGTAGCACTAGATCAGTTGCAAGCTGTTAGTGGCCCTATACTAGCCGGGGGGTAGCACTAGTCGGTGCAACTTTTATGGCCCCTATACTGGCGAGGGGTGCACTAGATATGGTGCAAGCTGTTAGGGGATATACTAGCCATGGGGTGCACACATATCTTGAACTGTTGTGGTCCTATACTAGCTAGGGGTAGCGCTAGATCGGTGCAAGCTTTGGGGCCCTATACTAGGCAGAGGGAAGCACTAGATATGGTGCAAACCTTATGGTATACTGGCCAGAGGGTGGCACAAAGATGCAGTGCAAGCCTTGGTGGCCCTATTTTGCCAGGGGTGCACTAGATCGGTGCAGGCTGTTAGTGGTCCTATGCTAGCCAGGGTGCATTGATCGGTGCAAGCTGTTAGTGGCTCTATACTAGCCAGGGGGTAGAACTAGATACGGTGCAAGCTGTTAGTGGCCATATACTAGCCATTGGGTAGCACTACATATCTTGCAAACTGTTCGTGGTCCTATCTACTGGGGTAGCACTAGATACGGTGCAAGCTGTTAGTGGCCCTATCTGGGCGGGAAGCACTGTTTGGGTTTGCAAGGCTGTTGTGCCCTATCTAGCCGAATGTGCCCTGTCTTTGCAAGCTGTTGTTTTTTCTGCCAGCAGGTAACCCTAGATCTTTGCGCTGTTGGTTTATACTGCCACGGGGGGTAGCACTAGATCATTCAAGCTTTTGGTGCTATATAGCGAGGGGTAGCACTAGATATGGTGCAAGCTGTTAGTGACCATATACTAGCCATGGGGTAGCACTACATATCTTGCAAACTGTTAGTGGTCCTATACTAGCTAGGGGGTACCGCTAGATACGGTGCAAGCTGTTATTGACCTTATATTAGCCAGGGGTAGCACTAGACACGGTGCAAGCTGTTAGTGGCCCTATACCAGCCAGAGGGTAGCACTAGATACGGTGCAAGCTGTTAGTGGCCCTATACTAGCCAGGAGGTAGCATTATATACGGTGCAAGCTGTTAGTGGCTCTATACTAGCCAGGGGGTAGAACTAGATATGGTGCAAGCTGTTAGTGGCCCTATACTAGCCAGGAGGTAGCACTAGATACGGTGCAAGCTCTTAGTGGCCCTATACTAGCCAGGGGGTAGCACTAGATACGGTGCAAGCTGTTAGTGGCCATATACTAGCCATTGGGTAGCACTACATATCTTGCAAACTGTTAGTGGTCTTAAACTACTTGGGGGTAGCACTAGATACGGTGCAAGCTGTTAGTGTCCCTATACTAGGCATAGGGAAGCACTAGATATGGTGCAAGCTGTTAGTGGCCCTATATAAGCCAGAGGGTAGCACTAGATACGGTGCAAGCTGTTAGTGTCCCTATACTAGCCAGCAGGTAACCCTAGATACGGTGCAAGCTGTTAGTGGCCTTATACTAGCCAAGGGGTAGCACTAGATACGGTGCAAGTTGTTAGTGGCCCTATACTAGCTAGCAGGTAGCCCTAGATACGGTGCAAGCTCTTAGTGGCCCTATACTAGCCAAGGGGTAGCACTTAAATCGTCAAAAAATGCAATAAAATCAAGTGTTATATCATTTTTTAATTTTTTTTAATTATTTACATATTTTTAAAAAATCCCATTAAAAAACTATAAAAATCGTATATTATTATACAATATTTAATATTATTTTCCAAAAATACATGAAACATTAAAAAGCTCTGAAAAATGTGCACTAGATACGGTAGCACTAGATACGGTGCAAGCTGTTAGTGGCCTTATACTCGCCAGGGGGTAGCACTAGACACGGTGCAAGCTGTTAGTGGCCCTATGCCACCCAGAGGGTAGCATTAGATACGGTGCAAGCTATTAGTGGCCCTATACCAGCCAAGGGGTAGCACTAGATACGGTGCAAGCTGTTAGTGGCCCAATACAAGCCAGGGGGTAGCATTAGATACGTTGCAAGCTGTTAGTGGCCTTATACTAGCCAGGGGGTAGAATTAGATACGTTGCAAGCTGTTAGTGGCCCTATACTAGCCAGGGGGTAGCACTAGATATGGTGCAAGCTGTTAGTGACCCTATACTAGCTAGGGGGTAGTATTAGATATGGTGGAAGCTGTTAGTGACCCTATACCAGCCAAGGGGGTAGCATTAGATACTGTGCAAGCTATTAGTGGTCCTATACTAGCCAGGAGGCAGCATTAGATACGGTGCAAGCTGCTGTGGGCCTATACTAGCCAGGGGGTGCATTAGATACGGTCAGCTGTTAGTGGCCCTATACTAGCCAGGGGGTAGCACTAGATACTTTGCAAGCTGTTAGTGACCCTATACTAGCCAGGGAGTAGCATTAGATAGGGTGTAAGCTGCTAGTGGCCCTATACTATCCAGGGGGTAGCATTAGATACGGTGCAAGCTGTTAGTGGCCCTATGCGTGCCACGAGGTACCATTAGATACAGTGCAAGGTGTTAGTGTCCCTATACTAGCGGGGTTAGCACTAGATACGATGCAAGCTGTTAGTGACCTATACCAGCCAGGGGTAGCATTAGATATGGTGCAAGCTGTTAGCGGCCTTATACTAGCCAAGGGATAGCACTAGAAACGGTGCAAGCTGTTAGTAGCCCTATACTAGCCAGCGGGTAGCACTAGACACAGTGCAAGCTGTTAGTGGCCCTATACCAGCCAGGAGGTAGCACTAGATAAGGTACAAGCTGTTTGTGGCCTTATACTAGCCAGGGGTAGCAGTGATACGGTGCAAGCTGTTAGTGGCCCTATACTAGCCAGCGGGTAGCACTAGACACAGTGCAAGCTGTTAGTGGCCCTATACCAGCCAGGGGGTAGCACTAGATAAGGTACAAGCTGTTTGTGGCCTTATACTAGCCAGGGGGTAGCAGTAGATACGGTGCAAGCTGTTAGTGGCTCTATATGAGCCAGCAGGTAGCACTAGATACGGTGCAAGCTGTTAGTGGCGGTATACTAGCCAGCAGGTAGCACTAGATTCGGTGCAAGCTGTTAGTGGCCTTATACTAACCAGCAGGTAGCACTAGATACGGTGCAAGCTGTTATTGGCTTTATACTAGCCAGGAGGTAGCAGTAGATACGGTACAAGGTATTAGTGGCTCTATACTAGCCAGCGGGTAGCACTAGATACGGTGCAAGCTGTTAGTGGCCCTATACTAGCCAGCAGGTAGCACTAGATACGGTGCAAGTTGTTAGTGTCCCTATACTAGCCATTAGGTAGCACTAGATATGGTGCAAGCTGTTAATGGCGCTATACTAGCCAGCAAGTAGCACTAGATTCGGTGCAAGCTGTTAGTGGCCCTATACTAGCCAGAAGGTAGCACTAGATACGGTGCAAGCTGTTATTGGCCCTATACTAGCCAGGGCGTAGCACTAGATACGGTGCAAGCCGTCAGAGGCCTTATACCAAACAATGAGTATCACTAGATACGTATCTAGTAACATCTTGCAAAGTATACTTTGCAAGATGTTACTACTAGTACTACTACTATTGCTACAGCTGCTGCTACTACTACTACAACTGCTGCTGCTACTACTGCTACTACACTCTCTCTGCTGCTGCAGATACTGCTGCTGCTGCTGGTGCTGGACATGCTGCTGCTCTGCTACTTCTGCTGCTGTTACTACTTCTGCTACTGCTACTACTACAACTGCCTGTTACTTTGCTAGTACTACTCCTGCTGCTGCTGCTACAACTATAGCTACTACAACTACTACTATTATTAATAATAATAATAATAATAATAATAATTATTATTATTTTTATTATTATTATTTTTTATTATTATTATTATTATTATTATTATTATTATTATTATTATTATTATTATTATTGCTATATAATAACAGTTGAAAAGTTTTACCAAGTATCGACCTGATCCAAGTAATTCAATTTTCTCTTCCATACATCCCTCTGGATGATCAATATGGTCCTAATGGTCCTCACAATACTATGGTCCTCACACTACTATGATCCTCACACTACTATGGTCCTCACACTACTATGGTCCCCCCACTACTATGGTTCTCACACTACTATGGTCCTCACACAACTATGGTCCTCACACTACTATGGTTCTCACACTACTATGGTCCTCACACTACTAGGGTCCTCTCACTACTATGGTCCTCACACTACTATGGTCCTCACACTACTATGGTCCTCACACTACTATGGTCCTCACACTACTATGGTCCTCACACTACTATGGTCTTCACACTACTATGATCCTCACACTACTATGGTCCTCACACTACTATGGTCCTCACACTACTATGGTCCTCATGGTTCTCACACTACTATGGTCTTCATGGTCCTCACACTACTATGGTCCTCATGGTCCTCACACTATTATGGTCTTCATGGTCCCCACACTACCGTGGACCTCACACTACCGTGGATCGCACACTACTATGGTCCTCATGGTCTTCACACTACTATGGTTCTCACACTACTATGGTCCTCACACTACTATGGTCCTCACACTACTATGGGCCTCATGGTCCTCACACTATTATGGTCCTCATGGTCCTCACACTACCGTGGACCTCACACTACCGTGGACCTCACACTACTATGGTCCTCATGGTCTTCACACTACTATGGTCCTCACACTACTATGGTCCTCATTTTGTTCACACTATTATGGTCCTCATGATCCTCACATTACCGTGGACCTCACACTACCGTGTGAGGTACACACACGGTCCTCACATTACCACTATGGTCCTCACATTACTATGGTCCTCACACTACAATGGTCCTCACATTACTATGGTCCTCACACTACTATGGTTCTCACACTACTGTGGCCCTCACACTACTGTGGCCCTCACACTACTGTGGTCCTCATTGTCCTCTACTACTATGGTCCTCACATTACTATGGTCCTCACACTACTGTGGTCCTCACACTACTGTGGCCCTCACACTACTGTGGTCCTCATTGTCCTCTACTACTATGGTCCTCACATTACTATGGTCCTCACACTACTATGGTCCTCACACTACTATATTCCTCACACTACTATGGTCCTCACACTACTATGGTTCTCACACTACTGTGGTTCTCACACTACTGTGGTTCTCACACTTCTGTGGCCCTCACACTACTGTGGTCCTCATTGTCCTCTACTACTATGGTCCTCACATTACTATGGTCCTCACACTACTATATTCCTCACACTACTATGGTCCTCACACTACTATGGTTCTCACACTACTGTGGTTCTCACACTACTGTGGTTCTCACACTTCTGTGGCCCTCACACTACTGTGGTCCTCATTGTCCTCTACTACTATGGTCCTCACATTACTATGGTCCTCACATTACTATGGTCCTCACACTACTATGGTTCTCACACTACTGTGGTCCTCACACTACTATGGTTCTCACACTACTATGGTTCTCACACTACTGTGGTCCTCACACTACTGTGGATTTCTCACTACTATGGTCTCACACTACTATTTCTCACACTACTATGGTCCTCACACTACTATGGTTCTCCACTACTTAGCCCTGTGGCCTCACACTACTATGGTTTATCCCTACTATGGTCCTCACATTACTATGGTTCTCACACACTAGGTTCTCACACTGTGGCCTCACACTACTGTGGTCCTCATTGTCCTCTACTACTATGGTCCTCACATTACTATGGTCCTCACACTACTATGGTTCTCACACTACTGTGGCCCTCACACTACTGTGGTCCTCACCTCTGTCCTCTACACTACTTGGTCCTCATTGTCCTCACTACTATGGTCCTCACATTACTATGGTCTCACACTACTGTGGTCCTCACACTACTGTGGTCCCTCACACTACTGTGGTCTCATTGTCCCTACTATGGTCCTCACTTACTATGGTCCCACTACTATATTCCTCACTACTATGGTCCTCACATACTATGGTCCTCACACTACTATGGTCTCACAACTATGGTCCTCCATATATTCCTCACACTACTATGGTCCTCACACTACTATAGTTCCCTACTGTGTTCTCATACTACTGTGGTTCTCACACTACTTGGCCCTCACACAACTGTGGTCCTCAGTCCTCTACTACTATGGTCCTCACATTACTATGGTCCTCACATTACTATGGTCCTCACATTACTATGGTTCTCACACTACTGTGGTCCTCACACTACTATGGTCCTCACACTACTATGTTCCTCACACTACTGTGGTTCTCGCACTACTGTGGTTCTCACACTACTATGGTCTCACACTACTATGGTTCTCACACTACTGTGGTTCTCGCACTACTATGGTTCTCACACTACTATGGTTCTCACACTACTATGGTTCTCACACTACTATGGTCCTCACACTACTATGGTTCTCACACTACTGTGGCTCTCACACTACTGTGGTCCTCATTGTCCTCTACTACTATGGTCCTCACATTACTATGGTCCTCACACTACTATGGTTCTCACACTACTGTGGCCTCACTACTGTGTTCATTGTCCCTAACTATGGTCTCACTTACTAGCACTCACACTACTATGGTTCTCACACTACTGTGGTCCTCACACTACTGTGGTCCTCACACTACTGTGTTCCTCACACTACTGTGGCCCTCACACTACTGTGGCCCTCATTGTCCTCTACTACTATGGTCCTCACATTACTATGGTCCTCACACTACTATGGTTCTCACACTACTGTGGTCCTCATTGTCCTCTACTACTATGGTCCTCACACTACTATATTCCTCACATTACTATGGTCCTCACACTACTATATTCCTCACATTACTATGGTCCTCACACTACTATATTCCTCACACTACTATGGTCATCACACTACTATATTCCTCACACTACTATGGTTCTCACACTACTATGGTCCTCACACTACTATGGTCCTCACACTACTATATTCCTCACACTACTATGGTCCTCACACTACTATATTCCTCACACTACTATGGTCCTCACACTACTATGGTTCTCACACTACTGTGGTTCTCACACTACTATGGTTCTCACACTACTGTGGTTCTCACACTACTATGGTCCTCACACTACTATATTCCTCACACTACTATATTCCTCACACTACTATGGTCCTCACACTACTATATTCCTCACACTACTATGGTTCTCACACTACTATGGTTCTCACACTACTATGGTTCTCACACTACTATGGTTCTCACACTACTATTGTCCTCACACTACTATGGTTCTCACACTATTATGGTTCTCCCACTACTATGGTTCTCACACTACTATGGTTCTCACACTACTATGGTTCTCACACTACTATGGTCCTCACACTACTATGGTTCTCACACTACTATGGTTCTCACACTACTATTGTCCTCACACTACTATGGTTCTCACACTACTATGGTTCTCACACTACAATGGTCCTCACACTACTATGGTTCTCACACTACTGTGGTCCTCACACTTCTGTGGTCCTCAAACTACTATGGTCCTCACACTTCTATTGGTCCTCACACTTCTATGGTCCTCACACTACTATGGTCCTCACACTACTATGGTTATTCTCTCCCAAAATCTTTAATTCCTTAATAATACTGCTAATTCCGTCCCAAACGCTTTTAGTTCCGTCCTTCACTGCTATTTCCGTCCTAAATGCTGTTAATTCCGTCCCAAACTATACAAATTCCGTGGCAGACGATACTGAGTCCCTCCCTCAGGTAACTAATTTTGCTACTGACACTACACTTTCATCTCTGGCCGCTAATTACTGCCCTCACCTGCTGACACCACAGCTGGTGCCACAGTTAGCCGCCTGAGTGCCAACCACTGCTTGACTGATTTACTTCAGAGTGCCAACCACAGCTTGACTGACACATTGCCACAGTACTACTGTGGCAATCTGTCAGTCAAGCTGTGGTTGGCACCTAATAATAATGAATCAGTCAAGCTGCGGTTGGCACTTAGGAATAATATGTCGGTCAAGCTGTGGTTGGCATCTAGGAATAATGTGTCAGTCAAGCTGTGGATGGCATCCAGGAATGTGTCAGTCAAGCTGTGTTTGGCACTCTGAAGTAAATCAGTCAAGCAGTGGTTGGCACTCAGGCGGCTGACTGTGGCACCAGCTGTGGTGTCAGCAGGTGAGGGCAGTAATTAGCGGCCAGAGATGAATTTAAGCAGAGTTAGTCAGAGGCTGCCACAGTCAGCAGCACTGTTCCTCAAGGTTCAGTATTCGTACCTTTTTTCCCTCATCCTCATATCCGACATAGATGGGGACATAAATCATATGGGGCTTTGGTGGTCTGGTGGCTAAAGCTCTCGCTTCACACGGCGAAGACCTGGGTTCGATTCCCAGCCAGGGCAGAAACATTGGGCGTGTTTCTTTACACCTGTTGTCTATGTTCCCCATCAGTAAAGTGAGTACCTGGGTGTTAGTCGACTGGTGTGAATCGCATCCTAGGACACTGACCTAATCTGCCCGAAATGCTCAGCATAACAAGGGACTTTCTATATAGTAGTATGTCACTGATGTCAGCTAGGCCTGTATACCATGTACATGTACTTGTAGTAAATAAAGATATTATTATTATTATTATTATTATTATTATTATTATTATTATTATTATAACACTGTATCATCCTTTGCAGACGACACTAGAATTTGCATGAGAGTGGCGTTCATGAGAGACACTTCAACTCGCCCAGGTTGATATAAACCAAGTCTTCATGAGAGTGGCGTTCATGAGAGACACTTCAACTCGCCCAGGTTGATATAAACCAAGTCTTCATGAGAGTGGCGTTCATGAGATACACTTCAACTCGCCCAGGTTGATATAAACCAAGTCTTCATGAGAGTGGCGTTCATGAGAGACACTTCAACTCGCCCAGGTTGATATAAACCAAAGTCTTCTAGTGAGCCACATAAACAATATGATGTTCAGCGATGACAAATTTCAATTACTCTTTTACTGAAAATTTTGAGAAAATAAAAACTGGAAATGAGAATAATAACAATTCTAACCACACAATAGCCTACAAAATTACGCGAAAGACTTAGGAGTGATAATGTCAGAGGATCTCACTTTGAAGGATCACAATATTGCCATTATCACAGCTGCAAGAAAATGAGAGGATAGAAATTGAGAACCTTCAAAACAAGAGATGCCAAGGCACTGATGGTCCTCTTTAAGTCTCTCGAGGGCCAAATATTCCTGTACACTAACAGCCCAGTTTAAGGTGGGTGAAATTGCTCATCTGGAGAATATTCAGAGAACCTTCACCGCATGTATAAGCTCAGTCAAGCACCTAAATTACCTGAAATATAATAATAATAGTAATAAAAGTAATAATAATTATAATAATAATTAATAATAATTCATCAGCAGACATTCATCAAAAGAATCCACTTCAACGTAACTTCCATCATGATTCTTAGTTGTAGTATCTGACTATAATTGTGTGTTTTTCCTCTCGAACAGTTTGTACCTGTGTGTGTGTGTGTGTGTGTGTGTGTGTGTGTGCGTGTGTATGCGTGTGTGGGGGCCGTGTGTGGTCGGTTGTGTGTGTGCGTTTGCGGGCATGTGTGTGTGTGTGTGTACGTGGCGCGGGAGGCAGTGTTCGGACATGGACGGCAGTGTGCTTCGTTCCTGGGACTTGCTCACACGGCCGCGCGCCACTCCGTACACCCGTGTTGCGCCCGTATATTGCAGCGAGTGTTGTGCCAGTACACTGTAAGGAGTGTGGTGACAGTGAAGTGTTTTGCGACCGGGTACTGTAACGAGTATTGCGACCTTGAACTGTAACCTGAGTTTTATGCTGTATTGTTCAGCGAGAGTTGCGCCCTTACACTAACGAGTGAATCACTCTCGTGCTGTAATAAGCGTTGGACAGTGTACTGTAACTTGAGTTTTTGTGTACGTGTACTGTAACCGGAATTTTGTGCCCTTATATTACAGCGAGTGTTGTACCCGTATTATGTGTGAGACACACGCAATCGCTGAGATACGCTCGTCTAGCGGGTAAGTGTCGTGGATGTGTTGTGACTGTCAGCAGTGATAGCCGCTACATTCATGTCAGACATGACTGACATGCTTAGCATCGAATTGTAAAAACATTATCGGGGAATCTCGTGATCTTGAGTTCGACAGATCTGTTGCCGCGACTGGGTCAAGAGTCGACGCCGAGGGGCGGCGAGATCGAGGGCGAGGCCAGTCAGGTGTTGGTCAGCACGGATAATCTTTCCAACTTGGGAAAGATCTTAGGAGAGACGTCCCGCGTCAGGCTGACGTCCGCTGGAGATACTAGCAGAGACTCACCGCCTGTGGTGACGTCACTGCCATTACTGAGCCTCCCACAGGCAGCTCCTGAGTCCAGCAACGTGTGTGAAGGGCGTGTGTGTGAGGGGCGGGAGTGTGGACGACCGCGTGAATGCAGCGGTGACGGCGGGATGAAGGTGAGCGGTGGCGAGGCTGCGGGCCCCGTGCTGCCAGTGTGGCAGACGCTGAAGGGCCTCAGCTCCAGGGACGTGCAGTGCAGCAGCCCTACTAGCCCCGGCTACCAGCAACAACAACAGCAGCAGCAGAGTGTGCATGGCTCCAACATGGCTGCTGAGCGTCTTGCTCGCCGAGATTCATGTCCCCTGGATGCCCCTTCGTCTTCTGCTTTTCCTTACCCAGGGAGGAACCCCCCCTTGCCCCAGCTGCTGATTCCTGAGGGAGATCGCTTACCGGGGCTCCTTAATGGCTCGGTGGCCCCCCCTCTTTCAGCGCCTCCTATTGTCTCCGCGGGAGAGGGTCCTACTCGACCTCTGTGGGGGCCGCCATCGTCATCAACGACCTCTACCTCACTCTCCAACACAAATCTTGCCCTTCACAACAACAATAACAACAATCATGTCGTCAGTAACAACAACGTCAGCTACGCGACTTCTCCCAAGGAGGAAGAAGAGGATGTGGAAACACCGAGCGTCTTCAGGTGAGTGTTAGGACTCGGGCAGGTGTACCTGACCAAGCCTCTCCTGCATCATAGCCTTTTTCCCCAGGCTTACCTTTTAGTTTAGTATCCCCTTCCTTCTTAGTGTCAGCTTTACCCCTTCCTATAGACCCTCTACTGGTTATCACTTGCACTATTGTACACACTGTATTGCTGGCAATACAGTGCGGTTACATTTATGTGCCAAACGGAAACTTCTGTTAAAAAAGAGTGGGTCACTTTTAAGGTTTTGAAGCTATGGAAAATGCTTATCCATTAAAATCCTTAACTAATATTCAACTGCAGCGTTTATCGTCCTCAGTGTAACAAATAAATTAAACCTTCGCGAACGCAAACTCTTCGCATATCCACAAGAAAAATACGTAAGTCCGAAGCAATACACGAACCCGAAGCAACAAACGAACACGAAGTAGCACACGAACTCGCAGCACTATACGATTCCGAAACAACGCACGAACTGGTGGGAAAAAAAGGCACGAACAGATCATTATTTTTTTTCAGACATCAAATTCCCTTTTTATTACCGCCTGTCAAAAACCGTTAAGTGTTACTGAATGTATTGTGTTTTAAGAGGCATTTGGAGGCAAGAATCCAGTCCAAAGTTATAACGAGCCTTAAACAGCCCGCGTACACACAAGATTTATGTGTAAGATTTCAACAACTGGGAAGACTGATACGATTGTAGTGACAACTTGCACCAGGGAAAAAAAAACAGCATGAAATCTAGTCCGCAAAGTTGTGTCTGAAGATCCAAGTGTTCGATAGATGGAACAGCTTGATAGGTCGAAAAGTTAGATAAATGGAGGTTCATGATAAATCGAAGTGCTTGATAGGTTGAAGTGCTTAATAGATGGAAGTGCTTGATAGATGGAAGTGCTTGATAGATAGAAGTGTTCTCTAGGTGGAGGTGATTGGCAGGACTAAGTGCCCGCGAGGCTGAAATGCTTGTTAATCGAAGTGTTCAATAGTAGAATTACTTGATAGACGAACTTCTCAGTAGTCGAAAGGTCTGATAACCACAGAGCTTCTACACTTCAGTAGTTGAAGTGCTCAACACCTGAAGTGTTTGATAGTCGAAGTGATCGATATCCGCAGTAATAGGTATTTGACCTGCTCAATAGTCGCAGTAATGGTATTCGAACTGTTCAATAATCGCAGTAATAGGTATTCGAGGTGTTTGGTAGTCGCTGTCATAGATAGTCGAGGTGCTCAATAGTCATAGTAATAGTCGAGGTGCTTGATAGTCGTAGTAACAGATAGCCATGGTACTTTATAGTCGCAGTCATAGATAGGTAGAAGGGCTGAGTAGTTCTAAGTGATCGCGAGGTCTAAGAACCAGATAGTCATAAGCGCAGCGCGAGATCGTAGAATTCGAGACATCGGAGTACTCTAACTAAAGATCTTCGTTCTCGAAGCTACGATCTTGGATAAACGATCAAGGAGAGTCTGGCGCCGGGTGAGGCAGACGTGATAAGGCCTCGGTCAGATGACCAAAAGCTCCAGCTGTGGGTCATCATATGACTAAGACCCGCGTCAGAAAACACTTGTCCTGTTTCCTGACAAACCTTACCTAACCTAACCGGAGATGTGAGAGGTACAGATTTACGTAAATTCTTATTTTCAGTTGTGGTATTCACAAGGGTCAGTTAATTGAGAGGTATAAGTTTGTACAGTGGAAGGTGTGTATGTAGACTGAGAGATGTTAAGTTAGACACATATGCAACACTTGGGTATCTCTCTTGAAGTCACTGTGTGGCGGAACGTTTTCCTCAATGAAGATACCCAAGTGTTGCATATGTGTCTAACTTAACAACTTGTCGGTTCTTTGAACCATTCATCTACAGACTGAGAGATGTTTATATACACTGAGAGGTATGTGTATATACACTGAGAGGTGTGTGTATATGCACACTGAAAGGTGAGTATATACTCATAGTGGTATATATATATATATATATATATATATATATATATATATATATATATATATATATAATATATATATTAATATATATATATATATATATATATATATATATATATATATATATAAAAACGTACTGAGTCTTTACGTCAGCTTTTTCTCGGGCCTAATGATCCACATACAGGTGAGAGGTCTTGATAACTCTCGAAAATGACCTTCTGACAGGTGTGTAGGTCACATGTGTAGTGCTAAATCTTGAAGTCATAAGTGCCTGATTAATGAAAGGTAATCAGGAAGAGGATGGAAGCTCCCGTGTTTTTATGTCACTCAGGTGTTACATGTGTCATGTCACTGTTACAGGTGTCATGTCACTGTTACAGGTGTCATGTCACCGTTTAAGGTGTCATGTCACCGTTACAGGTGTCTTGATATTGTTGCAAGTGTCATGACACTGTTTCAAACGTCATGTTACCGTTACGGGTGTCATGTCACCGTTACAGGTGTCATATTACCATTAAAGATGTCATGTCACCGTTACAGGTGTCATGAAACTGTTTCAAGTGTCATGTTACCGTTCACAGGTGTCATGACATGTTACAGATATCATGTCACCATCACCTCAACATGACACTTGCATTAAGTTTCACCTGTTTGAACATGACGCCAGCACCGTCACCCTCCTCTCTCTCTCTCAACTGAGAGAGAAAGAGAGAGATTATGTGTTCAATAGCTCGTGTCTTGCACTGGAGTGATCTCATTGCACAGGTCCAAGAAAATACTCTGGCGGCCACAGAACAGCGCAGCCATACAGAAAGCCACATCAAGTGCGGTGTTAGCCAGCTAGAAGCAAGAGAGGGTCTGACGGTCTCAGCTGTTCTTACAAAGTTAGTGTGACTTTGTAAATGGTCTAACTCGGACCGAAACGTCGTTGTAATCTCCTCTCTCCTATGTACGGGTTATTTGTGTATTGTTTCAGTCACGGTATTGTTTTTTTGTTCTTCATTTGGGAATCTTTATTGAGGAAACGTTTCGCCAGTTAGTGGTTTCTTAAGTATCCTTGCAAGCAATGATCCACAGTTGCTGGTTATGTTTGGTTAATGTCAAATACAAGGTGAATTACCCTGGTCGCACACTGCACCCCCACCTCCGGTGCTCGTCATATCCTGAGAGATGATAATTCCCAAGTGATATTACCTCCAGCTATCCTGGGAGGAAACCTTTGAAGCTTCCATTGTTGTTGAATCCTTGCTGGAATGTCTGATGGTATCCTCATTGTCCTACTGGAGTCTCCCAGCTCAGGCTTACAGATTTCAACAGCTTGTATGAGCCCCATCCTCCGTGATGGAATATGACAGGGAAACGTACCTAGTTTTTGTTCCTACCGTGTAAATATCGTATAGGGTAACAAAACACTGCTTATATATCCGATTTTGCTAAAAAGAAAATTGATAGTAATATACAATAAGTAACTATATATTACAAAATACTATCACATGCTCAGCGAGGATTCAGGAATCGTAAGAGGCTTCCAGGTGAATTAACTAAGTTGTGTAGTGACCTGAGCTATTGTGGTGGTGGTGGAAGTCTTTGATGCGAGGCACATCCTTACCTCACCCTTCAAGGCACAGCCTTGATGCCGGTGAAGGGCTTTTGATCCAAGAATGTGAGGAGGAGGGATGTGCTGTGCTCTTTAC
Source organism: Cherax destructor (assembly GCA_009830355.1). Taxonomy (NCBI): domain Eukaryota; kingdom Metazoa; phylum Arthropoda; class Malacostraca; order Decapoda; family Parastacidae; genus Cherax; species Cherax destructor. The sequence continues at coordinate 238,437 of WNWK01001750.1, read as the reverse complement.
TGCCAGACAGTATTTTGTTGTCAGGGTGTCAACACCCGTGTCAACACCCGTGTCAACACCCGTGTCAACACCCGTGTCAACACCCGTGTCAACACCCTTGTCAACTAGTTATTAATGGTTCTTCATTAGATGTGAAGTTTCCTGCAGAATTTTGGACTTTTATTCAAGACAGATCTCATGACTCATGAATTCGTAACAACACGATTGCATACAAACCAAGGAACGGGTGGGGTTAGAACCCATGGCGAGTGAGTCGTAAAACTCCAGGCCAGTGCGTAAGCTACTGGGCCAGTGGCTTACACACTGGCCTGGAGTTTTACGTCTCACGCTCCATGGGTTCAAACCCCACCCGTTCCGTGGTTTGTTTAGATGTTATTCATTGCTTGCATCATATTTTATTAACCTCACTGATGAAACTCGTGTCATATTTGTTTCTGTATGCGTACATTACATGTAAATTTTTTACATATATTTATACATACATATGTATAAATATTTCCGTAGATGTTAACGAGGACATTTATTACCTCAAAGCTTATACTATTATTTTACATATTCATCATTACTTATAAACTTATTCTGACTGAAAAGATTGTTTCCAAATCTGCACACTGAAATACTTCCTTTCTAGGTCATAAGGCTTACCAGTGTTCCTTCATTACCAGACACCTGCGTACGCGACCTGAGACCACCGATGAGTTAACTATGCCATGAGTGTCAATGGTTTAAATACTGTAGTTAGGTGAGTTGAAGCAGGAGGAGGCAGAGTCACAGTGGAACCATCCACTAGTATAAGTAGATGTTCTTTCAAGGGTTGGATAAGTATACACTTGTCCAACCTCTGGACGAAGACTTACACTAGTGGATGGTTCCACTGTGACTGTCTCCTCCTGCCATGAGTGTCAAAATCTTCCCGATCCAGAACAACAAATTTGATGCTCTCTTGATACCGTGAAATTTCATTTCGCACCTATCTATTGTCAAGTAAAAACCTGTCAGGTACCTCCGAGAAGTCCCTTTTGATTCCAGCTGTCAGTCCCTGATGAATCCGTCAGTGGTGTTGATGACTGACTTGCACTACAGTGTTCCATTTTGAAGAAAATGTTGTGTATATTCAGGGGCTTACTGTGAAGTGTGTCATTAATGTCACCTTTCCTTTTCCTGAATCAGTTGTAGTCCAAACTTTGTAGAAATAAAATTTATCATTTATCATTATTTTCTCTTCGTTTTCACATAAGATACATACGAATTCCATAAATTAATAATTACAGAGAACTTCATTTAAAAGATTACACAGAATTGCAGTCGGTACCAACATGGCTGGGTAAACAAGACACATGTGCAGCACTTTGGTGTCTTTAAAGTGGAGACGTCTCGCTCCAGTACAGAGAATAATACTGTAGATGGTAGAAGACACGATGGAGTATCTAATTTATGAAGTGTCTAATTTATAACGATGAAGTAGTTTTAAGAGATCAGTCCCCCAGCCTTGAAAGGTATTATTCCATCTAATAGTCTTGATAATGCTGATGTAGCCTATTCATCTACTATCGATTTTGTAAAGCATTAATATACGACGCTACACGGTTATTAAACAAGTAGACAGACTAAAATAATTCTCAGTATACGCACAAACTGTTTTCAATGGTTTTTAAAGAATGCAATTCAGCATATCATTTGCCAGCATCTTCCATAAATCATTGAAAATTAATAACGTGCCGTTACTATGGAGTCACCCGTCCTTATCAACATGATCTTCCAAGTGAGATACTTATTGAAATTATTGTTATCAGATGATATTCGAAGTCGCCTTATGAACATAATTTGATCAACGAGTTTCAAACTGGTTTCATATGGCGATGTTCCTACCCAAGAAATTAGGTTCCGTTTTTGCCTAAGGTGATGAATAAGACACATCTGCAACACCTGGGTGTCTTTAGTGATGAGATGTTCAGTCAACCAGTGACTTTTTCTTATTCCCAAGTAGGCAGGTGTTGCAGCTGTTGAAGATGTTGCACGCGTCTCATTAACTTGTCGGTATTAAATGCCCTTAACGTAGGTATTAAAAAAGACAGACAATTGGTAAGAATATGAAGTTGTTTATGTGAACTTAAAACAGGTATCTGAGAAGGCTTCGCAAAAGATATATAACCAAAAAGTTGCGGAAGACGGCACTGGGGTAATTAGAAATGGGAAGCAGTTATATGTGGCATTCTACATGGGTCTGTACTGGGCCCTGGACTTTTCTGAGTCTGTATACGCAAACTACAAACTTATAATACCATTAAAAGTAATGTACCTGGAGTTTACCTAGAGAGAATTCCAGGGGTCAACGCCCCCGCGGCCCGGTCTGTGACCAGGCCTCATGTTGGACTAGAGCCTGAACAACCAGGCTGTTACTGCTGGCCGTACGCAGTCCAACGTACGAACCACAGCCTGGCTGGTCAGGTACCGACTTTAGGTGCCTGTCCAGTGCCTGCTTGAAGACAGCCAGGAGTTTGTTGGTAATCCCCCTTATGTATGCTGGGAGGCAGTTGAACAATCTTGGGCCCCTGACACTTATTGTGTTGTCCCTCAACGTGCTAGTGGCACCCCTGCTTTTCATTGGGGGGATGTTACATCGCCTGCCGAGTCTTTTGCTTTCGTAGGGAGTGATTTTCGTGTGCAAGTTTGGTACTAATCCCTCGATAATTTTCCACGTGTATATAACAATGTATCTCTCCCGCCTGCGTTCTAGGGAGTACAGGTTTAGAAACTTCAAGCGTTTCCAGTAATTGAGGTGGTTTATCGCAGTTATGCGTGCCGTGAAGGTTCTCTGCACATTTTCAAGGTCAGCAATTTCACCTGCCTTGAAAGGTGCAGTTAGTGTGCAGCAATATTCCAGCCTAGATAGAACAAGCGATTTGTAAAGTGTCAACATGGGCTTTGCATCCCTGGTTTTGAAGGTTCTCATTATCCATCCTGTCATTTTTCTAGCAGATGCGATTGCTACGGTGTTATGGTCCTTGAAGGTGAGATCCTCTGACATGATCACTCCCAGGTCTTTGACATTAGTTTTTCGCTCTATTGTGGGGTTGGAATTTGTTTTGTACTCCGATGAGATTTTAATTTCCTCACGTTTTCCGTATCTGAGCAATTGAAATTTCTCATCATTGAACTTCATATTGTTTTCTGCAGCCCATTTAAAGATTTGGTTTATGTCTGCTTGGAGTCTTGCAGTGTCTTCAATGGTGTACACTGTCATACAGATTCGGGTGTCATCTGCAAAGGAAGACACGGCATTGTGGCTTATATCTCTGTCTATGTCCGATATGAGGATGAGGAACAGGATGGGAGCGAGTACTGTGCCTTGTGGAACAGAGCTTTTCACATTAGCTGCCTCAGACTTTACTCTGTTGACTACTACTCTTTGTGTTCTACTTGTTAGGAAATTATAGATCCATCTACCAACTTTTCCTGTTATTCCTTTATCACGCATTTTGTGTGCTATCACACCATGGTCACACTTATCAAAGGCTTTTGCAAAGTCTGTGTATATAACATCTGCATTCTGTTTGTCCTCTAGAGCATCCAGGACCTTGTCATAGTGGTCCAGTAGTTAGGACAGACAGGAGCGACCTGCTCTAAATCCATGCTGCCCTGGGTTGTGTAATTGATGGTTATCTAGATGAGTGGCGATCTTGCTTCTTAGAACCCTTTCAAAGATTTTTATGATATGGGACGTTAGCGCTGTTGGTCTATAGTTCTTTGCCATTGCTTTACTGCCGCCTTTGTGGAGTGGGGCTATGTCTGTTGTTTTTAGTAACTGCGGGACGATCCCAGTGTCCATGTTCCCTCTCCATAGGATGTTAAAAGCACGTGATAGGGACTTCTTGCAGTTCTTGATGAACACTGAGTTCCATGAGTCTGGGCCTGGAGCGGAGTGCATGGGCATGTCATTTATCGCCATGAATTTTTTTTTTTTAATTTACAAGGGAATAAAAATCGGGGTAAGTTCTTTGATGATTAAAATAAGGCGACCGATAAACACCGAGGACACCAGGAAGCCTCTGAATTATTTGGCGAGGTTAATTTGTGGTGGGGAAAGTGACAGATTCAGTTCAACGTGTAAGGTCCTAAGCCTGGGAGAAGAAACTAATCGTGGAGTCATTGCACAAATGTTTCCAATAAAACTACGACATTGCTTGGCTTTACAGTAAAAGGCATAAGTAACTGAATCTTTTAAGGTTTTATTGTCCTCGTTAAGGTGTCACTTAGATTATGTTGCGCAGTACTGCTCCCCATCTTACACAATTATCATAATTATGCTGGAGCATTCAGGAAAAAATGACAAAACTGAGTTTCTGTACGAGGAACTTATACTCTCCTGAGAGGAACTTATACTCTGCTGAGAGGAACTTATACTCTGCTGAGAGGAACTTATACTCTGCTGAGAGGAACTTATACTCTCCTGAGAGGAACTTATACTCTCCTGAGAGGAACTTATACTCTCCTGAGAGGAACTTATACTCTCCTGAGAGGAACTTATACTCTCCTGAGAGGAACTTATACTCTCCTGAGAGGAACTTATACTCTCCTGAGAGGAACTTATACTCTCCTGAGAGGAACTTATACTCTCCTGAGAGGCGTTCAATGAGCGTATTTGACTGAAGAGTATTAATGGAAGAAAGACATAAATGCTTTGAAAGAAGATGGTTAAAATTTAGAAAGAAGACAGAACTTGCAACAATAGAGTTAAATTCTTCATGAGATTTAGGAGAGAAAAGCTGTAGTATGAGGAGTCTTGTAGATTATTGGAACCACCAAGTTGCTTCATGGACGCAAGTGACGTCAACTCACTTTAAAACCGTAACAGATAAATACACAAGTGGAAATGATTGTGAGAGTAGGAAATAGGTTATTGGAGCAGAGTATACCTGCTGCAGTATACCTTAGTTCATGGATTACTATAAGCCTACACATACACACACACATATATATACACACACACATACAGATACACACACAGGGTTCAATTCCCGGTGGGGCAGAAACATTTCGAAGTGTTTCCTTACATACACATACACACACATATATACAACAGGCCTAGTGTCTAATTGACATGTGCCTAGGACAAAATGGTAACTAACACACACATACAGATACACACACACATACACACACACACACACACACATACACACACACATACACACACACATACACACACACATACACACACACATACACACACACACACATACACATACACATATACACACACATACACATACACATACACAAATGTAGTTCCCATTTTTAAGAAAGAAGACATAAAAGAGGCACTAAACTATAGACCAGTCTCAATTAAGTGTATAGTGTGCAAAGTTGTGGAGAAAATCATCAGAAGAATGGTGGAGCATCTGGAACGGCACAGGATTATCAATGCCAGACAGCACGGATTCATGGAAGGCAAATCCTGTGTAACAAACCTTCTGGAGTTCTATGATAAAGTAACAGAGGTAAGACACGAGAGAGAGGGGTGGGTTGATTGCATTTTCCTGGACTGCAGGAAGGCCTTCGACACAATTCCTCATATGAGATTAGTGAAGAAGCTGGAGGACCAAGCGTGTATAACAGGAAGAGCACTGCAATGGATCAGGGAATACCTGACAGGGAGACAACAACGGGTCATGGTATGTGATGAGGTATTACAGTGGGCGCCTGTGACGAGCGGGGTCCCACAGGGGTCAGTCCTAGGACCAGTGCTATTCTTGGTATATGTGAATGACATGACGGACGGGATAGACTCAGAAGTGTCTCTGTTCGTAGATGATGTGAAACTAATGAGGGGAATCAAATCGGATGAGGACCAGGCAGGACTTCAAAGAGATCTGGACATGCTGGATACCTGGTCCAGCAACTGGCTTCTCGAATTTAATCCCGCCAAATGCAAAGTCATGAAGATCGGGGAAGGGCAAAGAAGACCGCAGACAGAGTACAGGCTAGGTGGACAAAGACTACAAACCTCGTTAAAGGAGAAAGACCTAGGGGTGAGTATAACACCAAGCACGTCTCCGGAAGCACACATCAACCAGATAACTGCGGCAGCATATGGGAGACTGGCAAACCTAAGATTAGCGTTCCGATACCTTAATAAGGAATCGTTCAAGACACTGTACACCGCGTACGTCAGGACCATACTAGAGTATGCAGCACCAGTCTGGAACCCACACCTGGTCAAGCACGTCAAGAAATTAGAGAAAGTGCAAAGGTTTGCGACAAGGTTAGTTCCAGAGCTCAGGGAAATGTCCTACGAAGAAAGGTTAAGGGAAATCGGCCTGACAACACTAGAGAACAGAAGGGTTAGAGGAGACATGATAACGACATACAAAATACTGCGGGGAATCGACAAGGTAGACAGTGACAGGATGTTCCAGAGAGGGAACACAGAAACAAGGGGACACAACTGGAAGCTGAAGACTCAGATGAATCAAAGGGATGTTAGGAAACATTTCTTCAGCCATAGAGTAGTCAGGAAGTGGAATAGTCTAGCAAATGATGTAGTGGAGGCAGGAACCATACATAGCTTTAAGACGAGGTATGATAAAGCTCATGGAGCAGGGAGAGAAGTGACCCAGTAGTGGACAGTGAAGAGGCGGGGCCAGGAGTCTCGACCCCTGCAACCACAATTAGGTGAGTACACATACACATATACACACACATACACACACATACACATACACATACACACACATACACATACACACACATACACATACACACACATACATGCAAGACAAGCCACGGGGGGGGGGAAATCTGGCTTGTCTTGCATAGTTAAGTTCGCCTGTCTGCGATTGTTTCCACACACATACACACACACACACACACACACACACACACACACACACACACACACACACACACACACACATACACACACACACACACACACACACACAATATATATATATATATATATATATATATATATATATATATATATATAAATCGTGCCTAATAGGTAAAACTGGTCAATTAGCAAGAACTCATTTAAAATTAAGTCCTTTCTAAAAATTTCTCTTATACGTTTAAAGATATATTTTTTCATTTATGTTAATGTAAAAATTTATAATTTTGTACCAAGAGAAACTTTGAAAACCTACCTAACCTTATTACAACAAGCGCAATTTAATTTAGCCTAACCCAACTAAATATATTTTAGATACGTTTACAATAATTTAATAATAAACAAACACAATGAAATATATTTTTTTCGTTATGTTCAGAATGATTTTGGCGAAATTACTGCATACACAAATTTTCGCTTGTCTATTTAAGCCAAAATATCAAGATTTACCTAATCGGTACGACATATATATATATATATATATATATATATATATATATATATATATATATATATATATATATATATATATATATATATATATATTTTCTTCTTCTTCTTTTTAGTAAGCTATACAGGAAAAGGGGTTACTAGCCCATTGTTCCCGGCATTTTAGTTGACTTTTACAACACGCATGGCGTGTTGGACGAGGGGCTTGGACTTCCAGAGGGCATGTGTGAGCGTGTTAGATAGGAGTGAATGGAGACGAATGGTTTTTGGGACATGACGATCTGTTGGAGTGTGAGCAGGGTAACATTGTGTGAAGGGATTCAGGGAAACCAGTTAATTGATTTAGTTGGACTTGAGTCCTGGAAATGGGAAGTACAATGCCTGCACTTTAAAGGAGGGGTCTGGGATAGTGACAGCTGGGAGGGACTTATTCTCAGCTGTCGTATCTGAGCTCCTCTGCAAAGACAGTGATTGTGTATGAGTGTGGTGAAAGTGTTGTGTTGAATGATGGTGGAAGTTTTTTCTTTTTGGGGATTTTCTTTCTTTTTGGGTCACCCTGCCTCGGTGGGAGACGGCCGACTTGTTGAAAAAAAAAAAAAAAAAAAAAAAAAAAATATATATATATATATATATATATATATATATATATATATATATATATATATATATATATATATATATACTGTATTTCGCGGCTTATAATACGCTCTGATACATTAGATGCATCCCAATTTAGAAGGTAATAATCAGAAAAAAAGTTAAGAGTGCCAAATACCAAGTAATATTTACTCCACTAAAACCTATGGTAATTTTACGTGCAGAAATAAAGTTACGTCTGCTTTATGGGCTGGTCAAAGCATACGATAGGCCTAGTGCTCACCTCAACACCTTATTTTATCTTGAAATCCTCACCAATCTTGACAAATTCATCCCAAGTATTAAATAAATTTAAAATACCCAGCATATGCTAACGATAGCATAGTATACAGTAGCATTATTTTAAAGTTCCTACCATAAATGTCGCTACTTTGTGACTTCGCTAGTTTAAGAAATAAGAAAGGAAGGCGTTACTTAAGGAGGAATTTCGTTTTCTGTCAATGTGTCAGTATAGTCTCCGTATTTCATAAATAACGAGTCTCAAAACGTTATTAATTTACTGTAATTTTGAAACACTGGACTTGTTTTAGTTTCAATGGCTCGGCATCGGTCGTAACTGGGAGAGCTACAGCCCAACCCACACCCCAAACTTATACCTCCCGTCACTCACCTTCAGTTTATAGGACGCAGGCTGGTTTTTGGAGACATTTTATAGAAAAAAATGCGTCTAATAAACCGCAATATATATATATATATATATATATATATATATATATATATATATATATATATATATATATATATATATATATATATAAATATATATATATCAGTCCCTCGGCCTGGAGTCGATGTGTTCAGTCCATCAATCTTGTAGTAAGTACAGCATAGGGCAATAAAAGTTGCTTATATACTGTAGACAGGTGAGGCGAAGCAGGAGGAGGCGGGGTCATAGTGGTACCATCCACTAGTCGAAGTAGGTCTTCGTCCCAAGGTTGGACAAGTGTTGGAGATGTAGATGAATGGTTCAGAGAACCGACTCCAGGCCGAGGGACTGATTACCTTAAACTCCTCCTCTCCTTACAACTTTCTACTTTGTTTTGGACTGATGAAGCCACTGTGTGGCGAAACGTTTCCTCAATAAAGATACCCAAGTGTTGCATATGTGTCTAATTTATCAACTCGTCGGTCCTCTGAACCATTCATCTACGGAATCTTTGTTGATGAAACGTTTTGCCGCCACACATTGGCTTCATCAGTCCAATACAAAGAACAGTGTAAAGAGAGGAGGAGTTTGAGGTAATCAGTCCCTCAGCCTGGAATCGATGTGTAATCAGTCCATCAACGTTGGAGAAAAAGTATTTGAAAGTGGTCAGTCCCTCAGCCTGGACAAGATGGTCAGTCCCTCAGCCTGGAGAAGGTGGTCAGTCCCTCAGCCTGGAGAAGGTGGTCAGTCCCTCAGCCTGGAGAAGGTGGTTAGTACCTCAGCCTGGAGAAGGTGGTCAGTACCTCAGCCTGGAGAAGGTGGTCAGTCCCTCAGCCTGGAGAAGGTGGTCAGTCCCTCAGCCTGGAGAAGGTGGTCAGTCCCTCAGCCTGGAGAAGGTGGTCAGTACCTCAGCCTGGAGAAGATGGTCAGTACCTCAGCCTGGAGAAGATGGTCAGTACCTCAGCCTGGAAAAGGTGGTTAGTACCTCAGCCTGGAGAAGGTGGTTAGTACCTCAGCCTGGAGAAGGTGGTTAGTACCTCAGCCTGGAGAAGGTGGTTAGTACCTCAGCCTGGAGAAGGTGGTAAGTACCTCAGCCTGGAGAAGGTGGTCAGTACCTCAGCCTGGAGAAGGTGGTCAGTACCTCAGCCTGGAGAAGGTGGTCAGTACCTCAGCCTGGAGAAGGTGGTCAGTACCTCAGCCTGGAGAAGGTGGTCAGTACCTCAGTCTGGAGAAGAGTTCAGCTTCAGCGGAAGTGTTGTAGGTGACAGCTACGATGAGGTGGTGAACATCTGAGCTGGACTCTGACATCAGCTGAGGTTGGATAACAGCTCTTGGGTTGTAAATTAAAATATGCATAAACAACTTGAGTTTGTAATGAAGGCGCAAGATGGCGCATGTACTGATTGTGAGTAATAATAACGGAACCATGATTGTTCCCATACCTCAGTGATTGTTATTATACGTCAGTGATTGTTCTCATAGGACATTGATTATTCAATGTTCTGATTGTCTCTGTTTATGGCGCCGCGGGGTGAGTGCAAACTGGCAACACTGCACCGCGGGGGTGAGTGCAAACTGGCAACACTGCACCGCGGGGTGAGTGCCAGCTGGCAACACTGCACCGCGGGGTGAGTGCCAGCTGGCAACACTGCACCGCGAGGTGAGTGCCAGCTGGCAACACTGCACCGCGGGGTGAGTGCCAGTTGGCAACACTGCACCGCGGGGTGAGTGCCAGCTGGCAACACTGCACCGCAGGGTGAGTAACAACTGGCAACACTGTTACCATTTTGTCCTAGGCACATGTCGATTAGACACTAGGCCTGTTGTATGTATGTGTGTGTGTGTGTGTGTGTAACGAAACACTTCGAAATGTTTCGGCCCCGCCGGGAATTGAACCTGGGCAGTCCGTGCGTGAAGCAAGAGCGCTAGCCACCATGCCATCGGGGCGTGCACCGCTTGGTGAGTAACAGCTGGCAACACTGCACCGCAGGGTGAGTACCAGCTGGTAAGACTGCACCGCTTGGTGAGTAACAGCTGGCAACACTGCACCGCGGGGTGAGTGCCAGCTGGCAACACTGCACCGAGGGGTGAGTGCCAGCTGGCAACACTGCACCGCGGGGTGAGTGCCAGCTAACAAAATTGCACCGCGGGGTGAGTGACAGCTGGCAACACTGCACCGCGTGGTGAGTGCCAGCTGGCAACACTGCACCGCAGGGTGAGTAACAGCTGGCAACACTGCACTGCAGGGTGAGTACAAGCTGGCAACACTGCACCGCTTGGTGAGTAACAGCTGGCAACACTGAACCGCGGGGTGAGTGCCAGCTGGCAACACTGCACCGCGGGGTGAGTACTAGCTGGCAACACTGTGACGCTGAGTAAATGCCAGCTGGCAACATTTCACCGCGAGGTAAGCGCCAGCTGGCGACACTGCACCGAGGGTGAGTGACAGCTGGTAACACTGCGCCGCGGGTCGAGTGATAGCTGTTAACACTGCCGCGCGGTGTGAGTGCCAGCTGGTAACACTGCGCCGTGGGGTGGGTGCCAGCTGCATTATATTCACACCACACATTGACCTCAGACATGACATCTCCACTGCCTCCAGCCTTCTCCTCGTTGCAACATTCATCACCCATGCTTCACACCCATATAAGAGTGTTGGTATAACTATACTCTCATACATTCCCTTCTTTACTTCCATGGACAAAGTTCTTTGTCTCCACAGACTCCGAAGTGCTCCACTCACCCTTTTTCCCTCATCAATTCTATGATTCACCTCATCCTTCATAGACCCATCTGCTGACATGTCCACTCCCAAATATCTGAATACATTCACCTCCTCCATACTCTCTCCCTCCAATCTGATATCCAATCTTTCGTCACCTAATCTTTTTGTTATCCTCATCACCTTACTCTTTCCTATATTCACTTTCAATTTTCATATTTTACACACCCTACCAAATTCATCCACCAACCTCTGCAACTTCTCTTCAGAATCTCCCAAAAGCACAGTGTCATCAGCAAAAAGCAACTGTGACAACTCCCACTTTGTATTTGATTCTTTGTCTTTTAACCCCACACCTCTTGCCAAGACCCTCGCATTCACTTCTCTTACAACCCCATCTATAAATATATTGAACAACCACGGTGACATCACACATCCTTGTCTAAGGCCCACTTTTACTGGGAAATAGTCCCCTTCCCTCCTACACACTCTAACTTGAGCCTCACTATCCTCATAAAAACTCTTCACTGCTTTCAGTAACCTACCTCCTATTCCATACACCTGCAACATCTGCCACATTGCCCCCCTATCCACCCTATCATACGCCTTTTCCAAATCCATAAATGCCACAAAAACCTCTTTACCCTTATCCAAATACTGTTCACCTATATGTTTCACTGTAAACACTTGGTCTACACACCCCCTACCTTTCCTAAAGCCCCCTTGTTCATCTGCTATCCTGCTTTCTGTCTTACTCTTAATTCTTTCAATAATAACTCTACCATACACTTTACCAGGTACACTCAACAGACTTATTCCCCTATAATTTTTGCACTCTCTTTTGTCCCCTTTGCCTTTATACAAAGGAACAATACACGCTCTCTGCCAATCCCTAGGTACCTTACCCTCTTCCATACATTTATTAAATAATAGCACTAACCACTCCAAAACTATATCCCCACCTGCTTTTAACATTTCTATCTTTATCCCATCAATCCTAGCTGCCTTACCCCCTTTCATTCTACCCACTGCCTCACGAACTTCCCCCACACTCACAACTGGCTCTTCCACACTCCTACAAGATGGTATTCCTCCTTGCTCTATACACGAAATCACAGCTTCCCTATCTTCATCAACATTAAACAACTCCTCAAAATATTCCCTCCATCTTCCCGATACCTCTAATTCTCCATTTAATAACTCTCCTCTCCTATTTTTAACTGTCAAATCCATTTGTTCCCTAGGCTTCCTCAGCTTATTAATCTCACTCCAAAACTTTTTCTTATTTTCAACAAAATTTGTTGATAACATCTCACCCACTCTCTCATTTGCTCTCTTTTTACATTTCTTCACCACTCTCTTAACCTCTCTTTTTCTCTCCATATACTCTTCCCTCCTTGCATCACTTCTACTTTGTAAAAACCTCTCATATGCTAACTTTTTCTCCCTTACTACTCTCTTTACATCATCATTCCACCAATCGCTCTTCTTCCCTCCCGCACCCACTCGCCTGTAACCACAAACTTCTGCTGAACACTCTAACACTACATTTTTAAATCTACCCCATACATCTTCGACCCCATTGCCTACACTCTCACTAGCCCATGTATCCTCCAATAGTTGTTTATATCTTACCCTAACTGCCTCCTCTTTTAGTTTATAAACCTTCACCTCTCTCTTACTTACTGCTTCTATTTTCCTTGTATCCCATCTACCTTTTACTCCCACTGTAGCTATAACTAAAAAGTGATCTGATATATCTGTGGCTCCTCTATAAACATGTACATCCTGAAGTCTACTCAACAGACTTTTATCTACCAATACATAGTCCAACAAACTACTGTCATTACGCCCTACATCATATCTTATATAGTTATTTATCCTCTTTTTCTTAAAATATGTATTACCTATAACTAAACCCCTTTCTATACAAAGTTCAATTAAAGGGCTCCCATTATAATTTACACCTGGCACCCCAAACTTACCTACTACACCCTCTCTACATGTTTCTCCTACTTTAGCATTTAGGTCCCCTACCACAATTACTCTCTCACTTGGTTCAAAAGTTCCTATACATTCGCTTAACATCTCCCAAAATCTCTCTCTCTCCTCTACACTCCTCTCTTCTCCAGGTGCATACACGCTTATTATGACCCACTTTTCGCATCCGACCCTTATTTTAATCCACATAATCCTTGAATTTACACATTTATATTCCCTCTTCCTCTTCCATAACTGATCCTTCAACATTATTGCTACTCCTTCCTTAGCTCTAACTTTCTCAGATACTCCTGACTTAATCCCATTTATTTCTCCCCACTGAAACACGATATATATATATATATATATATATATATATATATATATATATATATATATATATATATATATATATATATATATATATCTCGTGTCGAATAAGTGAAATTTGCGATTTTGGCTTATATAGCAACGCTCTTCTTGCCGAATAAGGCAAGTGAAAATTAGTGTATGTAATAATTTCACAAAAATCATTCTGAACCTAACGAAAAAAAATATATTTCATTGTGTTTGTTTATTATTAAATTATTGTAAACTTATCTAAAACATATTTAGTTGGATTAGGCTAAATTAAATTGCGCTTGTTATAATAAGGTTAGGTAAGTTTTCTAAGGTTCTTTTGGTACAAAATTATTAATTTTTACATTAACATAAATGAATAAAAATTTAAACGTATAAGAGTAAATTCTAGAAAGGACTTAACTTTAAATGAGTTCTTGCTAATTGACCAGTTTTACCTGACGAACGGAAACCTATAATTGTTTTACATGATGGTAGGATTGCTGGTGTCTTTTCTCTGTCTCATAAAACATGCAAGATTTCAGGTACGTCTTGCTACTTCTACTTACACTTAGATCACACTACACATTCATGTACAAGCATGTATACACACACCCCTCTACATTTTCTTCTATTTTCTTACTAGTTCTTGTTCTTGTTTATTTCTTCTTATCTCCATGGGAATGTGGAACAGAATTCTTCCTCCATAAGTCATGCGTGTCGTAAGAGGTGACTAACATGCCGGGAGCAAGGGGCTAGTAACCCCTTCTCCTGTATACATTACTAAAGTTAAAAACATAAACTTTTGTTTTTCTTTTTGGGTCACCCTGCCTTGGTGGAATACAGCCGGTTTGCTAAAAGAAGATATATATATATATATATATATATATATATATATATATATATATATATATATATATATATATATATATATATCGCACTGGTGAAGCCACTGTGTGACGAAACGTTTCCGTAATAAAGATACCCAAGTGTTGAACATGTGTCTGGTTTATCAGGTTGTTGGTTCTCTGAAGCAAGTATCTGCGCGATGCTTTCTCAAGACGTAAACAAACAAGTCTGGAGGAAGATGACAACATCTGAAGCAACCATTGGAAGGTTCCTCCATCCTTCGACACTTTGAAATATTACAACTTATACTATACTATATTCATTCTCTTTTATTTTTCACTCTGTCATTTCCTTCTTCACAAAATCAATAAATGGTCGCTGCTCCTTTTGAGACACTGTTGCTACACGGACGCAACGTTATATTGACGCTGCGTTATACTGACGCATCGTTATATTTCTATCTCGTTGGGAAATTTTTATGGCGTTGAAATTGCACTGATATGAATTGTCGATAGGAACAGCAGGTGAATGTTGGAGGTGTGAACACAGCAGTGAGGAACAGCAGGCGAATGTTGGAGGTGTGAACACAGCAGTGAGGAACAGCAGGTGAATGTTGGAGGTGTGAACACAGCAGTGAATGGATTCTAAGAAGCAAGATCACCATCCACTTGGATACCCAACAACTGCTCAACCTAGGGCAGCATGGTAGAGATGGTCGTTCCTGCTTATCCCAACTACTGGACCACTATGGCATGGTCTTGGATGCTCTGGAGGATAAACAAAGTGCATATGTAGTATACAAATACTTTGTGAAAGGTTTCGAAAAGTGCAATCATTGTACATGATAATATACACTTGGAAAGTCTTAGAGGGACTAGTCCCAAATCTGCACACAAAAATCACTCCCTACGAAAGCAAAAGACTCGGCAACATACCCCCAATGAAAAGCAGGTGTTTCATAAGTACGCTAAGAGACAACACAGTAAGTGTCAGTGATCCAAGACTGTTCATCTGCCTCCCAGCATACATAAGGGGGATTACCAATAGGCTCATGGCTGTCTTCAAGAGGGAGCTGGAAAAACACCTAAAGCCAATACCTGACCAGCCGGGCTGTGGCTCGTACGTCGGTTTGCGTGCGGCCAGCAGTAACAGCCTGGTTGATCAGGCTCTGATCCACCGTGAGGCCTGGTCATAGACCGGGCCGCGGGGGTGTTGACCCCAAAATCCTCTCCAGGAATACTCCAGGAGAGTATAACAGGACAGGTCTTGAGAGTATAACAGGACAGATCTTTAGGATATAACAGGACAGGTCTTGAGGATATAACAGGACAGGTCTTGAGAGTATAACAGGACAGGTCTTGAGATTATAACAGGACAGGTCTTGAGAGTATAACAGGACAGGTCTTGAGGATATAACAGGACAGGTCTTGAAGATATAACAGGACAGGTCTTGAGAGTATAACAGGACAGGTCTTGAGGATATAACAGGACAGGTCTTGAGGATATAACAGGACAGGTCTTGAGGATATAACAGGACAGGTCTTGATGATATAACAGGACAGGTCTTGAGGATATAACAGGACAGGTCTTGAGGATATAACAGGACAGGTCTTGAGAGTATAACAGGACAGGTCTTGAGCATATAACATGACAGGTCTTGAAGATATAACAGGACAGGTCTTGAGGATATAACAGGACAGGTCTTGAGGATATAACAGGACAGGTCTTGAGGATATAACAGGACAGGTATTGAGAGTATAACAGGACAGGTCTTGAGAGTATAACAGGACAGGTCTTGAGAGTATAACAGGACAGGTCTTGAGGATATAACAGGACAGGTCTTGAAGATATAACAGGACAGGTCTTGAGAGTATAACAGAACAGGTCTTGAGAGTATAACAGGACAGGTCTTGAGGATATAACAGGACAGGTCTTGAAGATATAACATGACAGGTCTTGAGAGTATAACAGGACAGGTCTTGAGAGTATAACAGGACAGGTCTTGAGGATATAACATGACAGGTCTTGAAGATATAACAGGACAGGTCTTGAGGATATAACAGGACAGGTCTTGAGGATATAACAGGACAGGTCTTGAGGATATAACAGGACAGGTCTTGAGGATATAACAGGACAGATCTTGAGAGTATAACAGGACAGGTCTTGAGAGTATAACAGGACAGGTCTTGAGAGTATAACAGGACAGGTCTTGAGGATATAACAGGACAGGTCTTGAGAATATAACAGGACAGGTCTTGAAGATATAACAGGACAGGTCTTGAGAGTATAACAGGACAGGTCTTGAGAGTTATAACAGGACAGGTCTTGAGAGTTATAACAGGACAGGACTTGAGAGTTATAACAGGACAGGTCTTGAGGATATAACAGGACAGGTCTTGAGGATATAACAGGACAGGTCTTGAGGATATAACAGGACAGGTCTTGAGGATATAACAGGACAGGTCTTGAGGATATAACAGGACAGGTCTTGAGGATATAACAGGACAGGTCTTGAGGATATAACAGGACAGGTCTTGAAGATATAACAGGACAGGTCTTGAGGATATAACAGGACAGGTCTTGAAGATATAACAGGACAGGTCTTGAGGATATAACAGGACAGGTCTTGAAGATAAAACAGGACAGGTCTTGAGGATATAACAGGCCAGGTCTTGAAGATATAGCAGGACAGGTCTTGAGAGTATAACAGGACAGGTCTTGAGAGTATAACAGGACAGGTCTTGAGGATATAACAGGAGAGGTCTTGAGGATATAACAGGACAGGTCTTGAGGATATAACAGGACAGGTCTTTAGGATATAACAGGACAGGTCTTGAGGATATAACAGGACAGGTCTTGAGGATATAACAGGACAGGTCTTGAAGATATAACAGGACAGGTCTTGAGAGTATAACAGGACAGGTCTTGAGAGTTATAACAGGACAGGTCTTGAGAGTTATAACAGGACAGGACTTGAGAGTTATAACAGGACAGGTCTTGAGAGTATAACAGGACAGGTCTTGAGGATATAACAGGACAGGTCTTGAGGATATAACAGGACAGGTCTTGAAGATATAACAGGACAGGTCTTGAGAGTATAACAGGACAGGTCTTGAGAGTTATAACAGGACAGGTCTTGAGAGTTATAACAGGACAGGACTTGAGAGTTATAACAGGACAGGTCTTGAGGATATAACAGGACAGGTGTTGAGGATATAACAGGACAGGTCTTGAGGATATAACAGGACAGGTCTTGAGGATATAACAGGACAGGTCTTTAGGATATAACAGGACAGGTCTTGAGGATATAACAGGACAGGTCTTGAGGATATAACAGGACAGGTCTTGAGGATATAACAGGACAGGTCTTGAAGATATAACAGGACAGGTCTTGAGGATATAACAGGACAGGTCTTGAAGATATAACAGGACAGGTCTTGAGGATATAACAGGACAGGTCTTGAGGATATAACAGGACAGGTCTTGAAGATATAACAGGACAGGTCTTGAGGATATAACAGGACAGGTCTTGAAGATATAACAGGACAGGTCTTGAGGATATAACGCCACAGATACAGAGAATATATCACTACAGGACGTACTAGTGTTTTCGTAGTGTTCAGTTTTATCTGTCAAATTTCTGACTATCTCTAACCAGAACAATGTTTACCTTGTCATGATAACATCATGTTCAATCCCCACCCGTTCCGTGGTTTGTTTGC
Source organism: Cherax destructor (assembly GCA_009830355.1). Taxonomy (NCBI): domain Eukaryota; kingdom Metazoa; phylum Arthropoda; class Malacostraca; order Decapoda; family Parastacidae; genus Cherax; species Cherax destructor. The sequence goes on along the minus strand of WNWK01001750.1, from coordinate 220,180 downwards.
AATCGTGTCAATACGATTTCGTGAGTCATGAAAACACCATGATAATAACATTTTTTGGTGGGTTCCTTGTCATGATAACATGTTTGGTGGGTTCCCTACCATGTTAACATCATGTTTGGTGGGTTCGTTACCATGATAACGTCATGTTTGGTGAGCCTTCGTGTTTTTTTTTTTCACTCATACTAGGTGACAGTTTCTTGCTCCTATGGTTCTGGTTTGGATTTTCAGTTCTCACTTAATTTTTCACATTTTTTTCAGTGTGATGCGGACTGAGCCACCGTCCGTGCAATGGCATGTCTCATATTATTAATTAATAAGCCACATGTGAGATACTTTGGCAATCTTGATTGGCGAAAATTATCGCCTGCGTAGCTGGCTTGTTCAGTCGACTACAGGCGAGTGTAGCACTGGAGGGAGTAGATGTAATTTCTAGGTGGTCAGTCCCTCAGCTGACAGACTGATTACCTCTTGTCAAGGCAAACCTCTTTTATACCGAACTCCGGACACCACACCGGGTATGGTGGATACATCGCAGTCATGGTGGATACACCATGGTGGATACACCACACTGTCATGGTGGATACACCACACTGTCATGGTGGATACATCACACTGTCATGGTAGATACATCACACTGTCATGGTGGATACATCACACTGTCATGGTGGATACACCACACTGTCATGGTGGATACATCACACTGTCATGGTAGATACATCACACTGTCATGGTGGATACACCACACTGTCATGGTGGATACATCACACTGTCATGGTAGATACATCACACTGTCATGGTGGATACATCACACTCTCATGGTAGATACATCACACTGTCATGGTAGATACATCACACTGTCATGGTAGATACATCACACTCTCATGGTGGATACATCACACTCTCATGGTGGATACACCACACTGTCATGGTGGATACATCACACTCTCATGGTAGATACATCACACTGTCATGGTGGATACACCACACTGTCATGGTGGATACATCACACTCTCATGGTAGATATATCACACTGTCATGGTGGATACACCACACTGTCATGGTGGATACATCACACTCTCGTGGTAGATACATCACACTGTCATGGTAGATACATCACACTGTCATGGTGGATACATCACACTCTCATGGTAGATACATCACACTGTCATGGTAGATACATCACACTGTCATGGTGGATACATCACACTCTCATGGTAGATACACCACACTGTCATGGTAGATACACCACACTGTCATGGTGGATACATCACACTCTCATGGTAGATACATCACACTGTCATCTTGGATACACCACACTGTCATGGTGGATACATCACACTCTCATGGTAGATACATCACACTGTCATGGTAGATACATCACACTGTCATGGTGGATACATCACACTGTCATGGTGGATACATCACACTGTCATGGTGGATACACTACACTGTCATGGTGGATACATCACACTCTCATGGTAGATACATCACACTGTCAAGGTGGATACATCACACTCTCATGGTAGATACATCACACTGTCATGGTAGATACATCACACTGTCATGGTGGATACATCACACTCTCATGGTGGATACACCACACTGTCATGGTGGATACATCACACTCTCATGGTAGATACATCACACTGTCATGGTGGATACACCACACTGTCATGGTGGATACATCACACTGTCAAGGTGGATACATCACACTCTCATGATAGATACATCACACTGTCATGGTGGATACATCACACTGTCATGGTGGATACATCACACTGTCATGGTGGATACACCACACTGTCATGGTGGATACATCACACTCTCATGGTAGATACATCACACTGTCAAGGTGGATACATCACACTGTCATGGTGGATACATCACACTCTCATGGTGGATGCATCACACTGTCATGGTAGACACATCATCAGATCATCTTATAAGTCACTCTGGTTGGTTGCTTAATTGGGTTTAAAACCTATCGACTACACGAGGATGAATACATAAAACAGTTATTTAAACCTGTTCACCACCTGTCAAGAATACTTTAATACCTAAATATACTCTTAGTGTATATACACAGAAATATATATATATATATATATATATATATATATATATATATATATATATATATATATATATATCTATATATTATATATATATATATATATATATATATATATATATATATATATATATATATATATATATATTTTATACACCTCTCCGTGTATATACTCTGTGTCTCAGTTATATACTCTGGTATGCGAATAAATAGTCCTGGAAGATTTGGTCAATCTTTTTAAATTTTCACCACTTTTGCATGCAAGAAGTGGAAGATGAAAGAGTTTGATAATCAGTCCTCGCTTGAAGTCAAGAACGGCTTCTGTCTCAGTGAGACGTTTACTCAGTAAGAGAAGAGTATTCTCAGTAACGTTTATCTCGAGTCAAGAAGAGATTATCTCTCAGTGAGACGTTTATCTCAGTAAAGAAGAGTATTATCTCTCAGTGAGACGTTTATCTCAGTAAAGAAGAGTATTATCTCTTAATGAGACGTTTATCTCAGTAAAGAAGAGTATTATCTCTCAGTGAGACGTTTATCTCAGTAAAGAAGAGTATTATCTCTTAGTGAGACGTTGAGACAAGTGTGATATAATTTGAGGGCGGTTATGACATATTTACCGCTGAGGGCTGCCAGCTGAATCACTGATGATATGTGGCAGTGTATAAACACGTCTGACAGTGTGGCAGTGTATAAACACGTCTGCCAGTGTAGCAATATATAAATATGTCTCACATTGTAGAAGAGTGTAAACATGTCTGTCAGTTTAACAGTGTATAAACACGTCTGACAGTGTGGCAGTGTATAAACACGTATGCCAGTGTAGCAATATATAAATATGTCTCACATTGTAGAAGAGTGTAAACATGTCTGTCAGTGTAACAGTGTGTAAACACGTCTGCCAGTGTGGCAGTGTGTAAACACGTCTGTCAGTATGGCAGTGTATCAACACGTCTGTCAGTGCAGTCGGCTTATGGTGTATTTATTACAGATATTCAGCAACTCACGTGTGTGTGACTTTTCATGTGAGCTGTCTCTAGAGATTGTTTCTAACATTATTTGCTACATTCTTCTATTTTTTATGTTTTAGATCACCAAGCAGCAAGATATTCGGGGCTGGGGTTGGAAGGTTTTCCAGACAGTAATCAATTTTCAATAAATGTTCCTTGAACTGTTTGTAAGTTGCATCTGGTGGCTTTTATCCAGCCACAATGACTTAGTTTTGGTTCTCGATCTTTACTGTTAGAATTTCAACTACATAGTTTGTGGTGTTCAGAAACTCTATGCAAATGAACGACTCTTTGACATACAGGCCAACCTTCCCTCCTTCTTGCCTGTTCTTTCTGTCGTATCTAAAAAAGTTGTATTCTTATCCACATTTCGCTGTCATAGTGGACTTTTTTATGGGTCTCTGTGAAGGCTGCAAACATAGCATTTGACTCCTCTAGAAGTCTACTGATGAAAGGCATTTTGCTGTTGGTGGATGGCTTAAGGCCCTGTATATTCGCAAATACAAATAAAGCCGTATTGCGTGTTTGTTGGGGGGATTTTGTTGTTGGTATCAGTAGTTGTGGTTCCCACTGTCTGTGGGATTTTTGTAACTACTGCAGTTTGTTTTATAGGGTGTGCACCTCCTGGTCCCTTTTAAAAGGTATTCAGGGCAGTTGGTGTTGTATCATTTTTTTGAAGATTGATGAGTGACACATTTCAGGTTGCAAGTTTACAGGAGGTAGAGCGACCCATTACTCTGGACAGATCGCGGCATTTTTTGGGGTGCTCAGAGTTGCACATCCTATTTGTTTTCTTCGATATTTCATGCTTACATATGCCCCAAGCTTAGAAATTGCACTATTTTGCTTTTTGTTGGGTAGAATTTGTGATAGATGCGTTCTCAATTTGAGCAGTTTCTAGAACCTCACTACTATCTTCAGTAACCATGCAGGAAACACCACCAGCTGTTTCTAGATCAGTATTGTCCCCCGAAACAAACTCTGTACTACATCTGTAATGGTAGCTGCTTTATTAGGGCTGTAGTGGTGGCTGTGGTAGAGTCTTCAGCAGAGTCTGGCTCAGCACTGGGGCTGGTGGCTGTGGCAGAGTCTTCAGCAGAGTCTGGCTCAGCACTGGGGCTGGGAGCTGAGCTGGCTGATGTTTTGGATTCATGTACTTTTTTTTCTGAGTTTATTTATTGCCGAGTTATCTATTGTAGTATGGACATTTTGTATGCAAAACTTTGCTGCTCTTCCTCCCTCCCATCCAATATATGTATCTTGGGTAGACTATCCAAGAGTTCCTCTTTATTTTCTTGCTTATTGTTTACCCTCCTGAGTACTTTCCTGAAATATGTGTGAAGCCCCATATACTTATTGCAGATCCAGAAACACCTTGCTAGTTGAATGTCATTTATTTTTTGTCCCGTAGCTCGATTGGTAGCGCACTCAGTTCACACACTGAGGTCCGTGTTTCGATCCCTGGTACGGGTGAAAACATTAGAACGCGTTTCATTAAGACTCCTACTGTCCCTGTTTACCTGGGTGTTAGATGACTGGTGTGGGTCGCATCCTGGGACAAAATTAACCTAATTTGCCCGAAATACTCAGCATAACAAGGGGCTTTCTATATAGTAGTATGTCATTGATGTCAGCTAGGACTGTATACCTTGTACATGTACTTGTAGACATAAGGATTTTTATTATTATCGCACATGATATATTGTGTGGCAGTGTATAAACACGTCTGACAGTATGACAGTGTATAAACACGTCTGACAGTGTGACAGTGTATAAACACGTCTGACAGTGTGACTGTATAAACACGTCTGACAGTGACAGTGTATAAACACGTCTGACAGTGTGACAGTGTATAAACACGTCTAACAGTGTGACAGTGTATAAACACGTCTGACAGTGTGACTGTATAAACACGTCTGACAGTGTGACAGTGTATAAACCCGTCTGACAGTGTGACAGTGTATAAACACGTCTGACAGTGTGACTGTATAAACACGTCTGACAGTGTGACAGTGTATAAACACGTCTGACAGTGTGACAGTGTATAAACACGTCTGACTGTGTGACAGTGTATAAACACGTCTGACAGTGTGACAGTGTATAAACACGTCTGACAGTGTGACAGTGTATAAACACGTCTGACTGTGTGACAGTGTATAAACACGTCTGACAGTGTGACTGTATAAACACGTCTGACAGTGTGACAGTGTATAAACACGTCTGACAGTGTGACAGTGTATAAACACGTCTGACAGTGTGACAGTGTATAAACACGTCTGACAGTGTGACAGTGTATAAACACGTCTGACAGTGTGACAGTGTATAAACACGTCTGACAGTGTGACTGTATAAACACGTCTGACAGTGTGACAGTGTATAAACACGTCTGACAGTGTGACAGTGTATAAACACGTCTGACAGTGTGACAGTGTATAAACACGTCTGACAGTGTGACAGTGTGACAGTGTATAAACACGTCTGACAGTGTGACAGTCTATAAACACGTCTGACAGTGTGACAGTGTATAAACACGTCTGACAGTGTGACAGTGTATAAACACGTCTGACAGTGTGACAAATCTTAAGTGGGTTTGAATATTTCCGGTATAAAGTGACTCCTCTATGGAATTATTTTTTTTTTCTGTCTATCTTTCATTATTTCGAAATGATTTCGTCTCGTTTACAGTTTTTTCTTCTCTGATATTTTGCTCTTATTATTTTTAATTAGTTCGCTGATGGTGTTTTCCCTGGCGACCGCCTGATCAATCATGCTATTGCTGTCCACGTCTCGCAGGACTACACGGAGTTATCACGACACACAAAACCTTCCTATTATTGCTGTTGCTGAGGTCCCTGGCTATTGTTGTTGTTGCTGGGGTCTCTGGCTATTGTTGTTGTTGCTGGGGTCTCTGGCTATTGTTGTTGTTGCTGGGGTCCCTGGCTATTGTTGTTGTTGCCGGGGTCTCTTGGCTATTGTTGTTGTTACTGGGGTCTCTGGCTATTGTTGTTGTTGCTGGGGTCTCTGGCTATTGTTGTTGTTGCTGGGGTCTCTGGCTATTGTTGTTGTTGCTGGGGTCTCTGGTAATTGTTGCTGTTGCTGGGGTCTCTGGCTATTGTTGTTGTTGCTGGGGTCTCTGGCTATTGTTGTTGTTGCTGGGGTCTCTGGTAATTGTTGCTGTTGCTGGGGTCTCTGGCTATTGTTGTTGTTGCTGGGGTCCCTGGCTATTGTTGTTGTTGCTGGGGTCCCTGGCTATTGTTGTTGTTGCTGGGGTCTCTGGCTATTGTTGTTGTTGCTGGGGTCTCTGGCTATTGTTGTTGTTGCTGGGGTCCCTGGTTATTGTTGCTGTTGCTGGGGTCTCTGGCTATTGTTGTTGTTGCTGGGGTCTCTGGCTATTGTTGTTGTTGCTGGGGTCCCTGGCTATTGTTGTTGTTGCTGGGGTCCCTGGCTATTGTTGTTGTTGCTGGGGTCCCTGGCTATTGTTGTTGTTGCTGGGGTCTCTGGCTATTGTTGTTGTTGCTGGGGTCCCTGGCTATTGTTGTTGTTGCTGGGGTCTCTGGCTATTGTTGCTGTTGCTGGGGTCTCTGGCTATTGTTGCTGTTGCTGGGGTCTCTGGCTATTGTTGCTGTTGCTGGGGTCCCTGGCTATTGTTGCTGTTGCTGGGGTCTCTGGCTATTGTTGTTGCTGGGGTCCCTGGCTATTGTTGTTGTTGCTGGGGTCTCTGGCTATTGTTGTTGTTGCTGGGGTCCCTGGCTATTGTTGTTGTTGCTGGGGTCCCTGGCTATTGTTGTTGTTGCTGGGGTCTCTGGCTATTGTTGTTGTTGCTGGGGTCCCTGGCTATTGTTGTTGTTGCTGGGGTCCCTGGCTATTGTTGTTGTTGCTGGGGTCCCTGGCTATTGTTGTTGTTGCTGGGGTCTCTGGCTATTGTTGTTGTTGCTGGGGTCCCTGGCTATTGTTGTTGTTGCTGGGGTCCCTGGCTATTGTTGTTGTTGCTGGGGTCCCTGGCTATTGTTGTTGTTGCTGGGGTCCCTGGCTATTGTTGTTGTTGCTGGGGTCCCTGGCTATTGTTGCTGTTGCTGGGGTCTCTGGCTATTGTTGTTGTTGCTGGGGTCCCTGGCTATTGTTGTTGTTGCTGGGGTCTCTGGCTATTGTTGTTGTTGCTGGGGTCCCTGGCTATTGTTGTTGTTGCTGGGGTCCCTGGCTATTGTTGTTGTTGCTGGGGTCCCTGGCTGTTGTCTTCCTTCAATGTTAGATATATTTCATTATCGGAGATCATGACCAGTAATGAGTTACACGTACATTCATTTTTTAGTTAATGAAATACCCGCGAGTTGGTTGATTAATGGGGTTTCAAGCCTACCGACTACACTACGATCATTAAGGCTACAATGCGATCTTTTCACCACCAGACAATACCTTAATCGCTAACGTAGGAATGAAAACTTACTCTCAACAGATATACACTGAGAGAAATACACCTCTCGGTGTATATTTATAACCCGTGTTTTTTCTCAAACATGAGCGGGAGACACTGACCTTGACACACATGTTAATTTCTCTGCTGTGTATATAATAATGAAATGAATTTTTGGAAGGGTTGCGGAGTATTAGTATGGGTCATCAATAATATCGTCAAGTTTAGTTATGTTTGACCTACCCATGCATATGGTATGTTCATAAAGTTTTAAATAAAAAATATATAAATTGAATGATTGTACCTTTAAATTAACCCCATCATCAGGTTAGGTTGACTAGGTTTCACATTAACATACACACCGTCACTCCTCTTGGCTCAACTTCCGTCGACTCCGGTAATATGCACCAGTAATTTATATGAGTATTATTTTTTTTTTGTTGGTCCTGGGTTATTTCTTTTTTTATTATTTTTATGGTTAGTTAGGCTAGGTTAAGTTTGGTTAGGTTAAGTTAACTTACGTCAGGCTAGGTTAACGCACGTTAGGCTAGTATTATGAACACAGGTGGTAGTTTCTAATAGCCTATTGCACATGGTCGTAACTAAGCCAGCAAACATAGAACTCAGCAAAGTAGAGCCAGGGTAAGGTAAACAAACAGGGGTAGACCTATTTACCCATGTATTCCTCCTTTCTTATGTTCACCAATATATATGTCGTGCCGATTAGGTAAAACTTGCGATTTTGGCTTAAATAGCAACGCTCACCTTGCCATATAAGACAAGTGAAAATTTGTGTATGCAATAATTTCGCCAAAATCATTCTGAACATAACGAAAAAAATATATTTCATTGTGTTTGTTTATTATTAAATTAATGTTAACGTATCTAAAATATATTTAATTGGGTTAGGCTAAATTAAATTGCGCTTGTTGTAATAAGGTTAGGTAGGTTTTCAAAGTTTCTCTTGGTACAAAATTATAAATTCTTACATTAATATAAATGAAAAAAATATATCTTTAAATGTATAAGAGAAAATTTTAGAAAGGACTTAATTTTAGATGACTTCTTGCTAATTGACCAGTTTTACCTAATCGGCACGACATATGTATATATATATATATATATATATATATATATATATATATATATATATATATATATATATATATATATATATATATATATATATACACTGTGTACAATATAAATGTTGAGAGAAGAAGTCAGATTGAAATCATACAATTCAGACCCAAAGCATGAGTTGTCACGACCAGAATCTGGGAAGTGTGTCACTCAGCCAGATGGGCAGAAGTTACGTCACCCTGGCTGAAGTAGCCGGCTTCTACTTGATTAGAGGATTGAACTGGACAGTAAGCGCAAGTGGGGCCCCCAGAACTGCTACACTTTGAATTGTTAGTTCAGTGGTCGAGAGGTTATGCCAGATGGTTCTGTGACCGAATATAATGTAACATAATCGGCGCACGTCACAGCTAGGTTGTTACATTAGGCTAGGTTAAGTTACGTTGGGCTAGGTTAAGTTACGTTAAGCTAGGTTAACTCACGTTTAGCTATTGATAGATAATGGTTCAGGAAACTGACAAGTTGGTGAATGAGATATTCGTGCAACACTTGGGCAGTTTTTTTGTGAAAACGTTTCACCAGCCAGTGTCTTCCTCAGTCCAATACAGAGAAGAATGGTGGAAGATGAAGAGTTTGAGGTAATCAGTCCCACAGCCTGTAGTAGATGTGATTAGTGCATCAATAGATTGATAGAATGATCACAGGAAGCCATTGGCTAGCAAAACGTTTCTACAACAATGTTCCACGTTAGGCTAGGCTAGATTCCCTCTTCTTCAAAGACCTGCCCATTTATACCTGGAGTATATCTGGAGAGGGTTCCGGTGGTCAAAGCCCTCGCGGCCCGGTCCGTGACCAAGCCTCGCGGTGGATCAGGGCCTGATCAACCAGACTGTTATTGTTAGCCACATGTAAACCGACGTACGAGCCACAACCCGGCTGGTCAGGTACTGACTTTCGGTGCCTGTCCAGCGCCTTCTTGAAGACAGCCAGGGGTCTATTGGTAATCTCCCTTATGTATGCTGGGAGGCAGTTGAACAGTCGTGGGCCCCTGACACTTACTGTGTTGTCTCTTAGCGTACTCGTGACGCCCCTGCTTTTCATTGGGGAATGCTGCACAGTCTGCCGAGTCTTTTGCTTTCGTAGAGAGTGATTTTCGTGTGCAAATTTGGTACTAATCCCTCTAGGGTTTTCTCGCCTGCCTTCCAGGGAATACAAGTCAAGGAAATTCAACTGTTCCCAGTAATTAAGGTGTTTTATCTATACATTCCCTAGGTCAGCATTTCACCTGCCTTGAAAAGCGCTGTTAATGTACAGCAATATTCCAGCCTAGAGAGAACAAGCGATTTGAAGTATAGGGGAGTATAGTGTGAGCTTCGCTCACACCTCTGCAACAACAATTGTCATCAAAGATTTGTTAAGTTATACCATGAATTAAGGAAAGATCCTGGACTTCACCTTACGAAACGGATAAAGCAAATACGATAGTAATTATGGACAAGGTAGATTATAGTGGAAAAATAAACATGTTATTAGAAGACGGGGGAACTTACGTGCCTTAAAGTATGATGATGAATTAAAGTATTAAAATATGGCGCTGAATAAGACACATGCACAACACTTTGGTGTCTTTATACACTAAGAGATATATACTACGCCTGGGACATGGGTCTTAATCAAGTTCGATCCAGGGAACGTAAATATAGATGAATGAGGCACTTGCGTAACGGTTGAATATCCTTATTGTGCAAACCTGTCGCCATCGAGGGGCTTCATCAGTCTAATGTAGAGAAAAACGGTGGAAGATGTGAAGGAGTTTGAGGTGATCAGTCCCTAAGTCTGAAGTCGATGCATTCAGTCTATCAGTCTTGAAAAAAGTACAGCATATGTTCGGAGAAGTGGCTTACAGTGCTAGTCACGGCATTATGCCGGGGAGCTCCCGGCATAATGCCGTGACGAAAATCAAAGGCCAACCATACAGGGGGTCTTTTTTCGTCAGTGCATTATGCCGGGTAGCAGCCGTTAGCATGACGTCACAGCCTGCCGCCACACTCCACAGTGACTCCTCAGTGCTAACGTGGCTGCCGTGGTGAGAGGAAGTGTTGCACTTTTGTCTCTCATCCGCCCCATCTTTTGTCCAGTGTTCCCTTTGGTTTTGGGGCAATACATGTTTGATTATGGGTAAAAGGAAGTTTTTAACACCTGAAACTATATCTCAAATCATAGGGCTTTACAAAGCTGGGCACCAGACGAAAGAAATAGTGGAGAATGTTGGTGTGTGTGAGCGTTCAGTGAGGAACTGGGTGCAGCGTTTCAAGGCTGGTGGGGGTGTCGAGTTACCGTCTGCCAGACCTCGGCCTGGCCCCTCCAAGAAGGCATCTGTTTGTACCTTAACTGTGTTAAAGAAGCAGTTTGAGAGTACACCTAAGATAACTGCTAGAGAATTGAAAGAAAAGAACCCACATCTTCTCTCAGAGGTGACGTAAGAACTGTTAACAGACGTGTCCGAATTGGGCTACAGTAGTCACCGCCATGTTAAGAAACCGATCCTCTCCAAGTCACAGAAGAAACGTAGGCTGGATTATGCAAAGAAATATCTTCACTGGAATCCTCAACAGTGGTCTGAAGTACTTTGGAGTGATGAAGCAACCTTCACCGTCACCTGTAACCATGGGGGAACATGTGTACCAGCCCAGAGGTAGTGACCCACTATAGACCCACGCTACACCCATGGGACCACCAAACACCCAGACTCACTCATGGTATGGGGTTGTTTCAGTGCTCAGAGTGTTGGTGAACTCATTGTGCTTCCCAAAAACCAGTATATGAACCAGTATAATTACCTGGAGTTATTGTGTGACAATTTACCTGAGGTGTTTGACAAGTGTGGGGCTACGGTTTTTATGCAGGACAGTGCACCGTGTCATACCACCAAATCTGTAGTTCAGTGGCTTAAGAACTGTGAAATTCTTTAATGACTGGCCAGGCAATTCCGCAGACCTAAACCCTATTGAGAACGTCTGGTCAATAGTGAAACGAAGTTTACCGGACAAGGATATTAGTTCTATCCCACGGCTGGAGGCTGCTCTACATTAGGCATGGAATAATATACCTCCCCAAACCCTCAAGAATTTGTGTGAGAGTCTTCCTACACGGCTGAGGGACGTGATTAAGCGTAAAGGACGCAGCATCAAGTATTAAACCTCAGTAAGTGTGCAAATATATATATTATAATCTTTCACGGTATGTGTTTGTGTTTTGGTACGTGTGTGGGGGAGGGGCGGCATAATGCCATGACTAGCACTGTATGTACTGCAGACAGGTGAGATGAAGCAGCAGGAGGCGGAGTCATCAGTGAAAATATCCACTAGTGTAAGTAGGTCGTGACTGTAGGTTAAGCGTTGAAAAATTCCCTGTATGAAGATCCCAAGATGCTGCTGTGTCTGACAGATGTGATGTAAATAGTTCAGAAAATTGACAATTTGAATAATAAGACACTTGTGGAACATTCCCAAATGTTGCACAAGTGTCTCATTCTTCAACTTGTTGGTTTTCTAGGCTATTTATAGCACATCAAGATTGATGGACTGAACAGATCGACTCCAGGCTCAGGGACTGATTACCTCAAACTCCTTCACATCTTCCACCGTTTTTCTCTGCATTAGACTGATGAAGCCCTGGATGGCGACAGATTTTCACAATAAGGATATACAACTGTTAGACAAGTGCCTCATTCATCTATATTTATGTTCCCTGGATCGAATTTGATCGTTCTACTTTTTCTGGCATGGTATGTCTCTTAGTCTATATACAAAGAGGTCACATTATTTCACTACATACAAAGAGTTCACGAAACTTTTCCATAATAAAGATACCTAAGTGTTCTACAAGTCTCATTCATCAACTTGTAGGTTATTCATACGATTTATCAATCTTCAAGTGGGAACTCGACACATTCCTCAAAACAGCTTTTGATCAACGAGGTTGTGGTGTATACGTTGGTCTGCGAGCGGCACGTGTACTAACAGCCTGATTAATGAGGCCAGCAACCAGGTCTGCTGGGACCAGGCGGCGAGAGCACTGACCTCCGGAAGCGACTCCAGGTAAACTCCTCTTAGCTCTCCCTCCTTCAAGAAATGAGTGTGTTACGCAAGACCCTCTCGGTGTATATACATTACGAAGCCTACACCTCTCGGTGTATATACATTACGAGGCCTACACCTCTCGGTGTATATACATTACGAGGCCTACACCTCTCGGTGTATATACATTACGAGGCCTACACCTCTCGGTGTATATACATTACGAGGCCTACACCTCTCGGTGTATATACATTACGAGGCCTACACCTCGGTGTATATACATTACGAGGCCTACACCTCTCGATGTATATACATTACGAGGCCTACACCTCTCGGTGTATATACATTACGAGGCCTACACCTCTCGGTGTATATACATTACGAGGCCTACACCTCTCGGTGTATATACATTACGAGGCCTACACCTCTCGGTGTATATACATTACGAGGCCTACACCTCTCGATGTATATACATTACGAGGCCTACACCTCTCGGTGTATATACATTACGAGGCCTACACCTCTCGGTGTATATACATTACGAGGCCTACACCTCTCGATGTATATACATTACGAGGCCTACACCTCTCGGTGTATATACATTACGAGGCCTACACCTCTCGGTGTATATACATTACGAGGCCTACACCTCTCGGTGTATATACATTACGAGGCCAACACCTCTCGGTGTATATACATTACGAGGCCTACACCTCTCGGTGTATATACATTACGAGGCCTACAGCTCTCGGTGTATATATACTGAGAAGTTACGTAAATTCAATTTTAAAGGGATTAGAATATTATTGACTAATGGTAAACCGGTTACTTTCAGCCTTAATAAACCTTGTGTAGTTAAGAGGCTTTAAACCCCATTAATAAAAAGAACAACCAGTGTCAGTGCTAGCGAAGGGATCTTGATCCAAGGAACGCGTATTGCCTTCCTTTTCTAATCAAACTTTAATACTTTCCATCCCCGAGGCGCTGTATGATAATCATCCTGTTAGCCCTAAGATTCTTAATCATCGTATATCCATATGTTCCAAAAAGTTTAGTCACGTATTTTTCTCATCCATTCCGAAACAGGACTTTGATTTTGTCGTCGATGCTGCTTGGCTACTAGACACCCCATGTCCATCCTATAGAGAGTAGTGGCTAGTTTATTGTCCACCTCATGTCCATCCTATGGACGGTAGCGACTAGTTTATTGTGCACTCCATTGACATCCAATGGAGTCTACCTGGAGGGCATTCCGGGGATCGACGTCCCCGCGGCCGTAGAAACTGATCATAAGATTTAGATTTTGCCACCGAAGTGGCTAGTTTACTGTGCACCCCATATCCATCCTGTGGACGGTAGCGCAAGAGCATATGGATACACAAAAGGCCTAGGAACTAGGCCTTTTGTGTATCCATATGGGTTACAGGTATCCATTTGGGTTACAGGTGTACATTTGGATTTATATCTACAGTTCACTTATCTGTTACAATCAAATTTAGAAAATTTGCTTAGTATATCTGGTATCTTATTTGTATTAATAAGATATCTTGACATGTCACATAGGTTATTATACTGTCTCAGATCATAAAAATACACAAAAGAACCTGGGAACTAGGCTCCATAAGGCTTAACAGTTGTACATCCGGATTCTTATCTACAATTTGTCTTATCTTTTGTAAGCAAATAGAGGATGCTTACCTAATAAGTCTAGTATCTTATTTGCATTAATAAGATACCATAGCACACCATATAGATTATTAAAGTCTATATCTAAATTCCTTAGTAAGTGAGCATTGAAGCGTACAGTTTCAAGACACACCCAGGGTGGGTATATTTACCCCGGAGTGTTGACACTCTTTCACGAAGAGGAGGTCGTAAATTTTCCGCTAAATGGTTGTAAACAACCAAATAAACTAGAAAAGACCGTATTTGTCTGAGAGTGATCAGAATGGTGGCACCACTGACAAGGAACCAGGTGGTTTTATGTTGTAAAGGCAGGTACACCTTACACACCTGGTAGGTGTGGTATACCTTACACACCTGGTAGGTGTGGTATACCTTACACACCTGGTAGGTGTGGTATACCTTACACACCTGGTAGGTGTGGTATACCTTACACACCTGGTAGGTGTGGTATACCTTACACACCTGGTAGGTGTGGTATACCTTACACACCTGGTAGGTGTGGTATACCTTACACACCTGGTAGGTGTGGTATACCTTACACACCTGGTAGGTGTGGTATACCTTACACACCTGGTAGGTGTGGTATACCTTACACACCTGGTAGGTGAGGTATACCTTACACACCTGGTAGGTGAGGTATACCTTACACACCTGGCAGGTGAGGTACACCTTACACACCTGGCAGGTGAGGTACACCTCACACACCTGGCAGGTGAGGTACACCTCACACACCTGGCAGGTGAGGTACACCTCACACACCTGGCAGCGGCCACCGCACAACAACGACTTATAACATTGTTGCTGAAATCGTTGGAAAACACACGCTTGATATATTAACTGGAAACTCAGGCTGCCAGCCGCACGACGCTGCTAAGAGTCATTAAGAATGATGAACTGCATAACTGATGATTTGTGCACTCCATATCCATGCTGTGGATGGTAGCGCAAAAGCATATGGATACTCAATAGGCCTAGGAACTAGGCCCCGAAAGGGTTAACAGGTATACATCTGGATTCATATCTACAGTTCACTTATCTGTTACAAGCAAATTTAGGAAATTTGCTTAATATATCTGGTATCTGATTTTCGTTAATAACGACTCGAGTATACGATGGAAAAATATACACAGATGCAGTATAATGTGATCCTTTATTGACAACGTTTCGCCCACGCAGTGGGCTTTATCAAGTCACAAACAGATCTGTTTCTGACCCGATAAAGCCCACTATGTGGGCGAAAAGTAGTCAATAAATGATCGCAGTATATTGCATTTGTGTCTACGTTTCCTCCGTGTGGATATTTTGTGCCATTTATGACTCGAATATACACCCACCCCATTAACATATTTGTGTCAAAACAGCCATAGTGGTCACATAAACGACTGAACTCCCGAACTGGATCGAACTTTGCTTTGAAACCTATAACGAAGTATACTGTGGACTATATAATTTACGTTGTACATGAGTGCTATACAATAAACCATACCACGGGTGGTTCGAACCCGCGGTCAGAGAGTCTCAAAACTCCAGACCGTCGCGTAAGCATATTCAATAGATCATCCAACTAGGTATATTTCACACCATGGAAAGTTAGATAGTCTGTGTTAAAAAGCGTGATGAATCTTTGAAGCTACTGCCAGTGGCTTACGCGACGGTCTGGAGTTTTGAGACTCTGACCGCGGGTTCGAACCCCACCCGTGGTATGGTTTGTTTGCCATCGTGTCATTACGATTTCGTGAGTCGTGTTATACAATACCGAGAGATGAAGAATTAGACACATGTGCAACATCTGGGTATCTTTACTTGTAGACGTTTCGCCCTCCAGTGGCTTTATCAATACAAATTCAAAGACATGATTGGAAGACTGTACAACTATATACAAAAGACGAGGTAATCAGTCCCTCGGCCTTGGACTACGGTGTTCATCACCAACTTCAATGCTGAGGGACTGATTACCTCGTCTTTTTGTATATTGTTCCACAGTCTTCCCATTCTGTCTGAATTTGTGTAGATGAATGGTTCAGAGAACCGACAAGTTGTTAAATTAGACACATATGCAACACTTGGGTATCTTTATTGAGGAAACGTTTCGCCACACAGTGGCTTCATCAGTCCAATACAAAGAAGAAAGTAGTAATAAAAGGAGGAGTTTGAGGTAATCAGTCCCTCGGCCTGGAGTCGATGTGTTCAGTCCATCAATCTTGAAGTAAATACAATATAAGGCAAATAGAAGTTGCTTATATACTGTAGACAGGTGAGATGAAGCAGGAGGAGGCGGGGTCATAGTGGTATCATCCACTATTGGACTGATGAAGCCACTGTGTGGCGAAACGTTTCCTCAATAAAGATACCCAAGTGTTGCATATGTGTCTAATTTAACAACTTGTCGGTTCTCTGAACCATTCATCTACATCCTGTCTGACACAGCAACTTCTTGGGATCTTGATACAAAGGGATTCTTCAACATTTGTCCAAACCTTTGGACAAGGACCTACCTCGACTAGTGGATGATACCACTATGACCCCGCCTCCTCCTGCTTCATCTCACCTGTCTACAGTATATAAGCAACTTCTATTTGCCTTATATTGTATTTACTTCAAGATTGATGGACTGAACACATCGACTCCAGGCCGAGGGACTGATTACCTCAAACTCCTCCTTTTATTACTACTTTCTTCTTTGTATTGGACTGATGAAGCCACTGTGTGGCGAAACGTTTCCTCAATAAAGATACCCAAGTGTTGCATATGTGTCTAGTCTGAATTTGTATTGATACAGCCACTGGTGGGCGAAACGTCTGCAAATTAAGATATTCAGATGTTGTACATGTTTCTAATTCTATATAACACATTTAATAAGTTCCTCATGAAGAGTTTCTGTGTCTAGACGGACACAGCACATCCAACATGACACAGCACATATAACAAGACACAGCACACACAACAGGACACAGCACACACAACAGGACACAGCACACACAACAGGACACAGCACATACAACAGAAGAACACAGCACATACAACAGGACACAGCACATACAACAGGACACAGCACATACAACAGGACACAGCACATACAACAGCCATATCGCCCTAAAAAAGATAATAGAAAGAGAGAGAGGTTGTTATTATAAGTTAAGAGAGGAGGTTGATCTTGATGTGACACTGAGCTGGAGAGTCTGTAGAAGTACTCACTTGGTTAATGCGATTTAAAGCCTATCGACTATACATTAGGGTCATTAAGAATACTCGTAACCTTTTCACCACTAGACAAGAATACTTTAATCCCTTCGACAAAGATTAAAGTAAACTCTCAATATATATATAAGCTGAAATACACCTCTGAGTGTTCAATAAGGTCACAGTAAACAGGTGATATCAAAATATGCTGAACAACCACTGTGAAAAAATAGTGAACTTCCAAGCGCTTTCGTGATTTCTCACATTATCAAGGAAGTGTCATCATGGGTTAGAATAATTGGAGTATTGTTCCAAATAAATAGACATGAGTTAGAGTAATTAGAATACTGTACCATACAAAAACTTGAGGATTGTCCAAAACATCTGTAGAATAAAAGAATAAAAACAGTAGGTTTTCAGTTCGGCAGAACTGAAAACTGTTATTAATGTTGAACACTAATTACTGTAACCCAAGATGACAGTTCCTTGATAATGTGAGAAATCACGAAAGTATTTGGAAGTTCACTGTTTTTTCAGTGGTTATTGTTCACGTCTCAGTGTATATCGTGTGTTCAGGAGCGAGATAATATTTTCTTGAGACTGTATACCAGTCAAACAGCGCCTGGAATATGGGTAATAATTATATTTGATCTGAGGAAGCGGAGAGCAGGTCAAATTCCTCGGATCAAGATCCCTTCACCAGCATCAAGCCCCATCCCTTGAAGGGATTAGTAGTGACAGTGGCAAAGGAGGGTTGACACCTGTCTTGTGTTGCTGAGACTGGTTAAAGTGTCAGTGTGAAGGTGGGAGTAAGTTAGTGTTGTTTGCAGTCTTGAAGGCTTACCCAGGCCACCGACCCCAGGTGAAGCCTCCACGTCTTAGCCAACAAATTTAACTTACACTATGTTGCATAAACACCTTTTACAAAAAAAATAAGTGTATCAGGTTAAGTGAAAAAGCCTTTAGCTTGCATTTGCTTTGAGGATTTTTGTCGGCTATCATTATGTCAAAGGGTTTAGAATCCTTATCCAGATTATTCTAAGGGAAAAATGTATTTAACTTACGCGCGCTCCAGACATTTTCAGTCACATATTTATCAAAAAATTAAAAATCCAATTACTTTATTCGAGCGAAAACGCTTTAGCTTGTATGTGCTCTCGGGAGCTCGCCTCTGATCCTCTTAGTAAAGATTCTGAATCCTTATCCCGATGCTTGAGTGAAAACATTATCAGCTTACACGTACTTCCGGAGTTTTGTCTCTCATCCTATTGTCAGAGATTCAGAATCTTTATCTGGGAGGCAGTGTAATACTGTTGTTGGGATTCAATTATCAGTGTTAAGAGGTCGAGGATCTGCGGAAATGTTAAGAATTTACGTAATGAGAAGTGTAATGTTAATAATGTGGAGTCATGTGTTGAGAGTGAACACCATAATGGAGATGTCACTTGTTTCAACTAGTTGATAGAGACGTCAGTTGCTTAAACATATGACTTACATTAATCAAAATGAAATAAGTGGCAACAATAACGTAATTTACATATTAACTGACATACCTACCTGGAGTCTACCTGGAGGGTATTCCGGGGATCGACGTCCCCGCGGCCCGGTCTATGACCAGGCCTCCCGATGGATAAGGGCCTGATCAACGAGGCTGTTACTGCTGGCTGCACGTAGTCCAACGTACGAACCACAGCCCGGCTGATCTGGCACTGACTTTAGGTATCTGTCCAGCTCCCTCTTGAAGGCAACCAGAGGTCTACTGGTAATGCCCCTTATGGCTGGTGGGAGGCTGTTGAACAGTCTTGGGCCCCGGACACTTATTGAGTTTTCTCTTAGTGTACCAGTGGCGCCCCTACTTTTCACTGGGGGTATGTTGCACCGTCTGCCAAATCTTTTGCTTTCGTATGGAATGATTTCTGTGTGCATATTAGGGACCAGTCCCTCCAGAATCTTCCAGGTGTAGATTATGATATATCTCTCTCGCCTGCGCTCCAGTGCTAATGTTAATCTTTTTACGTTTTGTGTTCCAGGGCAAACAATTCCTTTCTTTCAGAAATTTTTCCAATTCGCGTGAACACCGACCTCTGTAGCTGGTCAGACATGAAGGGAAAGTGGTCAGACCGGCCTAACATGGGCCAATGGGCCTCTTGCAATGCTTATTTCCAACCAGCTCCCTATACTCCGTATCCTTTCCAACGACAAAAATTAAGCCTCTTCTCCTTTCTCCTTTCTCTCTTCTCTCCTCTTCTTCCTTTCTAGGTAGAGAGCCTTCTGTTTTTCTCTCCTTGCCTCACATGCTTAGATAATACACGATAGTCTTTTATCTACTGTAGAAAGAAGTAGATAACTTTTAATAGATAACCTCGGTGTGGACTTCAAAGTTCTCTGATATCTGTCTTTCCCATGTACTCCTTCTCACCCTCCTCTTCCTCCTCTTCCTTCTTCCTTTTCCTGCCTCATCACCAGGCTTCTCACATTTCCTCTTCACACAGTGACTTTCTCAGGCATGTGTTGACACGTGTCTTTAGGAAGACCCCCTCCCCAACCACGGTGCCCACGTGTCCGCCACCCCGTGTTGGACATGCAGCTAATATGAGGGTCATTATGATGAAAGGGGAGAGACCCGCGCCGTGAGGGAGAAGAGAGATGGAAGGGAGTGATGAGGGAAGGTGTTGGATTACTTGAAGTTCATTATCCCTTACCCTTGCCTCTCCCTCTTACCCGTCTCCCTCCCTCCTTCCCTGCCATCCTCCCTCCCTACATATCTCCTTCCCCTCCCCTTCCCTCCCTCTCTCTCTCTCCCTCCCTCCTTCCTTCCCTCCCTGACCTTTCTATAGGACTTACATGCAATTATATTAAGTTTTATAACTTGAACTGTCTTTGGAACAGGATTTCACCTCCATGGAAGTTCTGTTCATTTAATTACAACAAACACACACCACACAGGAGTGCTTTAATCACCCCTCAACACACACACAGGGGTACAGGACAACACCCACACAACACACAACAGAACACACACACACATACACACACACACACACACACACACAGGACTAGACTCACCCCGAAACCCACAATTACACACATACACATACACACACACACACGCAGACAGAGTACAGGCTAGGTGGACAAAGACTACGAACCTCGCTAAAGGAGAAAGACCTCGGGGTGAGCATAACACCAAGCACGTCTCCCGAAGCACACATCAACCAGATAACTGCAGCAGCGTATGGGAGACTGGCAAACCTAAGATTAGCGTTCCGATACCTTAATAAGGAATCGTTCAAGACACTGTACACCGTGTACGTCAGGCCCATACTAGAGTATGCAGCACCAGTCTGGAACCCACACCTGGTCAAGTACGTCAAGAAATTAGAGAAAGTGCAAAGGTTTGCGACAAGGTTAGTTCCACAACTCAGGGGACTGTCCTACGAAGAAAGATTAAGGGAAATCGGCCTGACAACACTGGAGAACAGGAGGGTTAGAGGAGACATGATAACGACATACAAAATACTGCGGGGAATCGACAAGGTAGACAGTGACAGGATGTTCCAGAGAGGGAACACAGAAACAAGGGGACACAACTGGAAGTTGAAGACTCAGATGAGTTAAAGGGATGTTAGGAAGCATTTTTTCAGCCATAGAGTAGTCAGGAAGTGGAATAGTCTAGAGAAAGATATAGTGGAGGCAGGAACCATACATAGCTTTAAGACGAGGTATGATAAAGCTCATGGAGCAGGGAGAGAAATGACCCAGTAGCGGACAGTGAAGAGGGGGGCCAGGAGCTGAGTCTCGACTCCTGCAACCAAAATTAGGTGAATTAGGTGAGTACACATAGACACACACACACACACACGCAAACACACACACGCAAACACACACACGCAAACACACACACACACACGCATATATATATATATATATATATATATATATATATATATAAATAATTACAGAGAAGCCATTAGTAAACAGCAATTAAAGCACAAGAGGAGACTAAATATATAAATACATCTGTTTGTGTACGTGTTTACTCACAGAGTTGCATTTTCAAAGGTCGAGGTTTTGCTCCTGGCCCCGTTGATAGGCTACGTTGATTGGCATTTCTGACTTTTTGCCTTTGGGCTTTATCATATCCACTCTTAAAGCTGTGTATTGAGTTTGTTTCAACCTCTGTCTTATCCAAAATCGTTCCACCTTGAAACTAAAGAAATACTTCCTTACATCCCCATGATTCATCTGTGCCTTATCATGTCTTCTCTTTTCCTTCTATCTTCTGATGTCGTCAGACTTAGTTCCATACTGTACTCAGTGTCCAGTCTGCTCTCTCTGGTAAGTTAGATAAGGATTGTCAGGAAACAGAACATGTGCTTTCTGACGCGGGTGTTAGTAATATCATGACCCACAGCTCTAGCTTTTGGTCATCTGACGGAGCCCTTCAGCTGGCTTACCGGTCCACCCCCTTTAAAATTATAGTTATGATTATAACAATTAGATTGCTGCTACCAGGTGATGGACTCTTCTGCCCTCTCCTCCAATACACACGACCTTGCATTTGTTCAGAATTAACTCGAGAAGCCACTTGTCTGACCACATCTGCAGTCTGTTGAGGTCTCTAAAGTTTATCACTATCCTCTCTTGTTCTTATTATTCTTATTAGTTTTACAGCTTCAGGACTCAATCCCCTCTGGTAGGTCATTCACGTATATTAGGAACAGTAGGGGTCCCAACACTGATTCCTGAAGAACCCCACTCGTTATTTTCTCCAGTTCAGATGTTTCTTTCCTTATTGTTACTCTCTGCCTTCTGTCATTTAGGTACTCCTTGACCTTAGAACACTCAAGATCATATCAGTATTACCTAAGCATCCCTCAGCATCACACAACATTACCAGACCTTGTTCTGCATCACCCAGTATCACTAGGTATCATCTAACATAAATAAGTATCACCCAGCATCACCTAGTATCACCCAGTATTACTAGGTATCACCTAGCGTAATGAAACATCCTGCTTGTTCTAATTTTTGCACTAACCTCTGGTATGATACTGTATCAAATTCTTTTCTACAATCCAAGAAAATTCAATCTACCAAACCCTGTCTTTCTTGGGTTTTTTTCTTTGCTATCAGGTCACATAGGTGTTTTGCCCTTCTCTCAGCACTCTTGAAGCTGTATTGTCTTTGTTACATGCAGCTTATGAAGTAGATCCATCACTGCTTCTTTCTTGATACTCTACAGTACTTGATACTCTACAGTACTTGATACTCTACAGTACTTGATACTCTACAGTACTTGATACTCTACAGTACTTGATACTCTACAGTACTTGATATTCTACAGTACTTGATACTCTACAGTACTTGATACTCTACAGTACTTGATATTCTACAGTACTTGATACTCTACAGTACTTGATACTCTACAGTACTTGATACTCTACAGTACTTGATACTCTACAGTACTTGATACTCTACAGTACTTGATACTCTACAGTACTTGAAAACTCTACACAGTACTTGATACTCTACGATACTTTGATATTCTACAGTACTTGATACTCTACAGTACTTGATACTCTACAGTACTTGATACTCTACAGTACTTCTGATACTCTACAGTATTCTTGATACTCTACAGTACTTGATACTCTACAGTACTTGATACTCTACAGTACTTGATATTCTACAGTACTTGATACTCTACAGTACTTGATATTCTACAGTACTTGATATTCTACAGTACTTGATACTCTACAGTACTTGATATTCTACAGTACTTGATATTCTACAGTACTTGATACTCTACAGTACTTGATATTCTACAGTACTTGATACTCTACAGTACTTGATATTCTACAGTACTTGATACTCTACGTACTTGATACTCTACAGTATGATATCTACAGTCTTGATATCTCTGACAGTACTTGATACTCTACAGTACTTGATACTCTACAGTACTTGATATTCTACAGTACTTGATACTCTACAGTACTTGATATTCTACAGTGCCTTCTGGTGATTCACCACTTTATTCAGACATCTTTGAATCTTTTGCTAAGCACTTTACGTACTTCTGTCATTCTCAGTCAGCATCCCATTCTCTTCCTCCATATCACCTGGTAATTCACAGTCGTCTATTTTACGTGACTGTGGAGTAATTTTGGTTCACTTTTGACTTTTGTTATAATATTTTCAAACTGTCTCTCAGCTTCCTTCCTTATGCTTTGATATTGGTTTTTAGCTCTCCTGTTTATCTCTCGCTTTTATGCGCTATAATTTTTTTTCCAAGTCTTCTTGCTCCTTCCCTTGGCCTCTCTGACTTCCTATGTAGTCACCTATGTGTGGTTGCAGGGGTCGATTCACAGCTCCTGGACCCGTCTCTTCGCTGGGCGCTACTATGTCCAGTTTTTCCTTGCTCCAAGAGTCGTGTGTATATACATATGTGAGTGTGTGTGTGAAGTTCCCAGACTATATTAACAAATATTTATGTATCAAATATATATAAATTTTTACTCTCTCTCTCTATCTCTCTCTCTCTTAACTCTCTCTCTCTCTCTCTCTCTCTCTCTCTCTCTCTCTCTCTCTCTCTCTCTCTCTCTCTCTCTCTCTCTCGGGAGACTGGATCAAGCAGACAGGAACTTGGTAGGTCAATGCCTCAGGTAGATACTCAAACAAGAAACTAATAATTTAACCAATCACGTCAATCCACCGTTTAACCCAATCATCCGGTCAACCAATGAAGTCAAATAGTCTGCACAAAAACAGCCACTCAGACAGCCAATCAGGTCGGTTAAGCAGTACGTGAGCCAGACAGTCACTGAGTGCGGATATCAACCTTGAAGGACCTAGAGACCATCTCCTGGGTTCATTACCCTTGCTGCGTCACTGGCTCTTGAACCCTTGCTGCGTCACTTGTATGTGAACCCTTGCTGCGTCACTGGCTCTTGAACCCTTGCTGCGTCACTTGTATGTGAACCCTTGCTCCGTCACTTGTATGTGAACCCTTGCTGCGTCACTGGTATGTGAACCCTTGCTGCGTCACTGGTATGTGAACCCTTGCTGCGTCACTTGTATGTGAACCCTTGCTGCGTCACTTGTATGTGAACCCTTGCTGCGTCACCTGTATGTAAACCCTTGCTGCATCACTGGTTCTTGAACCCTTGCTGCGTCACTTGTATGTGAACCCTTGTTGCGTCACCTGTATGTGAACCCTTGCTGCGTCACTGGTTCTTGAACCCTTGCTGCGTCACTTGTATGTGAACCCTTGCTGCGTCACTGGTTATTGAACCCTTGCTGCGTCACTGGTTCTTGAACCCTTGTTGCGTCACTTATATGTGAACCCTTGCCGCGTCACTGGTTCTTGAAACCTTGCTGCGTCACTGGTTCTTGAACTCTTGCTGAGTCACTTGTATGTGAACCCTTGTTGCGTCACCTGCATGTGAACCCTTGCTGCGCCACTGGTTCTTGAACCCTTGCTGCGTCACTTGTATGTGAACCCTTGCCGCGTCTCTGGTTATTGAACCTTTGGTGCGTCACTTGATCTTGAACCCTTGCTGCGTCATTGGTTCTTGAACCCTTGCTGCGTCATTGGTTCTTGAACCCTTGCTGCATCACTGGTTCTTGAACCCTTGCTGCATCACTGGTTCTTGAATCCTTGCTGCGTCATTGGTTCTTGAACCCCTGCTGTGTCACTGGTTCTTGAACCCTTGCTGCTTCACTGATTCTTGAACCCTTGCTGCTTCAGTGGTTCCTGAACCCTTGACTGGAATATTGCTATGCATTAACAGCCACTTCTAAGGCAGGCGAAATCGCATTTCTAGATTATATACAGAGGAACTTCACTGGCCTATGTCCAGGGGACATAGGCCAGAAAGATACATATTTAACACCTGGAAAATTCTGGAGGGATTGGTCTCAAATATACACACCGAAATTACTCCTTACAAAAGCAATACTTTCCAACACTCTTCTTCATAAGGTGAATCACCAACGGACTCCTGATAAATTCATCAAATCAATTCTTGATCAGCCTGGCTGATCAGGAATTGATCGGGTAGAAAATCGAGAGGCCTGGTCTGGGAGCTGACCTCGGGGGCGGTGACCCCGCGTAGTAACTACAGTGCTCACATGTTTAGGCATCTTTATATAGCTTTAATAACTCACTTGTTGTAATTCCTCTTTGTTGTTAAGGATGTAATCCCAGACACTAGGCTTGAATCTCCAGGTCTTTCTGACTCATCTGTTTGATGACTGTATATGTTGACGAAACTATATCTGTTGATGAAACTATCTGTTGATGACTCTATATCTGTTGATGACTTTATATATGTTGCTGACTCTATATTTGTTGATGACTATATCTCGTTAGCGACCAAAATTGTGCCTTGTTGATGTTTGTCGGTGTTGAAGAATACTTAATGTGTTGAAGCTTGCGTTGTTGACGTTCATACACTGTGTTGACGTTCATACACTGTGTTGACGTTCATACACTGTGTTGACGTTCATACACTGTGTTGACGTTCATACACTGTGTTGACGTTCATACACTGTGTTGACGTTCATACACTGTGTTGACGTTCATACACTGTGTTGACGTTCATACACGTGTTGACGTTCATACACTGTGTTGACGTTCATACACTGTGTTGACGTTCATACACTGTGTTGACGTTCATACACTGTGTTGACGTTCATACACTGTGTTGACGTTCATACACTGTGTTGACGTTCATACACCGTGTTGACGTTCATACACCGTGTTGACGTTCATACACTGTGTTGACGTTCATACACTGTGTTGACGTTCATACACTGTGTTGACGTTCATACACTGTGTTGACGTTCATACACTGTGTTGACGTTCATACACTGTGTTGACGTTCATACACTGTGTTGACGTTCATACACTGTGTTGACGTTCATACACTGTGTTGACGTTCATACACTGTGTTGACGTTCATACACTGTGTTGACGTTCATACACTGTGTTGACGTTCATACACTGTGTTGACGTTCATACACTGTGTTGACGTTCATACACTGTGTTGACGTTCATACACTGTGTGACGTTCATACACTGTGTTGACGTTCATACACTGTGTTGACGTTCATACACTGTGTTGACGTTCATACACTGTGTTGACGTTCATACACTGTGTTGACGTTCATACACTGTGTTGACGTTCATACACTGTGTTGACGTTCATACACTGTGTTGACGTTCATACACTGTGTGACGTTCATACACTGTGTGACTTCTACACTGTGTTGACGTTCATACACTGTGTTGACGTTCATACACTGTGTTGACGTTCATACACCGTGTTGACGTTCATAACGTGTGACGTTCATACACTGTGTTGACGTTCATACACTGTGTTGACGTTCATACACTGTGTTGACGTTCATACACTGTGTTGACGTTCATACACTGTGTTGACGTTCATACACTGTGTGACGTTCATACACTGTGTTGACGTTCATACACGTGTTGACGTTCATACACTGTGTTGACGTTCATACACTGTGTTGACGTTCATACACTGTTGACGTTCATACACTGTGTGACGTTCATACACTGTGTTGACGTTCATACACTGTGTTGACGTTCATACACTGTGTGACGTTCATACACTGTGTTGACGTTCATACACTGTGTTGACGTTCATACACTGTGTTGACGTTCATACACTGTGTTGACGTTCATACACTGTGTTGACGTTCATACACTGTGTTGACGTTCATACACTGTGTTGACGTTCATACACTGTGTTGACGTTCATACACTGTGTTGACGTTCATACACCGTGTTGACGTTCATACACTGTGTTGACGTTCATACACTGTGTTGACGTTCATACACTGTGTTGACGTTCATACACTGTGTTGACGTTCATACACTGTGGTGACGTTCATACACTGTGTTGACGTTCATACACTGTGTTGACGTTCATACACTGTGTTGACGTTCATACACTGTGTTGACGTTCATACACTGTGTTGACGTTCATACACTGTGTGACGTTCATACACTGTGTTGACGTTCATACACTGTGTTGACGTTCATACACTGTGTGACGTTCATACACTGTGTGACGTTCATACACTGTGTTGACGTTCATACACTGTGTGACGTTCATACACTGTGTTGACGTTCATACACTGTGTTGACGTTCATACACTCACCGTGTTGACGTTCATGCACTGTGTTGACGTTCATGCACTGTGTTGACGTTCATACACTGTGTTGACGTTCATACACTGTGTTGACGTTCATACACTGTGTTGACGTTCATACACTGTGTTGACGTTCATACACTGTGTTGACGTTCATACACTGTGTTGACGTTCATACACTGTGTTGACGTTCATCACTGTTACGTTCATCACTGTGTTGACGTTCATACACTGTGTTGACGTTCCATACACTGTGTTGACGTTCATACACTGTGTTGACGTTCATACACTGTGTTGACGTTCATACTGTGTTGACGTTCATTTACACTGTGTTGACGTTCATACACTGTGTTGACGTTCATACACTGTGTTGACGTTCATACACTACCGTGTTGACGTTCATACACGTGTTGACGTTCATACACTGTGTTGACGTTCATACACTGTGTTGACGTTCATACACTTGACTTCACCTGTGTTGACGTTCATACACTGTGTTGACGTTCATACACTGTGTTGACGTTCATACACTGTGTTGACGTTCATTGACTTATCCTGTGTTGACGTTCATACACTGTGTTGACGTTCATACACTGTGTGACGTTCATACACTGTGTTGACGTTCATACATTCTGTGCTGACGTTCATACACTGTGTTGACGTTCATACACTGTGTTGACGTTCATACACTGTGTTGACGCTCATACACTGTGTTGACGTTCATACACTGTGTTGACGTTCATACACTGTGTTGACGTTCATACAATGTGTTGACGTTCATACACTGTGTTGACGTTCATACACTGTGTTGACGTTCATACACTGTGTTGACGTTCATACACTGTGTTGACGTTCATACACTGTGTTGACGTTCATACACTGTGCTGACGTTCATACACTGTGCTGACGTTCATACACTGTGCTGACGTTCATACACTGTGCTGACGTTCATACACTGTGGTGACGTTCATACACTGTGTTGACGTTCATACACTGTGCTGACGTTCATACACTGTGTTGACGTTCATACACTGTGCTGACGTTCATACACTGTGCTGACGTTCATACACTGTGCTGACGTTCATACACTGTGCTGACGTTCATACACTGTGGTGACGTTCATACACTGTGTTGACGTTCATACACTGTGCTGACGTTCATACACTGTGTTGACGTTCATACACTGTGCTGACGTTCATACACTGTGCTGACGTTCATACACTGTGCTGACGTGTTCACTAAAATGACTTTAAAAGATTTTCTGGAGTACTCGTTTTCTTTTGTTAAAACAATGCAGATGTTTTTGTTCAAGAATAAGACAGGTTCAATATTTTGGCATCTTTCTTGTCAAGACAGTTCGTCAGCCAGTGCCTCTGTCAGTCCAGTTATCATTATAATAATGACAAGTAATATCGACAGGTAGAAGACTAAGACACCAGTTAGGTATCTTTATTTCTGAAATGTTTTGCCTACATAGTAGGCTTCTTCAGTTGACCACAGAGGTGACTAAAGAGAAAGTTGATGGATTATTTACATTATCTATTCCTGGTCACAGTTACAGCTACCTTCCTGCTGAGCCACTTGTGTACTGCACTGAAGAATCTTCGGTGTAAGCGAGACTTTAGGGTAACAAAGATACCTAATTGTTGTACAGGTATCTTATTTACCTATGAATACAGATAATAATTACTGGAGATGTCTCTACAGTGCAATTAACATAATTAACATAATGTTTTTGTTCAGCTGTTACAATTTTCTCTTTGATGGCTCTAGAGCTTTAAATCGTTGCTTTTTTAGCTCTCATTCGTTTTTTTTATCATTAGATGTGATGCTTAAGTCTGAAGGTATGTAGAACAGCTTAGTTGATCCTCATTTGTTTCATTGTTTACGGCTAGAAGAATTTGGGTGTTCCCTTTCGTAATGTGCCAATCTCTGAGACTTATTTGTGGGATTTCCCACACGACTCACACAGTGTGTGCGTGTACCGAGGACCGTGTACTCACCGATGTGGCTGCAGACGTCGAGTATAAGCTCCTGACCCCGCATCTCAACTTTTCACTTACCATATTCACGCCCTCTTAACCTCATGGGCCTTATCGTGCCTCATCTTAAAACTATATATGGAGCCTGCCTCCGCTACTGTATATGTGTGTACTCACCTGTATGCCGTTACAGGGGTCGATTCACAGCTCCTGGCACCGCCTGCTCACTGGACGTTACTAAGTCCGCTCTCTCCCGTGTGTGTGTGTACTCACCTAATTCTCACCTAATTGTGGTTGCAGGGGTTGAGACTCAGGTCCTGGCCCCGCCTCTTCACTGATCGCTACTGGGTCCCCTCTCTCCCTGCTCCATGAGCTTTATCATACCTCGTCTTAAAGCTATGTATGGTTCCTGCCTCCACTACATCACTTGCTAGACTATTCCACTTCCTGACTACTCTATGGCTGAATAAATACTTCCTAACATCCCTTTGACTCATCTGAGTCTTCAACTTCCAATTGTGACCCCTTGTTTCTGTGTCCCCTCTCTGGAACATCCTGTCTTTATCCACCTTGTATATCCCACGCAGTATTTTGTATGTCGTTATCATGTCTCCCCTAACCCTCCTGTCCTCCAGTGTTGTCAGGCCGATTTTCCTTAACCTTTCTTCGTAGGACATTCCCCTTAGCTCTGGAACTAACCTTGTCGCAAACCTTTGCACTTTCTCTAATTTCTTGACGTGCTTGACCAGGTATGGATTCCAAACTGGTGCTGCATACTCTAGTATGGGCCTGACGTACACGGTGTACAGTGTCTTGAACGATTCCTTACTAAGGTATCGAAACGCTATTCTCAGGTTTGCCAGTCGCCCATATGCTGCAGCAGTTATCTGGTTGATGTGCGCTTCCGGAGATGTGCGTGGTGTTATACTCACCCCAAGATCTTTCTCCTTGAGTGAGGTTTGCAGTCTTTGGCCACCTAGCCTATACTCTGTCTGCGGTCTTCTTTGCCCTTCCCCGATCTTCATGACTTTGCATTTGGCGGGATTAAATTCGAGAAGCCAGTTGCTGGACCACGTGTCCAGCATGTCCAGGTCTCTTTGAAGTCCTGCCTGATCCTCATCTGATTTAATTCTCCTCATTAACTTCACATCATCTGCGAACAGGGACACTTCTGAGTCTATCCCGTCCGTCATGTCATTCACATATACCAAGAATAGCACTGGTCCTAGGACTGACTCCTGTGGGATCCCGCTCGTCACAGGCGCCCACTGTGATACCTCGTCAGGTATTCTCTGATCCATTGCAGTGCCCTTCCTGTTATACACGCCTGATCCTCTAGCTTCTGCACTAATTTCTTGTGAGGAACTGTGTCGAAGGCCTTCCTGCAGTCCAAGAAAATGCAATCAACCCACCCCCTCTCTCTCGTGTCTTACTTCTGCTACTTTGTAATAGAACTCCAGAAGGTTTGTGACACAGGATTTGCCTTCCATGAATCCGTGCTGGTTGTCGTTTATAATCTTGTTCCGTTCCAGGTGCTCCACCATTCTCCTGATAATTTTCTCCATGACTTTGCACACTATAAACGTAAGTGACACTGGTCTATAGTTTAGTGCCTCGTTTTTGTCTCCTTTCTTAAAAATGAGAACTACATTTGCCTTCTTCCATACCTCAGGTAGCTGCCTAGTTTCAAGGGATGTTTTTGAAGATTGTGGTTAGTGGCACACACAGCATCTCTGCTCCCTCTCTAAGGACACACGGGGAGATGTCCGGTCCCATCGCCTTTGAGGTATCAAGGTCACTGAGCAACTTCTTCACCTCCTCCTCAGTTATGTGTATGTCGTCCAACACTTGGTATATTCCTGCAACCCCCCTATGGGGGGTTGCAGTGGGTGTGGGGTTTGTGATGGGGTAGAGGCAGTGTGCCCATAGGGGGTTTCTGTAGGGGTGGGGTTTGTGATGTGGGGGGTGGGGACAGAAGGAACGGTGTGTGGGTGTCGGTTTAAATTGTTCAGTTGCCTTGGGGTTGTCATGGTTGGAGTCCTTCTGTGGGTGTTTCTAGAGGGTGTGTTTGCCCTTCTACCTGGGTATGGGTTCTTCCACTCTTCTTTGTCATTTCTTCTCGTTCCTCCTTTCATCTTTGTATCCTCTCTTTCAGTAACATCCTTTCCTCTTGTGTTCTGTCTCGATCGAGGTACACTCTCTGGTGCTCCCGATTGTCTCTCTCAGTCGTCCTTTCTCCTGCAGGATCATGGATCGAGCTGATTCTGCCTTGAAAATTACTTTGAGAGGCCGTTCTCTTCCCCTTGTAAACCACCGAATTCTCTGAAAATTTGCCACCTGGGTCATGTCGCCTTCACCTATTACTTTCATGATACCTTCAATCGTTTTTTTCTCCTCCTGTTTTCTTTTATAATGGGTATTCCCTTCGACTTCCTGGAGCCCGTAGACAAAAATCGACCTCTCCCTTTCGTCCTCCCACTGTGTCTCCCTTTGCATCCTCTGAGATGTTATAGTTCCTTCCATTGAAGTGTCCTTTTCTTTAGTCCCTTCCCTAGCTGAAGCCCCTATGCTCCGTGGTCTGTCTTTTCTGCTCATGTGTTCCTGGCCACTGCAGTTGACTGTTGGAGTCTCTTCATATAGCATAGCTACTTCAGTCTTCAGACCTCTCATTTGTTCTTAGTGTGCTCCTCGTCTTTTCCCAGGCCCCACGTGGGTCTGATACGGCCTTTGCATACAGGATATCTTCTTTGCTCCCCACAGCCCCCTTGTCTGTGACTGATGTAGAAGTTCCTGATGTCATGTCTGAATTGTCATTTTTCTCTTTAAGCTGTTTCAGGTTTTTCAGTTCCTCTTCTAAGCATTGTATCTTAGTTTCTGCTGTTTTGGCTTGTAGCTCCCACTTCCTGCTCTCTGCAGCTATCATCTCCTCCATTTTCATGCTAAGCTCTTCTAGCTTCCTTCCCCACTCTTCCTCCCTTTTAGTGAGCTCTTCTTGGGTAGCCCATTTTACCACAGAACGAAGCTTATGTATTTTCAGAGTGAGTGCGTGTATGTGTGAGAGGAGAGAGAGAGAGAGAGAGAGAGAGAGAGAGAGAGAGAGAGAGAGAGAGAGAGAAATTTATAGAATGGGAGTGAGAGAGTTTGAGGGAGTGTGAGTGAGAGAGAGTGAGAGATAGGGAGAGCAGAGGGGGGACAGCAGCAGAGGGGAGATAGATGGGGGGAGGGTTAGGGGGTACAAGGGAAGAGGGGAAGGGAAGTGCGGGAAAAGAAAGGGGTGAGGGGAGGAGTGAGAAGAGAGGGGTAGGGGGAGGAGACGGAGGATGAAGAAGGGAAAGTGGAGAGAGTGTGTGAGAGAGTGTGAGTGTGTGAGAGAGTGAGTGTGATAGTGTGTGTGTGAGTGAGAGGGAGAGAGAGTGAGAGAGAGATATAGTGTGAGAGAGTGTGGTAGAGAGAGTGTAAGACAGAGAATGGTAGAGAGAGTATGAGAGAGTGTGAGAGAGAGGGTGTGAGAAAGTGTGAAAGAAGTAGAGAGAGAAAGTGATAGAATGGGAGTGAGAGAGTGTGTGAGGGAGTGTGAGTGAGAGAGTGAGAGAGAGAGAGTGAGAGTGTGTGTGTGAGTGAGAGAGAGAGAGTGTGAAACAGAGAGTGTGAGACAGAGAGAGTGAGTGAGAGAGAGTGTGAGACAGAGAGAGTTGGTGTAAGAGATATAGGAGTAGGAGAGGGGGAGATAGGAATAGGGGTATTCTGTGTATTTGTTTAAACCACGTTAGGGTGGGGAAACGTAC
This sequence comes from Cherax destructor, assembly GCA_009830355.1. NCBI lineage: Eukaryota > Metazoa > Arthropoda > Malacostraca > Decapoda > Parastacidae > Cherax > Cherax destructor. The sequence goes on along the minus strand of WNWK01001750.1, from coordinate 186,714 downwards.
AAGCTTGTGTGTGTGCTCACCTAATTGTGGTTGCAGGGGTCGAGACTCAGCTCCTGTATACACGTGTGTGCGTGTACCGGCTGTGTGTGTTAAGTTACTGTCATCCGATCCTTCTTTCCTGCTTTTTGGGTTATCCTAGTTTCTCTACACTAGGTTCTCTTCACCTATGCGGCTATGTATGCAGTCTATGCCCTGTATTTGTGTGTGCCTGAATAAACTTAATTACACTATTGGTGTATTTTGCCTGGCCTATGCGCCTGCGCGCCTCGCTGATGTGTGTACACCACTACTTAGGTCCCACCCAGTTACTCCCCCTTACTAGGTGTTGAGTGCTCTATGTGTGTGTGTGTGTGTGTGTGTGTGTGTGTGTGTGTGTGTGTTAGTTGTGTGTGTGTGTGCATGTGTGTGTGTGTATGTGTGTGTGTATGTGTGTGTGTGTGTGTGTGCTAGTTACCATTTTGTCCTAGGCACATGTCAATTAGACACTAGGCCTGTTGTATGTGTGTGTGTGTAACGGAACACTTCAAAATGTTTCGGCCCCGCCGGGAATTGAACCCGGGCCCTCCGTGCGTGAAGCAAGAGCGCTAGCCACCATTCCATCGGGGTGTGTATAGTGTTAGTTAGTTACCATTTTGTCCTAGGCACATGTTGATTAGACATTAGGCCTGTTGTATATATGTGTGTGTGTGTGTGTACGAAACACTTCGAAATGTTTCGGCCCCGCCGGGAATTGAACCCGGGCCCTCCGTGCGTGAAGCAAGAGCGCTAGCCATCATGCCATCGAGTGTGTACTCACCTAATTGTACTCACCTAATTGTGGTTGCAGGGGTCGAGACTCAGCTCCTGGCCCCGCCTCTTCGCTGTCTGCTACTGGGTCTCTGCTCTCCCTGCTCCATGAGCTTTATCATACCTTGTCTTAAAACTATGTATGGTTCCTGCCTCCACTATATCTTTCTCTAGTCCATTCCACTTCCTGACTACTCTGTGGCTGAAGAAATGTTTCCTGACATCCCTTTGACTCATCTTAGTCTTCAGCTTCCAGTTGTGTCCCCTTGTTTCTGTGTTCCCTCTCTGAAACAACCTGTCACTATCTACCTTGTCAATTCCCCGCAGTATTTTGTATGTCGTTATCATGTCTCCTCTGACCCTTCTTTGTGTGTGCATGCATATGTGTGTATGTGTGTGCATGTGTGTGTGTGTGTGTGTGGAAGATGAAGAGGAAGAGAGAGGGAGATAGATAGCTAGGTAGAGAGACAGGGAGAGCAAAGATGGCAGAGGAGGGGGGAGGGAAGAACTGGGTCGTGGTCACTTGTTTACAGTGTTGTTTCCTGCCCGTTGTGTATGTGTACTCACCTAGTTGTGGTTGCAGGGGTCGAGTCATAGCAACCACAACTAGGTGAGTACACGCATGATAAAACTCATGGCGCAGGGAGAGTGACCCAGTAGCGGCCAGTGAAGAGGCGGGGCCAGGAGCTATGAATCGACCCCTGCAACCACAACTAGGTGAGTACAACTAGGTGAGTACACATACACAACGGGCAGGAAACAACACTGTAAACAAGTGACCACAACCCAGTTCTTCCCTCCCCCCTCCTCTGCCATCTTTGCTCTCTCTGTCTCTCTCTCGGTCAGAGCTCTCTCTCTCTCTCTCTCTCTCTCTCTCTCTCTCTCTCTCTCTCTACCTAGCTATCTATCCCCCTGGGTGTGTGTGTGTGTGTGTATGTATGTGTGTGTGTGTGTGTGTTTTTTGTAGCAGTTAAGTGCATAAGCCCACCTTAATTTATCAATAAAATAAGTCCCTCTAAGTCCTGGGCTATCCTAGGTTCTCCACAGGTATGCTGCTATATATGATACTCTATGCACTGCACTCGTGTATACCTGAATAAACTAACTCACTTCCCATGTTAGTGTATTTGTCTGACAGTGCCGGCGCATTCACTCACTGTGTGTGACACCAGCCTGTGGTTCCTCCCAAAGTCCCTTCACTAGTTTATCTGCCTTACTATATGTTAAGTGCTCTATGTATGATATTCAGCTCTCCAGAGCAGGGATTATACCTCAGCTGTCAGTATTGCAGGGCCAGATCTCTCATGCAAACCACAAAAAGGATTTTGTACATTACGTCCGGTAGCCTGACGTCCGGTTCTGCTCAGTTGTTGCTGCTTGTTTCCTCTCAGTTTGACATACTCCTGGTTCCTTGCCGTTTCTTTTTCATTGTACTCACTGTATTTACCGAGGGTCCCCTTATTTGTCATATATACCATGACGTACTGTTGGAAACACCGTTAGGCTTAGTTCCCAACCGCTTCCCTGTTCCCGTCTCGCCTCCTACCCTTATCAACTTGTACCCAGCACTATACACTTGGCACTATTATCTATATTTTTCTCTTCTGTGATCACTTACATCTCCCTTTTGTGGGGTTTAAATTATTATATGCACTTCAGGATTTGCACATGCCTATTTGCTAAGCTCTATCCCCTCTGGAACCGTCAGAAAAAATGCAAATTAACGGAGCTCAAACGCGCGACTTCTTAAGATTCCATGATGTTGCAGTGTCTGACAAGTTGTACAAGAATGGTATACAATACCAACAAGATGAAAATTTGCAACATCTGGGTATCTTTACTGTAGATGTTTCGCCATCCAATGGCTTTATCAATACAAATGTTAAACATGTGTCTTAATTTTCATCTTGTTGGTATTGTATACCATTCTTGTACAACCTGTCAGACACTGCAACATCGTAGAATCTTAGTTCTCAGGACATCTACACAACTTTCTTCACGGCTACTACAACTACTACTACAACTAACCAATACCTTGGGTATGACCTATTTCCACTGGGGAATCGCGCCTACCAGTGAATATGCCCTCGTTTGCTACCCATCCCTTTCCACCTGACGCCAGTATATAAGCGCCAACCTTCTTGCCTCTGCTCCAGAACCTCCACGACTACGGTGCTCTTCACACCAACTCCAAGACTGAGAGACTGATTACCTCATCTTTTGTATATAGTTCTACTGTCTTCAAGTATTGTCCTAAAATCTGTATTGATAAAGCCACTGGATGGCGAAACGTCTACAATAAAGATACCCACATGTTGCACACGTGTCTTAATTTTCATATTATCTGATTCCCTTCTTTCTTCTTTTCCTTTTGCTTTTTTCTTCTTGTTCTGCTTTTTCTTCTCATAATAATAATTGTAATAATAATAATAATAATAATAATAATAATAATAATAATAATAATTATTAATATTATTATTATTATTATTATTATTATTATTATTATTATAGAAGAAAGAAGATAATAAAATAATAATAATAATAATAGCAATGATAAGAAGAAGATGACTTGGTCGTGAGGATGACCTGGTCGTGAGGATGACCTGGTCTTGAGGATGCCCTGGTCTCGAGGATGACCTGGTCTCGAGGATGACCTGGTCTCGAGGATGACCTGGTCTCGAGGATGACCTGGTCTCGAGGATGACCTGGTCTCGAGGATGACCTGGTCTCGAGGATGACCTGGTCTCGAGGATGACCTGGTCTCGAGGATGACCTGGTCTTCTGTCACATAAATATCATTATCCAATTTTTTTTTGCTAAGTTAAGTGAAAACTTTACACCAACTTGACGTAAATCCAAAATTTATCGTCTTTTTATGATTCATCAGAGGTTTTCATTACTAATTTTGCCAAGACTATTCTTAAGATATAATATTAATATTATGCCATTTTTAAAAATAAAATTGACACATAAACCCCCACACACTATAATAATAATAATAATAATAATAATAATCTTTATTTCTACATGTACATGGTATACAGGCCTAGCTGACATCAGTGACATACTACTATATAGAAAGCCGCTTGTTATGCTGAGCATTTCGGGCAAATTAGGTCAGTTTTGTCTCCAGGATGCGACCCACACCAGTCCACTAACACCCAGGTACCTATTTTACTGATAGATGAACATGGACAGCAGGTGTCTTAAGGAAACACGTCTTAATGTTTTCACCCGTACCGGGGATCCACCCCCGGACCTCAGTGTGTGAGCTGAATTCGCTAGCAATCGAGCTACGGGAGCTAATAATAATCCCAACCTTTTTCTCGGTATGCCACACTAATGTTGAAAGTTTGAATTCGATCAGAAGAGACTTTCTCAAGTTATCGCAGGAAAACCAAAACTGAGACTAGTCAGTATAACATTGACCAGCTATCTTACAAGACACTCGTGTAAGATACTAGATACTAGGCTTGTCTTACAAGACACTTGTGTTAGATACTAGGCTTGTCATCTTACAAGACACTCGTGTAAGATACTAGATACTAGGCTTGTCTTACAAGACACTCGTGTTAGATACTAGGCTTGTCATCTTACAAGACACTCGTGTAAGATACTAGATACTAGGCCTGCCATCTTACAAGACACTCGTGTAAGATACTAGATACTAGGCTTGTCATCTTACAAGACACTCGTGTAAGATACTAGATACTAGGCCTGCCATCTTACAAGACACTCGTGTAAGATACTAGGCTTGTCATCTTACAAGACACTCGTGTAAGATACTAGATACTAGGCTTGTCATCTTACAAGACACTCGTGTAAGATACTAGGCCTGCCATCTTACAAGACACTCGTGTAAGATACTAGATACTAGGCTTGTCGTCTTACAAGACACTCGTGTAAGATACTAGGCTTGTCTTACAAGACACTCGTGTAAGATACTAGGCTTGTCGTCTTACAAGACACTCGTGTAAGATACTAAACTTGATATCTTACAAGACACTCGTGTAAGATACTAGGCTTGTCGTCTTACAAGACACTCGTGTAAGATACTAGGCTTGTCTTACAAGACACTCGTGTAAGATACTAGGCTTGTCATCTTACAAGACACTCGTGTAAGATACTAGGCTTGTCATCTTACAAGACACTCTTGTACAAAACACTCTGGACTTGTCGTCTCAGCAGACAATATAAATATTCAGCTAGTTTTCTATTTGCTCTTCTTGATGTTGAATATAAAACTTGGGTAATATCCGTGCAAGTGGCAGCGAGGCCACAACATTAAACATTCATGTAGACACTTAATACTTCTTTACATGTTTCCCAGTGATTCATGGCTCCAGTCACTGAATTACTCCTCAGTCTAGCCACACTCCTGCCTCGTATTTATTACCACCTTCCAACTTTTGACACTCCCAGACTAAACTGTTTTTCAGTGTGTGAGTGTATGTGTGTGTGTGTGTGTGTGTGTGTGTGTGTGTGTGTGTGTGTGTGTGTGTGTGTGTGTGTGTGTGTTGGCCAGTCTAGTGTTTTCTCTGGCTTGACTTTTATTTCTGTATCTCGGTTGTGATCACTGTTGTTAGATCGTTGCCGTCACCTTTCGTCTGTCACTAATTTATCCATTATATTATGTTGCTCTCAGTTTTTAATATGTAATTTTGAAATGCCATCTTTATTTTGTAAATACTTACGTATTGTTCAGAAGGGGTTGACTTCTGGGTGCAGCTGTGGGAAGACAGTCTCGGAGAAGTAATTAAGAAGCCTTCAAGGGAGAAATACTATGAATTCTCCTTGACTTTCTTTAAATATACTACTTCTCATACCACCCCATCTTTTATACATAAATATGTATTGTTTTATTTCTCACTGTACTTTTTTCTTCTTCTATGTTTCTGTCTAATTCATTATCTGTTCCTCTCCATATTCACAAAGTTGAGTTTTCTAATGCTAAATTTCACAGCTCCTGGGCTCTGTTTTTCGAGTAGTGTGTTTCAGTCTCATCAAACTCACTTTTAAATCCACGTACTGAGCCGACTTTTGTTGATTGTCTCCGTGACTCGCTGCCAAGTGATAATTACTTACTTTCAAGGTTTAAAGCCTATGGAGTTCACGAGGGTTATTAAAGCCCGTATTTAGCCTGTACACACCTATCAATAGTACACCAGTCCTTTAAGTAAGAAATTTAAGTAAGACTGGAAAACATTAGGCCATGTTTCCTAAAGACACCTGTAATCCCTGATCACCCATCAGTAAAATGGGTACCTGGGTGTTAGTCGACTGGTGTGGGTCGCATCCTGGGACAAAACAGGGGGCTTTCTATATAGTAGTATGTCATTGATGTCAGCTAGGCCTGTATACCTTGTACATGTACTTGTAGAAATAAAGATTATTATTATTATTATTATTATTATTATTATTACACATGAGACATAGTGTGGCAGTGAAGAATATATCTGGAAGTGTATAATAATAATAATAATAATAATAATAATAATAATAATAATAATAATAATCTTTATTTACTACAAGTACATGTACAAGGTATACAGGTCTAGCTGACATCAATGACATACTACTATATAGAAAGCCCCTTGTTATGCAGATCATGTCAGGCAAATTAGGTCTGTTTTGTCCCAGGATGCGACCCACACCAGTCGACTAACACCCAGGTACCCATTTTACTGATGGGTGAACATAGACAACCGGTGAAAGGAAACACATCCAATGTTTCTACCCTCGCCGGGAATCGAATCCGGACCCTCACCGTGTGAAGCGAGAGCTTTTGCCACCAGGCCACGGAAGTGTATATTGGAAGTGTATATGTAGAGGTGTAAAGTGGAAGTGTATATCTAGAAGTGTATACTGGAAGTGTATATCTAGAAGTGTATATCTAGAAATATATACTGGAAGTGTATACTGGAAGTGTATATCTAGAAGTGTATACTGGAAGTGTACATCTGGAAGTGTATATCTAGAAGTGTACATCTGGAAGTGTATATCTAGAAGTGTATACTGGAAGTGTATACTGGAAGTGTATACTGGAAGTGTACATCTTTAAGTGTATATCTAGGAGTGTATACTGGAAGTGTATACTGGAAGTGTGTATCTAGGAATGTATACTGGAAGTGTGTATCTAGGAGTGTATACTGGAAGTGTATACTGGAAGTGTGTATCTAGGAGTGTATACTAGAAGTGTATTTCAGGCTGTCTTGTGATGCTGGCACCTCGGGATGGATCACTTTAGAAGGGTTGTGTAGTGGCTGGCTAGGAGACTCGATCTCAGTTCGTTCCATTGTAGCCATCTGGCGTCGCTTGAAGACGATGGTCTACGGGGAGAATACTCACCATGGACGCATGTAAAGCCGTTCGCTCCTAATACCATTCACCGTATACCTGTCGACCGGATATCTCGTCTGCATTCGTACACAATCAATAATGATGGATACACTGAACACGTTTATGCAGAGATGTGACTTCACTCCATGTATCGAAGACTTCAAATATTCTTGGTATTTGTGCGTAATTGTAGTCTCAGTGACCACCTGCCTGCAGTTTCTAGACTTAAAATCTAACGAAGTAACTGATATAACACGAGCTGTCACAGTGACACGTAAACATATTCAGTTTCATTCACACTTTGAGTTCTTTGCTTGGTATAGAGTCACGCAGTGACCAGCAGTCCTCTAGTTTAGATGACGTTTGACTTTCAAGTTTGAGCTGTGTCAGGCTGTGACAGCCACAGTACCTGGCTTGTGATGCGCAACACAATACAATGTATATTTTTGCTCTCTCGAAAATGACTAGTTCTTGATCTGTATATGAAAGTGAGTTGTTGTGTAGGTGTAGCACCAGCTGACAGTACAATGATAACACAGAAGGTTGGCCAGCTGTCTTACCTCGTGTCAAGTAACAACACCAGCTGCCAGCACAATATCACTCAGTGTTGACCAGATATATTACCTGGTGCAAAGTAACAGCAGCACTAGCTGCCAGCACAATAACACCCAATGTTGGCCATATGTGTCACCCGGTGTCAAGTAACAACGGCACCAGTGCCAACATTTCAACTACCCCCCACCCCCTCCCCTCTCTAATGGGCAGTATCCACACGGGTGTCATGTAAAGGGAAGCTGAAGAGAAACAAGAGTGTGTTAGTGCTACAAACTGATCTTAATTACACAAGACAGCTGATCTGACAACACATCTAGTACCTTGTCAGTGTTGCGTGGAGGAAAGTTGCAGGCAGGAAGGACCAAGCAACACATTCTCGCCCGAAGAACAAAGTCACAATACAATAACTGCAACAATTCACCTGACAACCTGCACTTAGATGGGGAAAGTTATGGCGACGTTTCGGCCCATCCTGGTCTGTGTTGTGAAGCTTACACACCTGTGCAGCTCTTACACACCTGTCCAGCTCTTACACACCTGTCCAGCTCTTACACATCTGTCCAGCTCTTACACACCTGTCCAGCTCTTACACACCTGTGCAGCTCTTACACACCTGTGCAGCTCTTACACACCTGTGCAGCTCTTACACACCTGTCCAGCTCTTACACACCTGTGCAGCTCTTACACACCTGTGCAGCTCTTACACACCTGTGCAGCTCTTACACACCTGTGCAGCTCTTACACACCTGTGCAGCTCTTACACACCTGTGCAGCTCTTACACACCTGTCCAGCTCTTACACACCTGTCCAGCTCTTACACACCTGTCCAGCTCTTACACACCTGTCCAGCTCTTACATACCTGTGCAGCTCTTACACACCTGTCCAGCTCTTACACACCTGTCCAGCTCTTACACACCTGTGCAGCTCTTACACACCTGTGCAGCTCTTACACACCTGTGCAGCTCTTACACACCTGTGCAGCTCTTACACACCTGTGCAGCTCTTACACACCTGTGCAGCTCTTACACACCTGTGCAGCTCTTACACACCTGTGCAGCTCTTACACACCTGTGCAGCTCTTACACACCTGTGCAGCTCTTACACACCTGTGCAGCTCTTACACACCTGTGCAGCTCTTACACACCTGTGCAGCTCTTACACACCTGTGCAGCTCTTACACACCTGTGCAGCTCTTACACACCTGTGCAGCTCTTACACACCTGTGCAGCTCTTACACACCTGTCAGCTCTTACACACCTGTCCAGCTCTTACACACCTGTGCAGCTCTTACACACCTGTGCAGCTCTTACACACCTGTGCAGCTCTTACACACCTGTGCAGCTCTTACACACCTGTGCTTTCAGACACCTGTGCACCCTCTTACACACCTGTCAGCTCTTACACACCTGTGCAGCTCTTACACACCTGTGCAGCTCTTACACACCTGTGCAGCTCTTACACACCTGTGCAGCTCTTCACACCTGTCAGTCTTACACACCTGTCCAGCTCTTACACACCTGTGCAGCTCTTACACACCTGTGCAGCTCTTACACACCTGTGCAGCTCTTACACACCTGTCAGCTCTTACACACCTGTCCAGCTCTTACACACCTGTCAGCTCTTACACACCTGTCCAGCTCTTACACACCTCACCTGTCCAGCTCTTACACACCTGTGCAGCTCTTACACACCTGTGCAGCTCTTACACACCTGTGCAGCTCTTACACACGTGTGCAGCTCTTACACACCTGTGCAGCTCTTACACACCTGTGCAGCTCTTCACACACCTGTGCAGCTCTTACACACCTGTGCAGCTCTTACACACCTGTGCAGCTCTTACACACCTGTGCAGCTCTTACACACCTGTGCAGCTCTTACACACCTGTGCAGCTCTTACACACTGTGCAGCTCTTACACACCTGTGCAGCTCTTACACACCTGTGCAGCTCTTACACACCTGTAGCTCTTACACACTGTCCAGCTCTTACACACCTGTCCAGCTCTTACACACCTGTCAGCTCTTACACACCTGTGCAGCTCTTACACACCTGTGCAGCTCTTACACACCTGTGCAGCTCTTACACACCTGTGCAGCTCTTACACACCTGTGCAGCTCTTACACACCTGTGCAGCTCTTACACACCTGTCCAGCTCTTACACACCTCTGTCCAGCTCTTACACACCTGTGCAGCTCTTACACACCTGTGCAGCTCTTACACACCTGTCAGTCTTCTTACACACCTGTCCAGCTCTTACACACCTGTCCAGCTCTTACACACCTGTCAGCTCTTACACACCTGTCCAGCTCTTACACACCTGTGCAGCTCTTACACACCTGTGCAGCTCTTACACACCTGTGCAGCTCTTACACACCTGTGCAGCTCTTACACACCTGTCCAGCTCTTACACACCTGTGCAGCTCTTACACACCTGTGCAGCTCTTACACACCTGTCCAGCTCTTACACACCTGTGCAGCTCTTACACACCTGTGCAGCTCTTACACACCTGTCCAGCTCTTACACACCTGTCCAGCTCTTACACACCTGTCCAGCTCTTACACACCTGTCCAGCTCTTACACACCTGTCCAGCTCTTACCACCTGTCCAGCTCTTACACACCTGTCCAGCTCTTACACACCTGTCCAGCTCTTACCACCTGTCCAGCTCTTACACACCTGTGCAGCTCTTACACACCTGTCCAGCTCTTACACACCTGTTCAGCTCTTACACACCTGTCCAGCTTCCTTCACCTTACACCTGTCCAGCTCTTACACACCTGTCCAGCTCTTACACACCTGTCCAGCTCTTACACACCTGTCCAGCTCTTACCCACCTGTCCAGCTCTTACCACCTGTCCAGCTCTTACACACCTGTCCAGCTCTTACACACCTGTCCAGCTCTTACACACCTGTCCAGCTCTTACCCACCTGTCCAGCTCTTACCACCTGTCCAGCTCTTACACACCTGTCCAGCTCTTACACACCTGTGCAGCTCTTACACACCTATCCAGCTCTTACACACCTGTCCAGCTCTTACACACCTGTCCAGCTCTTACACACCTGTCCAGCTCTTACACACCTGTCCAGCTCTTACACACCTGTGCAGCTCTTACACACCTGTCCAGCTCTTACACACCTGTGCAGCTCTTACACACCTGTGCAGCTCTTACACATCTGTCCAGTTCTTACACACCTGTCCAGCTCTTACACACCTGTCCAGCTCTTACACACCTGTTCAGCTCTTACACACCTGTCCAGCTCTTACACACCTGTCCAGCTCTTACACACCTGTGCAGCTCTTACATATGCCAGTCAGCTCTCTGCTGAAGCTCCTCTCAACAGTGTCTTTCTCTTGTAAAGGCGATTGAAAGAGTGTATTCAGAATGGAATAATGCTGACAACGAAGAGTCTTTCCACCCTCTATAACAATTTTGGACGCACTATTTTTCAATCGCCGTTACAAAAAAAATCGCACTGTCTATAGGAAGTTCATAAAAGAACTTAGTGTACTATGGAGCCCAGTAACCTGCACCCATTACGTACCTGTGTGATCTTTTAACTAAGATGGTATGGGAGTCTTAACGAAACTATTAACCTAAACTAACTAAACTAAAGTAAACTAACTACACAGACAGTCGTAGCAACACGGGTAATTGAAACGAGTTGAGATTGTCTGTACAGACGAGAATGGTTAATGTTTTTTCCAGTAAGTGAGACGTGGTTGAGGGCGTGCCTGCCCAATGTCATTTTCTTTAGGAGACGTTTCGCCCACTGGGGGCCTTTTTTTAAGTACCAGGTTTCCTGTATGGAAAACATCCACTGATCTGTGTCAGATGTCGCAGTTGTGGCATAACTGTTCTGTGTCAGATGTCGCAGTTGTGGCATAACTGTTCTGTGTCAGATGTCGCAGTTGTGGCATAACTGTTCTGTGTAAAATGTCGCAGTTGTGGCATAACTGTTCTGTGTCAGATGTCGCAGTTGTGGCATAACTGTTCTGTGTCAGATGTCGCAGTTGTGGCATAACACTGTTCTGTGTCAGATGTCGCAGTTGTGGCCATAACTGCGGGTTGTGTGTATTGTTCCAGTCACGGTATTGTGCTTTTTTTGTTATATATATATATATATATAGAAATGAAATCACGAAACAAGTGATTTTAAATCATTTACCAAACTGCGGCAGGCCAGGATTCGACCCTACGAACATTGTACCGCCTCAAGAGACAACACAATATTGTGTTGTCTCTTGGGGAGAGTTGAATGATAGCTCTAGGCCTTTCGTGTTGCAATCAACACATGATAAGGAACTTGCAATGTTGCAGAAATGAGTAGGAAGTCCAGGGAGAAGCGCTCAAGGGAACGTCTTTAGGTAGAGTCGTTGACCCTGTGTGCAGTGCTTTTGAGCCCAAGCTGATACCACGAAGCTAAGAGCTTGCTTTATTTCCACCCTTTGTTGACATTGGTCACTGCTGGCAAGGGTCATTGGTTCCACTGATCACTGCTTGCACTGGTCACTGCTGGTACTGGTCACTGCTTGCACTGGTCACTACTGGTACTGGTTACTGTACTGGTACTGGTCTACTAGTATGTGACCCATAATAATCGTACACCAGATACCTATTTTTTGTTAGGTGAAAAGGGGCAGCGAATGTGCGTAGACTTGTCCGTACGTTTTCCCCACCCGGTGATCGAACCTTGGTGCTTCTGGTGGTTAGTTGAAGGGTCGTCAGTGTTGCTTTCCAATATAAACAAAGTCTTATCTTCTGAGTGTGCGTATGTTGCTACCATCCTACCTAGCAGCAGCACGTCACCTGGTACCTAGTAATCCATCTGCAGCACGTCACCTGGTACCTTGTGAACCACCAGCAGCACGTCACCTGGTTCCTTGTGAACCACCTGCAGCACCTCACATGGTTCTTTGTGAACCACCTGCAGCACGTCACCTGTTCTTTGTGAACCACCTGCAGCACGTCACCTGGTTCTTTGTGAACCACCTCCAGCACCTCATTTGGTACCTTGTGAACCACCTGCAGCACTTCACCTGGCTCCTTGTGAACCACCTGCAGGTACGTCAACACAATACACTGCTTCATCTCATCGTCAGCAGATGGTCGGGCAAGAGTATATACAGAGAACGGTGTGTATGTCTTGGTGTATTTACACAGAGAAGCGTGTTCCCTTGGTGTATTTACAGCGAGAGATGAGTCAATGAAAAAAAAAAGACACAGGTGCGGCGCAAGCTTGTATTGTGAGTACGTTTCGCTCTGTGCTTCACTTGAAGCTCTATATTGAGCGAAACTCTGTAATAATAAAAATAATGTTAGGTACCTATGTTTTTTTCAGATGTGTATAGTGTGTATATATACACTGTGAGTGTACTTTAATCTTTATGTTAAGAATTTGTATATTCCTGAGTGGTGGTGTATAGGTGACATGCAGCCTTAATGACCCTTGAACCAACCCTAAGAAACAACCAAGGTCGGGTTGCTTTGTTGTGCCAGGCAGCGGCACTCATCCAGACTGATTTGTTGAAGTTCTTGTTCTCATTAATTTTACATCGTCCATTAACAGAGATACATCTACTCTAGCATAGTTATTTACATGTATTAGATACAGTGTTGATCATAATACTGATCGTTGAGGGACCCCACATGTTACACTTTCTCAATTCTGGCATCTCTCCTCGGATATTCGCTCTTTCTCGCCTTCCAGTGAGATACTACTGTAGTGTAATCTCTTTTGTTAAAGCCTGCTGCTCAAAGTTTGGTGCCAGTCTCTTGTGGGGTACAATGCCACATGACTTCGTGCAGTCCAAGAATATGCAGTCCAGTTACCCCTACCCTTCCTTCCTCAGCTCTGTTACTTCGTCATAGAACTCCAAGAGGTTTATGAAACAAGATGTGCCAAGTGTAAACCCATGCTGGTGAATCATTATGTAAGCACTTCTGTCCAAGTGCTCCACCACTCTCCTGATTATCTTTTCCATTACTTCACATGGTATGCATGTCAGTGATATAGGTCTGTAGTTAGACATTTATTGTCTGTCTCCTGTTTTAAAAACTGAGTCTATATTCCCTATTTTCCAGATCTCAGGCAATGATTCAGTATCCCTTGACTTGTTGATTTTAGCTAATGTTCAGACAGGGCTTCTGCTACCTCTTTCAGAATCCATGGTGAAACTTTGTCGGGTCGTATTGCCTTTGATGCATCCAGCTCACTAAAAAACAAAGAAAATCACCACCTTTGTGGTGTAAAGTGTCAGGTACCCATTATCTGACCCCTTTCTCTTTGACTCCGGTGTCGCCTCTGCTTCCATCGAGTACATAATTTTAAATAATTTATTCAAATGCTCACAGAATTCCTGGGTGTTTCTCGTCAGCTTTACTTCCCTCTTCTGTTTTATCACCTCGTCATTTACTATCGTCTTTCTTCTGCTGTGGCTACAAAACAGTTTCTGTTCTGATTTAGTTTTTGCTTCTATATTATTCTTAAATTGTCGCTCAGCTTTTTCCTCACACTTTTATTAGTTTCTGACTCTCCTACTCACTTCCTATTTTCGTCTGTCCTTCACTTTCTATAACTTTCCCATGTTCTTGCACTTTTGTTTGTCCTCTCTGAATTTATAGTTGAACCACAACATGTTCTCTTTGTTCTTACCATTTCCTTTTCTTTTGGTTACGAAGGTCTGCTTTACCTCGCAGTACTCTCCCTCCCGCTACGTATTCCATTATCTTATTCGTTGACTTTACATCCATCTAAGTCTACCATTGCAATACATTCAGAAAATGTCTCATGTCTTCAGATTTTCTTCTTCTTTAATCTGTTTACTTCCACACGGCATTTATAATTGAGCACCGTATGGTCGCTACCACCACAGGCCTCTCATATTTTATTTCACCTGTATTACGTACACCTGGGGTAGATATTAACTGGAAAATTGCTCTTCTGGTCGGCTTCAAACTTACTTACAGATAAGTTGGAAATTTAAGTGAGCTTTCTATGCTCTAATTTGCAATTTTTATTTTTATTTTTTAAGAGTATTGTGCTAACTTTTTTGGATCACTAGACAAAACTTAAAATTAAGCTAAACTTTATAATTGGCTAATCCTCCCTAGGCCACAACATCATAACGCAATAATAAAGAATTTTTAGATTAGGCTTAATATTTTAAATTTGTTGTAGGTTTTAAGCAAAAAAATATATTCTCCAGATCGCTAAAGGAAATTCAGCATCAGTTATATATTGTGAGACAATACAGTAAGAATATCAAAAATAATTTTAAAATGTGTGAAGAGGAAAATTTAGGCAAAAGCTTCATCTGACGACTCAGTAAACAATCATCTGACGACTCAGTAAACAATCATCTGACGACTCAGTAAACAATCATCTGACGACTCAGTAAACAATCATCTGACGACTCAGTAAACAATCATCTGACGACTCAGTAAACAATCATCTGACGACTCAGTAAACAATCATCTGACGACTCAGTAAACAATCATCTGACGACTCAGTAAACAATCATCTGACAACTCAGTAAACAATCATCTGACGACTCAGTAAACAATCATCTGACAACTCAGTAAACAATCATCTGACGACTCAGTAAACAATCATCTGACGACTCAGTAAACAAATGATGAATTTCGTTCCCAAGCAAAGCAATGTAACTCGAAACGAGAGAATTAGTGTAAAAAACTGTATTCTTGCGGCAACATTATGGTTAGAGAAGGAACCCTGGGGGCGGAGGTGATGGGAAACCGAGCGTAGAAACCCTGACTGCTGCTCTCACTACACTCACGTCTGTCATAAGTAATTTAAAGTGTATAAACTGTGCCAACAACCGGCACTGTTGAGAGTGTCTGCAAGCTCTGTGTAGAGTGGGAAGTGCCTGCAAGCTCTGTGTAGAGTGGAAAGTGCCTGCAAGCTCTGTGTAGAGTGGAAAGTGCCTGCAAGCTCTGTGTAGAGTGGAAAGTGCCTGCAAGCTCTGTGTAGAGTGGAAAGTGCCTGCAAGCTCTGTGTAGAGTGGAAAGTGCCTGCAAGCTCTGTGTAGAGTGGAAAGTGCCTGCAAGCTCTGTGTAGAGTGGAAAGTGCCTGCAAGCTCTGTGTAGAGTGGGAAGTGCCTGCAAGCTCTGTGTAGAGTGGGAAGTGCCTGCTTCTTTGCCCTTCTCCGATCCTCATGACTTTGCATTTGGAGGGATTGAATTCAAGAAGCCAATTGCTAGACCAGATGTCGAGCTTGTCCAGGTCTGTTTGCAGCCCTGCCTGGTCCTCTTCCGATGTGATTCTCCTCATTATTTTCACATCATCCGCGAATAGAGACACTTCTGAGTCTATCCCGTCCGTCATGTCATTTACATATACCAGGAATAACACTGGTCCTAGGACTGACCCCTGCGGTAAACCGCTCGTCACAGGCGCCCACTGTGATACCTCACCACGCACCATGACGTAGAGTGGGAAGTGTAGAGTGGGAAGTGCCTGCAAGCTCTGTGTAGAGTGGAGAGTGCCTGCAAGCTCTGTGTAGAGTGGGAAGTGCCTGCAAGCTCTGTGTAGAGTGGGAAGTGCCTGCAAGCTCTCTGTAGAGTGGAGGGTGCCTGCAAGCTCTGTGTAGAGTGGAGGGTGCCTGCAAGCTCTGTGTAGAGTGGAGAGTGCCTGCAAGCTCTGTGTAGAGTGGGAAGTGCCTGCAAGCTCTGTGTAGAGTGGGAAGTGCCTGCAAGCTCTGTGTAGAGTGGAGAGTGCCTGCAAGCTCTGTGTAGAGTGGAGATGCCTGCAAGAACTATGTAGAGAGGAGTGGAGTGGAGGGTGCCTACAAGCACTGTGTAGAGTGGAGGGTGCCTACAAGCACTGTGTAGAGTGGAGGGTGCCTACAAGCACTGTGTAGAGTGGAGGGTGCCTACAAGCACTGTGTAGAGTGGAGGGTGCCTACAAGCCTGTGTAGAGTGGAGGGTGCCTGCAAGCACTGATGTGGTGCCTGCAACTCTCGAGTGGAGGTGCCTGCAAGCACTATGTAGAGTGGAGTGCCATCAACTACTGTATATATATGGATGCCTCTACTCTGTTAATGCACTAACACTACTAGATGATGCCTACAAGACTATGTAGCAGTGGAGGTGCCTACACTACTGTGAGAGTGGAGTGCCTACAAGCACTGGATAGATGAGGGTGCCTCACATATGCACTTTAAGTGGAGGTGCCTACAAGCACTGCTGCTAAGTAGGCTGCCACAAGCTACTCTGTAGATGGACGGTGCCCTAAGCTACTGTGTACTACTGCTAGTACACTTCTAACTACCACTACTACTACTACTACTGCCACTACTACTACTGTCACTACTACTACTGCTACTGCTACTTCTACTACTAGTACTACTGCCACTATTACTACTACTACTACTGCCACTACAACTACTGCCACTACTACTACTGCCACTACTACTACTGCCCTACTATACTGCCACTATACTACTGCACTACTACTACTGCCACTACTACTACTGCCACTCTATTACTGCCACTACTATTACTGCTCACTACTACTACTGCTACTCTACTACTGCCACTACTGCTCCTACTACTACTGTCACTACTACTACGCACTACTACTACTGCCACTACTTGCCACTACTACTACTGCTACTACTACTGCACTACTACTTACTGCTACTACTACTACTGCCACTGCTTACTACTGCACTACTACTACGTCTACTACTACTCTACTACTACTACTACTACTGCCACTTATCTACTACTCTACTTACTGCCACTACTACTCTACTATCTACTGCCACTACTCACTACTACTACTGCCACTACTACTACTGCTACTACTACTGCCACTGCTACTACTACTGCCACTACTACTACTGCCACTACTACTACTGATACTACTACTGCCACTGCTACTACTACTGCCACTACTACTACTGCACTACTACTACTACTGCTCACTTACTTACTACTGCACTACTACTTGCCATCTCTACTACTACTGCCTACTACTACTACTGCTCTACTACTCACACTGCTACTCACTGCCACTACTACTACTCACTATGCTACTACTGATACTACTACTGCCACTACTACTACTGCTACTGACTGCCACTACTACTCTACTATTCTACTCTACTGCACACTACTACTGCCTACTATACTACTGCCACTTACTACTACTGTCACTACTACTACTGCCACTACTACTGCTACTCTGATACTACTTGCCACTCTACTACTACTGTACTACTATACTACTCTACTGCACTACTACTGCACTACTACTACTGCCACTACTACTCACTGCCACTACTACCTACTGCCACTACTTACTCTACTGACTACTACTACTACTACTCCCATGCTACTACTACTGCCACTACTACTACTGCAACTACTACTACTGCCACTACTACTGCTACTGATACTACTATTACTACTACTACTGCAACTACTACTACTGCCACTACTACTACTGTCACTACTACTACTGCCACTACTACTGCTACTGATACTACTATTACTACTACTACTGCAACTACTACTACTGCCACTACTACTACTGTCACTACTACTACTGCCACTACTACTGCTACTGATACTACTATTACTACTACTACTGAACATACTACTGTCACTCTACTACTGCACTACTTGCTACTGATCTACTATTCTACTACTACTGCACTACTACTACTGCCACTACTATCTACTACTATCGCACTACTACTACTGCCTACTACTACTACTTACTACTACTACTACTCATTACTACTACTACTGCTACTACTACTACTGCTACTACAACTACTACTATTACTACTACTACTACTACTATTACTACTACTACTATTACTACTACTACTGCTACTACTACTAATGTTACTAGTAATACTACTAATACAACTCTTACTACTACTGCCACTACTACTACTGCCACTACTACTACTGCCACTACTACTACTGCTACTACTACTACTACTGCCACTACTACTACTGCCACTACTACTACTACTACTACTACAACTACTACTATTACTACTACTACTACTACTATTACTACTACTACTATTACTACTACTACTGCCACTACTACTACTAGTACTAGTACCATTATTGTCTCGCTTCACTCTTCTTTCTGTCTACCACTACTTCGCCTACTTACTACTACCGATACTACTTTTACTACTACTTCCATTACCAACATTACTTCTACCACTACTTCTCCCCTCTTTCTTCCTCTCTTTGTCTCGTCTGTCCCCCTCTTCTATATATACTGGCTCCCTCACCTTCATGTGTTTGTTTGACTTGTAAATGGTCCAAGTCTGACCAAAACGTCGTAATAAGTAAGAGGTATTTGTAAATTGTGTATTTTGCATATTGTTACCATATCCCCTCGCTCTTCCCGAGACAGGAGTCCCTAACTCTCGCTTTCTTTCTACATAGCTAATTTCCCCTCGACTCAAGCACCAGTCTAGAATCACTTTTTTTTATATTTTCTCGACTCTCACCTTGTGTTTTACTAGGTGAGGGGTTCCAGTCAGGCGCTGCGTACTCGAGAATACGGCGCATGTAAGGTATAAATTGTTTTAACATGTCTTGTTGACAGTTTTACAACGTCACTGTTGTCTGCTGACTCAGGTTGTCTGCTGACTCAGGTTGTCTGCTGACTCAGGTTGTCTGCTGACTCAGGTTGTCTGCTGACTCAGGTTGTCTGCTGACTCAGGTTGTCTGCTGACTCAGGTTGTCTGCTGACTCAGGTTGTGCTGATAGTTTTCATCTGCTTGTGAGGTTTTTGTTTAATAGCTTCAGTGAGCCTTCACTCCCCTCCCTCTCCCCCAAGCCTCCTTTTTTCCTCCCCCTCCCCCTCCCCCTAGCCTCCTTTTTCCTCCCCCTAACCTTCTAGCCCCCTCCCCTTAGCCCCCTAACCATTTAGCCCCTCCCCCTAGCCTCCTTTCCCCAAGATGGTGCTCTCCCACGGGTCTCCTACTCTCTTCCCACCCGCTAGATGGTGCTCCCCCCCCTTCGCCAGATGGTGCTCTTCCATGGGTCTCCTACTCTCCCCCCTCCGCCAGATGGTGCTCTCCCACGGGTCTCCTACTCTCTTCCCACCCGCTAGATGATGCTAGATTGTGCTCCCCCTCCGCCAGATGGTACTCTCCCATAGGTCTCCTACTCTCCTCTCCCCGCCAGATTGTTCTCTCCAATGGGTCTCCTACTCTCCCCGCCAGATGGTGCTCTCCCATAGGTCTCCAACTCTTCCCCGCCAGATGGTGCTCTCCCATAGGTCTCCTACTCTCCCCGCCAGATGGTGCTCCCATAGGTCTCCTACTCTCCCCCGCCAGATGGTATTCTCCCATAGGTCTCCTACTCTCCCCGCCAGATGGTATTCTCCCATAGGTCTCCTACTCTCCCCCGCTAGATGGTATTCTCCCATAG
Source organism: Cherax destructor (assembly GCA_009830355.1). Taxonomy (NCBI): domain Eukaryota; kingdom Metazoa; phylum Arthropoda; class Malacostraca; order Decapoda; family Parastacidae; genus Cherax; species Cherax destructor. The sequence continues at coordinate 166,600 of WNWK01001750.1, read as the reverse complement.
GTCTCCTACTCTCCCCCGCCAGATGGTATTCTCCCATAGGTCTCCTACTCTCCCCCGCCAGATGGTATTCTCCCATAGGTCTCCTACTCTCCCCCGCCAGATGGTATTCTCCCATAGGTCTCCTACTCTCCCCCGCCAGATGGTACTCTCCCATAGGCCTACTACTCTCCTCTCCTCGTCTTCCAACAAAATAATTCAGCTTCAGTGAAGTTATCTTTCAGTAAGTATTTACTCAGCATCCCTGAAGTGTATTCAGGTCGTCCTGCAACTTTCTTCTGTCTTAAGATTTTTAGTTTTTATTCCCATTATTTTCTGGGAGATTCATATCTTGTTATTGAGGAAACTTGGCATGTATTCTTCTTAGAAATTTACCCAAGACGAACACTCCACTAAATCAACTACTGCATAATTTTATTGGTAATGACAGAGCCGATACAAGCATTGTATGTGCCACATATACAAGTATGTGCCATCAAGTTATATTTACAGGAGTCGATTTATAGCTCATGTTACAAGAGTACACTTATTAGTTCACTAGACATAAACATAAGGTGCTGACAAAGATACAGTGTAAACAACGCGGGAGAAGTAGTGTTTATCTCTTGTGATGTTTCTCCATCATCAGTTCTATGGCAAAAAAACGAAGATCAAAGCACACACGAAGCTGGTCGTTGTAAGTGGTTATACACTGTATATGGTGACCACGGCACACCTGCTGACTTTGTTTAACAATTTGTGTCTGACAAAAACTTTGTAAATGGTGGTATAATGTTACAACTGTATTTTAACAATGGTAGTAAAAGAGAAGACAATGTTACAGCTGATTGTTTACAATGGTGGTACAAGAGAAGCAACATGGAAACAATGTTATAGTTGATTGTTTACAATGATGGTACAAGAGAACAGCAGGTAGGAAGAGTAATGTACATTTCAACTTACAAGTAAAGAGAGTCTCACTTGTGGCTGGAAATATAAAGAAGGTTCCGTAACTTCTCTTTCATTACCTTCAGGTTGGATCACTTGTTACACTTCACCAAAAACTCTCACACAGGAACTCTGTGTCGACGATCCCATCCGTACGGGAGTAAATTCTTGGGTAGCTTTGGGTAGGGGTGGTTTTGAACCTGCCTTGTATGGGCCAGTAGGCCTTCTGCAGTGTTCCTCCATTCTTATGTTCTTAAGTAATAGACCATTGTTATTGTTAAGCTGTGACTTGGCAGTGAGCACCCTCCAGGTATATCCTCCAGGTATTAAGTACGGGTTCCTGGTACGGTATTGTGACTTTTTACCGTAGATGGAAGCCACAGTACCGTGGCTGGAACAAGTCACGATACCGTGGCTGGAACAAGTCACGATACCGTGGCTGGAACAAGTCACAATACCGTGGCTGGAACAAGTCACAATACCGTGGCTGGAACAAGTCACAATACCATGGCTGGAACAAGTCACAAATATTCTATATAGTGAGATTTTTTTAAGTACACTTGACAAAGTATATTCTAAATATACTATCACCATTCGCCAAGACCTTCACACATGCCATTAAATTTTTGATAGACGGATTTTTTCAGTCACACTCGGGAATATTCACCCTGTGTAGAGGTGTCACCCTGTGTAGAGGTGTCTCCCTGTGTAGAGGTGTCACCCTGTGTAGAGGTGTCACTCTGTGTAGAGGTGTCACCCTGCATAGAGGTGTCACCCTGTGTAGAGGTGTCACCCTGTGTAGAGGTGTCACTCTGTGTAGAGGTGTCACCCTGCATAGAGGTGTCACCCTGTGTAGAGGTGTCACCCTGTGTAGAGGTGTCACCCTGTGTAGAGGTGTCACTCTGTGTAGAGGTGTCACCCTGCATAGAGGTGTCACCCTGCATAGAGGTGTCACCCTGTGTAGAGGTGTCACCCTGTGTAGAGGTGTCACCCTGTGTAGAGGTGTCTCACATGAGAGCCAACTATAACCCGGATATTCTTGCTCAGTTGTGGCTTGACAATGGTCCACGACGGACCGAAACGTCGTTATAGGGAGGGAGGGTGTCTTGATGCCGGTGAAGGGCTCTTGATCCGAAGAATGCGAGCTACCTTTTGGGTTTAGTGGTTGCAATGAAATAATTAATACTAATAATAATCACAAACCACGTAAGGAGGTTAGCGTACGCCCAGAAATGCAAGTTTTTACAGATTAATCGCCCACCAGCGTGGCTGTGGCGAACTCTAGCTCAAGTCCCCTCAAAGCCGCCATCATGACTCTCGAAATCGTAATCATACGATTGTAAACAAACCGAGGAACGGGTGGGGGTTGAATCCATGGTGCGTCTTAAAAATAGGCCAGTGCGTAAACTAAAATTGGCTTACAAACACTAACACAGTTGTTGTCGGTAAAGCCGTCTACACACACACACACACACACCTGGTCAAACACGTCAAGAAATTAGGGAAAGTGCATAGGTTTGCAACAAGGTTAGTTCCGGATCTAAGGGGAATGTCCTATAAACAAAGGTTAAGGGAAATCGGCCTGACGACACTGGAGGACAGGAGGGTTAGTTGAGACATGATAACGACATACAAAATACTGAGTGGAATAGATAAGGTGGACAGAGACAGGATGTTACAGAGAGGGGACACAGAAACAAGGGGTCACAATTGGAAGTTGAAGACTCAGACGAGTCAAAGGGATGTTAGGAAGTATTTCTTCAGTCATAGAGTTGTCAGGAAGTGGAATAGTCTAGCAAGTGATGTAATTTAGGCAGGAACCATACATAGCTTTAAGACGAGGTATGATAAAGCTCATTGAGCAGGGAGAGAGAGGACCTAGTAGCAATCAGTGAAGAGGCGGGGCCAGGAGCTAAGTCTCGACCCCCTGCAACTACAATTATGTGAGTAGGTGAGTACACACAAACACACTCTGCCTCTACACAAACATTGTTATAACAGTTGTATGGTACACTTCGCCTCCTTGATGTTTACCTTGCACCTAACGACATCGATGTTTACCTTGCACCTAACGACATCGATGCTTACTATGAACCTAACGAGGTTATTGATTGTTGGGTCTTCAATACTACCTTATGTTTCCCTTTTAACAGGTCTTGCTCGTTATTATTATTATTATTATTATTATTATTATTATTATTATTATTATTATTATTATTATTATTATTTCTATTATTATTATTATTATTATTATTATTATTATTATTATTATTTCTATTATTATTATTATTATTATTATTATTATTATTATTATTGAAATTGTTATTATTATAATTATTGAGAAGCGGGTTTTTAAAACGCCTGTGGAGTAGGAGTTACAAGGGTGGATTAGAGGAAGAGGATAATGGCTTCAATTCCTTGGATGAAGAACCTTTCTCCAGCATCAAAGCATTCTTCCCCTTGAAGGAATGCATTGATTGGGTTGGTTTGCTAGGTTTAAATCTCATCGACTGCACGATTGTCATGAAGGTTTCATTTCCTCTGAACCCGACCCATCAATATGCGTCAATCCCATAAACCGAGATTAAAGTATACTCTTAGAGTGTATATATACTGAGATATATACACCTTAGTGTATATATCACTCTATCAGTTCCTTGATAATGTGATAAATCACGAAAGCGCTTGGAAGTTCACTATTCTTTTCACAGTGGTTATTTTGTATATAGTAATATCACCTGTTTACTGTGATTTTAGTGCCTCAGTGTATATACACTGCTGGTGTCAGTGCATAAGACAAATACAGTGAGAATATATAGAGCAGTGAGGGTGTTGATTGAGTGGCTGGCAGGGAGAAGTAGCCCTAGTCTCAACCACCTTTAATGTTACTTGTGTTGAAAAACTTCAAAGCTTTTTATTACTCTAATAAAATGTGGGGAGTGTCTCAGGTTGAGGAAGCAGTCAGGGATGCTCTAGCATTCTTCTCTTGAGAATATTCTTGCCTACAAATTATATAAATTATACAAACATCATGTTTATGTGCATTTTTTAATCCTAGTGTCACGAGGATATATAAGATTGAGATCGTGGTGGTAACATGATTTCTTGAAAATTTTAAATTGGAGTATGTCGCCATCTCGTATTATTATTAGTGTTGTTTAAAAGTAATTTGTGACTTTCCTCTGTAAATCATATGGAGGTTTCAACTTCGTGCAGTCTGTCTTAAATTCTCCAGCTGGAAATGTGGTGTTAAGAGAATATCGTCGGCGTGGCTAGCTAAAATATCTCTTGGGGGGGGATACACATTTTGGAACAAAAACTATTGTGAGCGCCCCGCGGTCTAATTATATACATTTCTTCACCCCTGACCTATCTTTGAGTGTGACTAGGTCATAAGTAAATGACTGCCTCACCCTGCACTGTGTGATCAGAAACTACCCTCTAGCCAGCACCATTGTAATCTTCCCACAAAGACCCGTGTCAGGTGAGTTCTTTTTTTTTTATTGGCGAATTAGCCAACAACAGCAACGCCTGTCTTATCTGACCAGAATTTGGTCTCCAACCCACTGTTTTAAAAGCGGCCAAGACTTGTAAGGTGACATGTTAGCTGAAACCTAAGACTACTAGACTACTCTCACCGAGGTAATTACAATCTGCAAGTACGATATTCCTCGACAATGATGCGTTTAAAATTAATACGCGTGTTTGGCAACGGTGTGTACACCGAGAGGTATATATGTTAGTCAGTATACACTGAGCTTACTTTAATCCCTATTTTAGGAATTAAAGTATCCCTGAGTGCTGGAGTACAGGTGGCAAGCAGCATTAATGACTCGTGTAGACGATAGGCTTTAAATGTAATAAACCAACTAATAAATCAATTTGTGTTGGCATCATTGCTCCTGCAGACAATGGATTTGCCCTCTTCTGTGTGTATTGGCATCAGTGTTCCTTCAGACAATAGATACTGCTGGCGTATAATTAGATGGCGAGTGTGTGTTTTGATGGCCAGCATTATATGTGTAACATCTTAGTGCCAGAGTAACTATCATGTTTGGCAAGAGGTTGCCCACTTGACCGGTGGAGGAGGAGAGGTTTCCTGGAGGGATACGGCAAGGTTCCAAGGAAGGTCAAAAGTTCCAACAGGGGTCAAGGGAAGTTCTAGTAGGTCAGAAGTTAATCTGCTGTGATATTTAGAATTGATGAATTTATATAAACTTCATTCCACATTTGCTCCACAGTGTTAATGAAGGTTTCCTTATGGGAACAGTGTGAGTGGAAGCTCCCAGAAAAAGTATATATTAGGGAAGGTTTCCGGTGGAGGAACAGTGATGGTAATGAAGAAACCTTCCTTACTCCACAGTGTGTACCAACAAGCCTATGCATTAGTCTCCAGGAACTGACCACCTCCCACCGAGGGTGACGGACTGACCACCTCAAAACCACTAATCTAGTGTCTCTAACGTTGCAGTCCCCGATATTTGACTGAAGAAGCCTGCTGTGCAGACTAAACGTTTCACCAATAATGATTCATCAACCAAAATACTTGTCGTCATCTTCATAACTTTTATACCGTAACTAAGGTATTATCTCACAAGTTGTGTACTGACAGTCTATATCTGCCAGTAATGCTGAACACAATGATGGCCGTTTGTAAATTGTTCACAAATTACCTATTGCATCTGTAACACATGTGTATTTCTAAATAATAATAATAATAATAATAATAATAATAATAATAATAATAATTAATAATAATAATAATAATTATTATTATTATTATTAGTATTATTGTTATTATCACGACAAATGGTTCTTTTAAAAGAGGAGAGTTTAAAAGGGAATTTCAGTTCTTGCCTCCAGATGGAGTTGAGTGTTGTGAGTGTGTGAGTCCTTGTGGTCTGGGCACCCTGGGAGGGACCAGTGTGTGTGGAGTACCCTGGGAGGGACCAGTGTGGTCTGGGCACCCTGGGAGGGACCAGAGTGTGAGCTGGGCACTCTGGGAGGAACCAGTGTGTGTGATATAGACACCCTGGGTGGGATCAGTGTGTGGTCTGGGCACCCTGGGAGGGACCAGTGTGGTCTGGGTACCCTGGGAGTGACCAGTGTGTGGTCTAAGTCCCCTGAGAGGGACCAGTGTGTGGTCTGGGCACCCTGGGAGGGACCAGTGTGTGGTCTAGGCACCCTGGGAGGGATCAGTGTGTGGTCTGGGCACCCTGGGAGGGACCATATTGTGGTCTGGGCACCCTGAGAGGGACCAGTGTGTGATCTTGGTACCCTGAGAGGGACCAGTGTGTGGTCTGGGCTCCCTGGGAGGGCCAATGTGTGGTCTGGGCAACATGGGAGGGACCAGTGTGTTGTCTGGGCACTCTAGGAGGGACCAGTGTGTGGTCTGGGCACCCTGGGAGGGACCAGTGTGTGTGGTCTGGGCACCCTGAGAGGGACCAGTGTGTGGTCTGGGCACCCTGAGAGGGACCAGTGTGTGGTCTGGGCACTCTAGGAGGGCCAATGTGTGGTCTGGGCAACCTGGGAGGGACCAGATTGTGGTCTGGGCACCCTGAGAGGGACCAGTGTGTGGTCTGGGCACTCTAGGAGGGACAAGTGTGGGGTCTGGGCACCCTGAGAGGGACAAGTGTGTGGTCTGGGCACCTTCGGTCTTGGCACTGTGGGAGGGACCAATGTGTGTTCTAGGCTCTCTGGAAATAATGTTCTCACCTATGTGTGGTTGAAGGAGTTGAATTTTAGCTCCTGGCCCTATCTAAATTTGCCTCTTGCCAGATGCATTCTCTTCTAGCCTCGTGATCTCTTTCGTACGTATTCTTAAAACTACGTATGGGGTCTGCGTCCACCGCTTCTTCGTCGAGATTATTCCACTTCCCGACCACTCCCTGACCGAAGAAATACTTCCTGACATCCCTGCAACTCATCTGTGTCTTTAACTTCCAGCTGTGTCCCAGAGTATCTGTTTCCTGCCTTTCAAACAACCTGTGCCTATCTACCCTATCAATTCCTCTGAGTATTTTGTATACTGTTATCTTGTTTTCTTAGTTGGATGAGTCTTATTGTAGCCAGCTGGTCCAGTGGCTTACGCAATGGCCTGGAGTTTTACCACTCACTCGCCGTGAGTTCTAACCCCACCTGAACAGCGGTTTGTAAGCAGCCACTTATCTGACCAACCCTACAGTTTATCCAGATCAATTTGCAACATTTCCCCATCCTCATGTGTTTGTATCTCCCTCATAAGTTTTACATCATCAGTGAACAGAAATATATCTGACTCAATCCCATCTGCTATGTCGTTCACATAAACCAGAAACAGTGCTGTAAACATTACCGATCCTTGTGATATCCCGCTTGTTACTCTTCCCTATTCTGACATCTCTTCCCGGTTAATCACTCTTTGCTTCCTTTTCTTAAGGTACTTTTCGATCCACCGGAGTACGTTCCCAGGTATTCCTGAAAGCTTCTCAAGTTTTTGCCCCGATCTCAAGAAGGATACAGTATTAAATACCTTCTTGCAGTCTAAGAAAATGCAATCATCCAGACCCTCTTTCTCCTATTTAACTTCCGTTACTTTGTTACAGAATTCCAAAAATGATGGTAAGACAAGACTAGCCATCTCTGAACCCGTGGGGGTTCTCTTTTATGAACCCACTTCTCTCCAAGTGCTCTGCTACTCTCTTTCTGAATATCTTCTCCATTACCTTGCATGGTATACACGTCAGCAAAACTAACCTGTTGTTCAACGCTTCCTGTCTATCTCCTTTCCTAAATATAGGTACTTCATTCGTTGTCTTTCACTTCTTTGTCAACTGTTCAGTGTTCATTGACTTGTTGTAGATCTTACCTAGTGGTTCGGATAGTGATTCTGCTGCTCTCACAGAATCCACGGTGACACTTTGTTAGGTAACACTACCTTTGATGTGTCCAGCTCCACCAAAAGTGTTTTTTTAACCTCTTATCCTGTTGTGTATATGGTGTCCAGTTCCTGCTGATGTATTCTTTTCCCTAGGCTTTCTAGCATTGCCCCTGTTTACACTAAGATCTTCTTGAATCATTTGTTCAGCACTTCGCAGACTTCCTTGTCATTCTCTGTGAGCTCTTCTCCTCCTTCTTCAGTCTAATTACCTGGTCTTTTACAGTTGTTTTTCTTATGGCATGGCTGTCAAGTAACTTTGTTCAGACTTGACTTTGGTTGTTGTTTCATTCTCAAGTTGTCTTTCAGCCTCTCTTTTCTACCTGGCATATTTATTTCTTACTAATATGTTCACTTCGCTGTTCTCCTCTGTCCTTTGCTTCCTATAGTTTTCCATGTTCTTATGCTTTTCTTTTCTACTTTTTTTTTGCTTCTGCATTTTTGTTTGAATCAGGGGCCACTTTGTTTCCTCTGTGTCCCGTTCTTCGTCTGTCTCTGGCACTTCTCAACTACGTACTCCATTATCTCCCTGTGTTCTTGGCTCCCTGGAATCAGTTTGAGGTCTTGGCTCCCTGGGACCAGTGTGTGGTCAAGGCTCCCTGGGACCAGTGTATGATCTAGGATCAATGGGACCAATGTGTGGTCAAGGCTCCCTGAGAACAGTGTGTGGTTTATTCTCCTTGGGACCAGGGTGTGGTCAAGGCTCCCAGGAACCAGTCTGAGGTCTATTCTCCCTGGGACCAGTGTGTGGTCTAGGCTCCCTGGGACCTGTGTGTGGCCTAGGCTCCCTGGGACCAGTGTGTGGTGTAGGCTCCCTGGGACCAGTGTGTGGTGTAGGCTCCCTGGGACCAGTGTGTGGTCTAGGCTCCATGGGAACAGTGTATGGTCTAGGCTCCCTGGGGCCAGTGTGTGGTCTAGGCTCCCTGGGACCAGTGTGTGGTCAAGGCTCCCAGGGACCAGTGTGTGGTCTAGGCTCCCTGGGACCAGCGTGTGGTCTAGGCTCCCTGGGACCAGTGTGTGGTCTATGCTCCATGGGAACAGTGTATGGTCTAGGCTCCCTGGGACCAGTGTGTGGTCTAGGCTCCCTGGGACCAGTGTGTGGTCTAGGCTCCCTGGGACCAGTGTGTGGTCTAGGCTCCCTGGGACCAGTGTGTCGTCTAGGCTCCCTGGGACCAGTGTGTGGTCTAGGCTCCCTGGGACCAGTGTGTGGTCAAGGCTCCCTGGAGAACAGTGTGTGGTTATGCTCCTGGGACCAGGGTGTGGTCAAGGCTCCCAGGAACCAGTCTATGGTCTAGCTCCCTGGGACCAGTGTGTGGTCTAGGCTCCCTGGGACCGTGTGTGGCTAGGCTCCCTGGGACCAGTGTGTGGTGTAGGCTCCTGGGGCCAGTGTGTGGTCTAGGCTCCTAGGGCCAGTGTGTGGTCTAGGCTCCATGGGACCAGTGTTGGTCTAGGCTCCCTGGGCCAGTGTGTGATCTAGGCTCCCTGGGACCAGTGTGTGGTCAGGCTCCCTGGGACCAGGTGTGGTCTAGGCTCCCTGGGACCAGCGTTGTCTAGGCTCCCTGGGACCAGTGTTGATCTATGCTCCTGGGACAGTGTATGATCTAGGCTCCTGGGACCAGTGTTGGTCTAGGCTCCTGGGACCAGTGTGTGATCTAGGCTCCTGGGACCAGGTGTGGTCTAGGCTCCCTGGGACCAGTGTTCGTCTAGGCTCCCTGGGACCAGTGTGTGATCTAGGCTCCTGGGACCAGTGTTGATCAAGGCTCCCTGGGACATGTGTGATCTAGGCTCCCTGGGACCAGGTATGTCTAGGCTCCCTGGGACAATGTATGGTCTAGGCTCCCTGGGACCAGTGTTGTCTAGGCTCCTGGGACCAGTGTGTGGTCTAGGCTCCTGGGACCAGGTGTGGTCTAGGCTCTAGGACTAGTGTGTGGTCTAGGCTCCTTAGACCAGTGTTGGTCTAGGCTCCTTAAGACCAGTGTGTGGTCTAGGCTCCCTTGGACAAGTGTGTGATCTGGCTCCCTGGGACCAGTGTGTGGTCTAGGCTCCCTGGGACCAGTGTATATAGGCGCCCTGAGACTAACGTATTGTCTAGGCTCCCTGGGACCAGTGTATGAACTAGGCTCCCTGGGACCAGTGTATGAACTAGGCTCCCTGGGACCAGTGTATGATCTAGGCTCCTGGGACCAGTGTATGATCTAGGCTCCCTGGGACTAATGTATGATCTAGGCTCCCTGGGACCAGTGTATGATCTAGGCTCCCTGGGACTAATGTATGATCTAGGCTCCCTGGGACCAGTGTATGATCTAGGCTCCCTGGGACTAATGTATGATCTAGGCTCCCTGGGACCAGTGTATGATCTAGGCTCCTGGGACAGTGTATGATCTAGGCTCCCTGGGACCAGTGTATGACTAGGCTCCTGGACCAGTGTGTGATCTAGGCTCCTGGGACCAGTGTGTGTCTAGGCTCCTGGGACCAGTGTGTGATCTAGGCTCCTGGGACCAGTGTTGATCTAGGATCCTGGGACCAGTGTTGGTCTAGGCTCCTAGGGACCAGTGTTGGATCTAGGCTCCTGGGACCAGTGTGTGATCTAGCTCCCTGGGACCAGTGTTGGTCTAGGCTCCCTGGGGCCAGTGTGTGATCTAGGATCCCTAGGACAATGTGTTGGTCTAGGCTTCCTGGGGCCAGTGTTGGTCTAGATCCCTGGGACAATGTTTGGTCTAGGCTCCCTGGGACCAGTGTATGATCTAGGATCCCTGGGACTAATGTTTGATCTAGGCTTCCTGGGACCAGTGTATGATCTAGGATCCCTGGGACTAATGTTTGGTCTAGGCTCCCTGGGACCAGTGTATGATCTAGGATCCCTTGGACAAGTGTATGATCTAGGATCCCTGGGACTAATGTATGGTCTTGGCTTCCTGGGACCAGTGTATGATCTAGGATCCCTTGGACAAGTGTATGATCTAGGCTCCTTAGGACCAGTGTGTGGTCTAGGCTCCTTAGGACCAGTGTGTGGTCTAGGCTCCTTAGGACCAGTGTGTGGTCTAGGCTCCTTAGGACCAGTGTGTGGTCTAGGCTCCTTAGGACCAGTGTGTGGTCTAGGCTCCTTAGGACCAGTGTGTGGTCTAGGCTCCTTAGGACCAGTGTGTGGTCTAGGCTCCTTAGGACCAGTGTGTGGTCTAAGCTCCCTATTACAAGTGTGTGGTCTAGGCTCCGCTCCTTAGGACCAGTGTGTGGTCTAGGCTCCTTAGGACCAGTGTGTGGTCTAGGCTCCTTAGGACCAGTGTGTGGTCTAAGCTCCCTATTACAAGTGTGTGGTCTAGGCTCCGTAAAACCAGTGTGTGGTTTAGGCTCCCTTGGACTAGTGTATGATCTAGGCTTCCTGGGACTAATGTATGGTCTAGGCTCCCTGGGACTAGTGTATGATCTAGGATCCCTGGGACCAGTGTATAATCTAGGCTCCCTGGGACCAGTGTATGATTTAGGCTCCCTGGGACCAGTGTATGATCTAGGCTCCCTGGGACCAGTGTATGATCTAGGCTCCCTGGGACTAATGCATGGTCTATGCTCCCTGGGACCAGTGTGTGGTCTAGGCTCCCTCGACCATTTTGTGGTCTAATCTCCCTGGGACCAGTGTGTGGTCTATTTTCCCTGGGACCAGTGTGTGGTCTATTTTCCCTGGGACCAGTGTGTGGTCTAGGCCCCCTGGGACCAGTGTGTGGTCTAGGCTTTCTGGGACCAGTGTGTGGTCTATTTTCCCTGGGACCAGTGTGTGGTCTAGGCCCCCTGGGACCAGTGTGTGGTCTAGGCTTTCTGGGACCAGTGTGTGGTCTAGGCTCCCTGGGACCAGTGCGTGGTCTAGGCTCCCTGGGACCTGTGTGTGGCCTAGGCTCCCTGGGACCAGTGTGTGGTGTAGGCTCCCTAGGACCAGCGTGTGGTTTAGGCCCCCTGGGACCAGTGTGTGGTCTAGGCTCCCTGAGACCTGTGTGTGGCCTAGGCTCCCTGGGACCAGTGTGTGGTGTAGGCTCCCTAGGACCAGCGTGTGGTTTAGGCCCCCTGGGACCAGTGTATGGGATTCCCTGTAGTCTGTGCTCCCTGGGACCAATGTTTGGGTCTCCCTGTAGTTTGAGCTCCCTGGGACCAGTGTATCTAGTTCCCTGTAGTCTGGGCTCCCTGGAACTAGTGTATCTGGTTCCCTGTAGTCTGGGCTCCCTGGGACCAGTGTTTGGGATTCTCTGTAGTCTAGGCTCTCTGGGACCAGTGTATGGGATCCCCTGTAGTCTGGGCTCCCAGGGACCAGTGTTTGGGATCTCCTGTAGTCTGGGCTCCCAGGGACCAGTGTTTGGGTTTCCCTGCAGTCTGGGTTCCCTGGGACTAGTGTTTGGGATCCCCTGTAGTCTGGGCTTCCTGGAACCAGTGTTTGGGATCTCCTGTAGTCTGGGCTCCCAGGGACCAGTGTTTTGGGTCCCCTGTTGTCTGGGTTCCCTGGGACTAGTGTTTGGGATACCCTGTAGTCTGGGCTCCCTGAGACCAGTGTTTGGGATCCCCTGTAGTCTGGGCTCGGTGTGTGGGACCATTACACCTTTAATTTAATGAGAGTCAGGGAGAGGGATGCAGGGAGAGGCAGGCAGGGAGGGGGAGGCAGGGTGAGGGTGGCAGGGAGAGGGCGGCAGGAATAGGCCATTTCACCTTGAACTTCCTCGCAGACGTTCTTGTCACTTGTTGTCATCTGCTCCTCTTCCATCCAGCCTTCTCTCTCTCCCTCCCTCCCTCCTCGTTTGCCGTTGTTCCCTTCCCCTCCCCCTCTTTCTTCTGCTATTGTTTCCTCCCTCCTCGTTTTCTGCTGTTCCCTCCGTCTTACCTCTTCTGGTCTTTCTCCTTACTTCCCCCATCTTCTGTTGGTCTTCCTTTCTCCTCTTACTGCCTCTTCTACATCTTTATTCTGTCGTATTTCAATTTCTTCCTGCCTTATCATCATCCCATCAAGGAGGAGGGGTAAGATAAGACAAGATTTTCCTTGGATTTTAAACTAGGAAGGTTAGCCACTCATTATAACTCAATAAAGTCAGTGTGTTATCAAGGACTGTCTGTCTTACTGCCATTAAGGTCCTTCAGTCTTGTCCCCCAGGATGTGACCCACACTAGTTGACTAACACCCAGGTACCTCGTGGCCTGGTGGCAAAAGCTCTTGCTTCACAGGGTGAGAGTCCGGGTTCGATTCCCGGCGAAGCAGTGGGAACATCGGATGTGTTTCCTTACACCGGTTGTCTATGTTCACCCATCAGTAAAATAGGTACCTGGGTGTTAGTCGACTGGTCTGGGTCGCAACCTGGGACAAAACTGACCTAATTTGCCCGAAATGCTCTGCATAACAAGGGACTTTCTATATAGTAGTATGTCATTGATGTCAGCTAGGCCTAGTAAATAAAGATATTATTATTATTATTATTATTATTATTATTATTATTATATTACTGCTAGGTGAACAGGGACAGCAGGTACAAGTAAACATGCCCAACGTTTCTACCCATGCCGGGGATTGAACCACGGACACTCAGTGTGTGAGCTACCCTCTAATTTCTCGGATCAAAACTGATTTCCTCAAAAGCAAATAAAACTCTCGAAATAGGTCACAGGTTGCATCATAGGTTGCATATTCTTACAGAGGTATAAGTCAGGGGGAGTAAAGACGACTGTATCTTCTTAAAGACGACTGTATCTTCTTAAAGGCTACTGCTTAGCTTCGTTAGTGCTCCTCACCCTTCCCCTTTGTCTTACTTTTTAAGTTACTTTTTGACCTCCGTAAAAAAAAAGCAGTCTAAAACTGTAATTACTTTCGGGATTTTTTTTACAGCAAAAACAAATATATAGGTAAAGTAGATCAATGAGACAGTTTTGAATAAAATTTATATACACTTGATAATAAATATGAAAGACTCATTTGTCTTATTAAGCGACTTTTGTTGTTGACTTTCATAGTGATGATGGTGAAACCAGGTTCGTTTTTAGAAAAAGCCAGGCATATATCATCACTTGTATCGAGACGATTTCTGGCTTTTTTTTTTTTTGTTTAGCAGTGTTGAAAAAGTTGGTCAAACACATAGTGGCAAACAGCACGAGAACCTCGAAAGATTTTCTGCTAACTGTGGGTATGTTTCTGAATTGTGGGAATGTTTCTGAACTGTGGGAATGTTTCTGAACTGTGGGAATGTTTCTGAATTGTGGGAATATTTCTGAACTGTGGGAATGTTTCTGAACTGTGGGAATGTTTCTGAACTGTGGGAATGTTTCTGAAGTGTGGGAATGTTTCTGAAGTGTGGGAATGTTTCTGAACTGTGGGAATGTTTCTGAACTGTAGGAATGTTTCTGAACTGTGGGAATATTTCTGAACTGTGGGAATGTTTCTGAACTGTGGGAATGTTTCTGAAGTGTGGGAATGTTTCTGAAGTGTGGGAATGTTTCTGAACTGTGGGAATGTTTCTGAACTGTGGGAATGTTTCTGAACTGTGGGAATGTTTCTGAACTGTGGGTATGTTTCTGAACTGTGGGAATGTTTCTGAACTGTGGAAATGTTTCTGAACTGTGGGAATGTTTCTGAACTGTGGGAATGTTTCTGAACTGTGGGAATGTTTCTGAACTGTGGGAATGTTTCTGAACTGTGGGAATGTTTCTGAACTGTGGGAATGTTTCTGAACTGTGCTCACCAGAAGTTCCCCACCCCTCACTGAATCAAATACCACCGGGACACTTCATTAGGTTTCATTTAACCAAGATTATCCCTCATTATTTCACTATCCCCCATGGAATTCAGATTAAAAAATAAATACCTTCGGTACGCATCGCTGAGCCACAGAAACCTCTCCGTGGTGAAAGTAATTTCGGAAACACTGAATCATTTCATGTAAATTATTTTTTCACTTCAGTCACAGTGAACAGTGAACACAGCCTCGTGAGTGTCAGAGCTCGACTGACTAAGACTGTTCAAGGAACTGCTCAAGCAGTTCCTTCAACATTTACTTTTTTCCAGTGTATCTAGAGTTCATGGAAAAAAAGGCATACACCAATAACCTAAACTATCTTAAACTTAAAAAAATGTGTTTTATAGACAGGCAAACAGCAAAACCTTTTGCTTCACATGGCGAAGGTTCGGGTTCGATTCCCAGCGAAGGGGTGGAAACATCGGACGTGTTTAATTACACCGTTTTTCTATGTTCACCCATCAGTAAAATGGGTACCTGGGTGCTAGTCGACTGGTGTGGGTCGCATCCTGGGACAAAAAACTGACCTAATATGCCCGAAATGCTCTGTATAACAAGGGCCTTTCTATATAGTAGTATGTCATTGATGTCAGCTAGGCCTGTATACCTTGTACATGTACTTGTAGTAAATAAAGATATTATTTATATTATTATTATTATTATACTCTCAGGGGGGTACATGTGCCCCTGGTTAAGAACGAGGGGTACAAGGTTCTTAACTATTGGTACAGGTACCTCGGGTTAAGAACGAGGGGTACAAGGTTCTTAACTAGGGGTACAGGTGCCCCTGGTTAAGAACGAGGGGTACAAGGTTCTTAACCAGAAGGGTACAGGTACCCCTGATTAAGAACGAGGGGTACAAGGGTGTTAACTAGGGGGTACAGGTGCCCCTGGTTAAGAACGAGGGGTACAAGGTTGTTAACTAGGGGGTACAGGTGCCCCTGGTTAAGAACGAGGGGTACAAGGTTCTTAACCAGAGGGGTACAGGTGCCCCTGATTAAGAACGAGGGGTACAAGGTTCTTAACTAAAGGTACAGGTGCCGCCAGTTAAGAACGAGGTGTACAAGGTTCTTAACTAGGGGTACGGTGCCCCTGGTTAAGAACGAGGGGTACCTGGTTCTTAACTAGGGGTGCCTGGTTCTTAACTAGGGGCACAGGTGCCCCTGTTTAAGAACGAGGGGTACAAGGTTGTTAACCAGGGGTACAGAAGCCGCCGGTTAAGAACGAGAGGTACAAGGTTCTTAACTAGGGGTGCATGTGCCCCTGGCTAAGAACGAGCGGTACAAGGTTCTAAACCAGGGGAGTACAGGTATTCCTGGGTAAGAACCACTGTCTTCAAGACTCTAGCAGTGGATACTTAGTCACAATCATCAGGATTTATTCAACTCTAAAACAGTCAAAGATTTCCCGGATTATTTACCCTTCGTGCGCTCTGTTGAAGGATATTGTTTGTTTGTTACTTGCTTCTCTACAGTCTTGTGTTTGTTACTTGCTTCTCTAGTATTGTGTTTGTTACTTGCTTCTCTGGTATTGTGTTTGTTACTTGCTTCTCTGGTATTGTGTTTATTACTTGCTTCTCTCGTATTGTGTTTGTTACTTGCTTCTCTGGTATTGTGTTTGTTACTTGCTTCTCTCGTCTTGTATTTGTTACTTGTAATAATATTGGTAGAATTACCGACAATATGTTAAGTAAAAGGACACAAATGCAACTAATGTGACATTTTATTGTGGCAACGTTTCGCTCTCCAGGAGCTTGATAAAGCTCCTGGAGAGCGAAACGTTGCCACAATAAAATGTCACATTAGTTGCATTTGTGTCCTTTTACTTAACATATTTGTTACTTGGTTCTCTCGTCTTGTATTTGTTAATTGTTTCTCTCGTCTTGTATTTGTTACTTGTTTCTCTCGTCCTGTATTTGTTACTTGTTTCTCTCGTCCTGTATTTGTTACTTGTTTCTCTCGTCTTGTATTTGTTACTTGCTTCTCTAGTCTTTTGTTTATGTTTGCTACCTGCTTCTCTACGGCCCTATATTCTACACAATGTTTACTGAACACCCTGCCTGTGTCTTCTCCCACCACCAGTGATGCTCATACACAGTCCAATATCCCAAAATATACCAGCACTATACTGTTGAAGCTGCTCAGTAGTTGCATTCTCAAATTATCGACGTTGATAGTTTGAAGCCGATCGGGTGAGGAATTCGCAAATTGTAACACGAGTACACTAGGAGTAAACACAATAAGTGTCCGGAGCCCAAGACTGATCAACAGCCTCCCATCATACCTTATATAAGGGGAGTACTAATAGACTCATGGCTGTCTTCAAGAGGGAACTAGACAGATACCTAAAGTCAGTGCCCGATCATCCGGGCTGTGGTTCGTACATTGGACTGAGTGCGGTCAGCAGTAACAGCCTGGTTGACTAGGCCCTGATCCACCATGAGGCCTGGTCGGGGACCGGGTCGCGGGGGCGTTGATCCCCGGAATAATCTTCAGGTAGACTCCAAGTAGGTAGATTTCAAGGAAGGGAAGGGTAACTAATTCTTTGGGTCATGAATCCTTCAGAAGTATCAAGGCAGCCTCTTGAAGGGTAAATTATGGAGCGATCCCTGGAACGTTATTCTCTGAACTGAACGAAAGTAGTCACTGTTTTTAAATGACAGCCCTGGTACTGAGTAAACTAACCCTGTCAACTCTATTATGGGATTCGTTACAAGTTCTGTCAACTCTAATATGGGATTTGTTACAAGTTCTGTCAACTCTATTATGGGATTCGTTACAAGTTCTGTCAACTCTGTTATGGGATTCGTTACAAGTTCTGTCAACTCTAATATGGGATTTGTTACAAGTTCTGTCAACTCTATTATGGGATTCGTTACAAGTTCTGTCAACTCTAATATGGGATTTGTTACAAGTTCTGTCAACTCTATTATGGGATTCGTTACAAGTTCTGTCAACTCTATTATGGGATTCGTTACAAGTTCTGTCAACTCTATTATGGGATTCGTTACAAGTTCTGTCAACTCTATTATGGGATTCGTTACAAGTTCTGTCAACTCTATTATGGGATTCGTTACAAGTTCTGTCAACTCTATTATGGGATTCGTTACAAGTTCTGTCAACTCTATTATGGGATTCGTTACAAGTTCTGTCAACTCTATTATGGGATTCGTTACAAGTTCTGTCAACTCTATTATGGGATTCGTTACAAGTTCTGTCAATTCTATTATGGGATTCGTTACAAGTTCTGTCAACTCTGTTATGGGATTTGTTACAAGTTCTGTACACTGAAAGATATGTATCTCACGGTGTATATGTAATGAGAACATATTGTAATTCCTCTTTTATGGATCCTTGACTGGTGGTGAACATGAAGCCTTTGTGACCCTTGTGTAGTAGCTAGGCTTCAAACCCCATAAACCAATCAACTACGAATGCCACTTTTGTGAGGACGCTACTGTGTGATGATCCTTGTTTTTAAATGATAATGAAATCTAACATATACCTTTATAATGTGACGCCCAATTTTGTTTGGGACGGATTGGTCAGCCAGCAGAAGGCATCGGTCACATGACCATACACTCCGAGGACCGCGGGATACAAAACAAAAAACTCAAATTTCTCCCGAGAAACAGAATACTACCTAGGATTATTAGGGCAAACTATCGATAAATTGGGTAAAGATAATTAGCGCTTAGAAGAATCTCTATAAATGTTGCTTTAATCATATAGAAAAACCCTTCTATGCCCACACTTGACTAGCTACACATTTATTCTTATTTATGCGAAGCGCAAAACCCACACTTTGTGACCCATGGGTCATGCAGCGTGGGTGGATGAAGTTGATTCTCAGACCAAATTGTGAGACCATTTACAAGTGGATATATAGTTACCTGGACGATATACACGACAGTTGTGATACCAGACCCTGAGTCCTCACCTATTTTGCATATATGATTAAGAATGGGTCATCTATGTGATTAAGACCAGTGTCGGGAGACGCTTGTCCTGTCCCCCTGACCAATAAAACAGCAACAACCTCTTGTACACGCTGCAAAAATATAACAATTTTGAATTTATTCGGGAGGAAAAAAAATCACCTGACACGAATGGTGATACTTCCATGATCCTCTCAATGGCTCAATAACACAAAATAACTCCACACAAATCTATTAGTTGGTTAATGGGGTTTAAAGTCTATCAACTACAGGCAGGTCATTAGAGCTTCATGTAACCTGTCCACCACCAGTCAAGAACTAGAATAGAGAGTAAACTTTCAGCGTATATACACTGAGAAACATACACCTCTCGGTGTATACGTCCAGTATTCACCTCTCGGTGTATACGTCCAGTATTCACCTCTCGGTGTATACGTCCAGTATTCACCTCTCGGTGTATACGTCCAGTATTCACGGGAAAAATATTCACACGAGAAATCAGGAATATAGTGTGAGGAAATCTGTTACTTCCAAAAATATTTTTTAGCCAGTGAAATTTTCCATAAGGGAAATTTGACTGGCTAAAAAAAAATCCATAAGAAAAATTTGAACATTTAAAATTTGATTTTGCAGATAAAATGCATTGTAAATTAATAATTATATTAAAACAATATATAATAAATGTTTATTCAAGCATGAAAGTAAACGTGGAAAAATTAAAGACAGGTATCAATACAAGATGGATTTTACATTACCTAATTAAACTCTTAGTTACAAAACTTATGTGACTGAATTATTAGAACTTTATTAATAAAAAAGAATAAGGATTTAACATCATACATAGTGAAAAAAGAGGATCTATTTTGCAAACGCGAAATGTCAAGTGAAGAAATTTAATTTTTAATTACTTACATCAGTGGAACTATCGAGAATAAGCCAAAAGAATGTAATAGCAAGCTTGAGAATTGAAAGGAATGATTTATTGAGATAGTTCATCATAAAAAATATTATAATACCACTAATATAAAATAAGGTTGTATCACTCCGCGGTGGCGCCACAGATGGCGGGAAACACCCACACACAGCTTACACTTCTCGTCCAGTGGCTGGAAATTTGTCAGTTATTAATCACCAGGAGACGCTACAGTCTATCCGCACATCAGTGAGATACTGAAGTCATGTGTAACATGTATAACTAGGCTGCGGCACTTTTATTTTGGATTAAATGACAACATATATCCCAGGTGGTATTCTTCAGGGAAGAATCCTCCACCATGTTCATCAAGGTTTCTGAACCTGCCATCAGTCTGGTAAGTTACATTAGTTGATTGCAGAATGAAATTTGTTGTTGTGGTTTATATATATGATGTAAATGCTCATAACCGCTAGCACGCTGTTATATGAGAGGATCGGGTTCAAACTTAAGCTTAACCCCGAGTCCCCTCAAGGTAGGTTCCTTGACGCTGGTGAGGCTCTTGATCTAGGGAACTGGATCTGTGCTCCAGTTCCCTGAATTGAGCCTGAATACATTCCACCCCCCACAGGTGCTGTATAATCCCTACGGGTTTAGCGCTCCACCATGATTATAATAACCCCGTGTGAGGTGGGATGTAATGGACAAGTTTATTTTTAACACTGCCCCTCTTAGGAAGGATTTTAAATAAAAACCGAATGAAAGTGAACCACTGAAGTTTTGGGGTAATGCTGGGCTACTGATTCCAATAAAACTTTTATCATCCATTTTAAGCGCTAAACCCATGTGGGTCATTCAGTACAAGACGTAGTGGAGGCTTGATCCTCCGTCTGCTGAGCTCCAGACAGACGTACTTCCTGTTTGTACTCTCCTATATGCGTATAAGTGAAAAATAAGAAGGCACTATACAGTGACTGGAACAATACACAAATAACCTGCAATAGTTGATGGTCCAGTTGAACCGAAACGTCGCCATAAGTTTCTTTCCCTTACGTGCTGGTTATTTGTGCTTTGAACGTGAGTGTTTGTGTGTCATTTTGAAAATAATAATTACTGATTGATAAGACATTTTAGACAATTATTGTTGGTTATTTCCCCTTTCATGGTCAGCAATATACGTGACTTGATTTACTGGTGGTATAATGTAACTTAAAATTCGCGAGAGAGACTGCATGTGGGTAAACAACAGCAAGTTTTATATAGAAAACTTTCTTTTACAAAAAAATAAAGTAGTTTGAAGCAATTCCAAAGTTTCTATATACCCACACATCGACGACAGTCACACATACACACACGCACACACCAGCAGCCATAACAGTTTGAAACAAAGACATACTGGGTTTTTCAGTTCACAGAAAAATCTGGACAAGTATATAAGAAGCGTAGTGAGGTATAGAGTCAGGTTAGGCTTCTTTGTGATTTAAAAAATACCCATTACGTAGGCGTTTGTCTGTTTACATTGTGTCGGTGTTTTATGTCCTTTTTCTTCAGGCATTAGTTTCACAACAATGTCTGGAGAGAAAAATGCATCTCAGAATCCTTGTAGGCTTCCATACCATCAAAATCACAAACCACTTCGAGCTGTCTTCCTTTTCCTCGGATCAAAGTTTAGCGCTTCCTTTTGATTATAATAATATTAATTTCCTCGGATTACCCCACCCTTAGTTTCGTTTCACTACTTTCATCAGTTAGCTTATCAGTAATCCACTTCTCATGCACTAATATTTAATTTTGTATCAGTATATCCTGATTATATACTATATTTTATGCATATAGTTTTATAGAATGTAATTTGAGATAGTGTGAACTATTAAGGAATATGTAAGCCATTTAATAGTAAATTAACGTTTCACATCTTTCCTATTATTTTAGAATTTATTTTGTTTACCAAATTTAATGTAAATTATTACAGTCTATTTTAGTTTAGCCTCACTGAAAAGTTTGTCTGTGGAAGCTTGGAGTAATATTCAAAATACAAATATACACTCCTAATAGTGCTTTGCATGTTTTTCCAAGGGTATATACACAAAGGCGTGTATTTCTGTGTATACACACTCAGTTTAATTTAATCACGCTATAAGGAATTAGTCTTTTTTGACTGCTGGTGTACCGGTGAAATTCAGCTTTAATTAATGACCCTCCTGCAGTCGATAGGCTTTAAGCGTAAGAAACCACGCTAAGAGTGCTTAAAATACATTAATTTTAAAGACTTTTCTCACGGGAAATTCTTGCCACACTGTATTCGTTGCTTTGATGATAGTAAGAGCTTTTTTCCTAAGGAATTGAAGCTACCCTCCACTTACATGGATCAAACCTAAAATCTCCATTCCCCAGGCATTGTATAACCTTCCTCTTCGGGCTTAGTGTTTCTCCGTAATATAATAAATAGTACTA
The DNA here is from genome assembly GCA_009830355.1 of Cherax destructor. NCBI lineage: Eukaryota > Metazoa > Arthropoda > Malacostraca > Decapoda > Parastacidae > Cherax > Cherax destructor. The sequence continues at coordinate 144,701 of WNWK01001750.1, read as the reverse complement.
CCACCCGGTGAGGGCTTTTGATCCAAGGAATTGGACCAAACTTCTTTGATCGAAGCTGAATGCTTCGCATTTCTTAGGGTCTATGTGATTCCTTAAGGGGGTTTAGCTCTACCCCGTGATTAAAATAAAAATAAAGTGCCGTTATTCACAGTCAAGGAGAGTTCATCTGTACCATGTTATTCCTATATAGCTTCAACAACTCAGTTTGAAGAATACTTACTACTCAGTCCTAGGCGAGTGGAGTCGAATGGGCAGTTCTCATGTTGCCTCTGTACCCCTAGCAGTATGTAGGTACCAACTGGAGGCGTAACGACGACATATAGTGAAAAAGACTGGCTGCCATGAAGTTGTTATTGACACAATATTTCGTCCACGAGTGGGCTTTCTCAAAAAGCTCGCTCGTGGGTGAAACATCCATTCGTAAAGGACTTCATTGTAACTAGTGTCTTTCATCAGTAAGTAAATGGTACCTTGGAATTAGTCGATTGTTGTGGGCAGCATCTTGGGGTAGTAGTATACCTTAGAAAGGTATACTACTTTGATATTAGTTAAGGCCAAGACAACAGCACTTAATTTGTCAATATTAAAAAAAAAAATGGTGTTGATGTTTACTTGATTTTATTTTGAATGAAATATATTTCGTACATTCACAAATAATAACATAAAAAAAATATTCATGTTTCTTCGTAAAGCCAAGTAATGGAATTCAATCTTGAGACTTTATAAACTGCAATGCGTCTTGATTTAAATACAGTGCTTATAAGTTAAGATACTGATAGAGTTTATCAATTTAGCACAGCACTGCATGACCCAAACTAATTTAGTTCTTGTATTTAAATATAAGAATACTTATAATTTTAACCCTTACTGCAGGTGAAAATATCTTTAATTACATTTGAATGAAGGAACGCTGCAGTAAGTCTATGAGCAGGTCCAATTCACCACTCATGTACCCGTTCAACCTATATTTAAAGTTGCCCAAAGTTCTCGCTTCATGCCAAACCAGTATTTCCTTATATTCTTTCTCAATCCAGCGCGTAAGCCTGGCCTGGAGTTTTACGACTCACTTGCCGCGAGTTCAGTCACCACCCGTACCGTGGTTTGTTTCCAATCGTGTCATTACAATTAATTTACGCAACTTATCCAAGCAGTTGGAGCTACCCTGTATATCCTATTATCAAACCTGATTACCTCCCATTCTCTGTCGCTCTATGAGCCCTATGGGTTCAGCGTCTCTTTTTGGAATATAATAATACTAATACTACTTTACTAATAATTGTAGCTGCAGGTTTCAATACATTAAATGTCCACATATAAAGGTAATCAACATTCTTCCAGGAAGAATGAACCAATACTTAGGTTGAGCCTCCGGCGACTAGGATGAGTTGTTCTTCATGAACCCTTCCCCAAGGGTTCATGAAGATCACGTTAGAAATAACCCTACTTGTAGGGTACGGTCTCTGGCGCTTAGCAGACAGTCTCAAGCTTTCACTATTTTTTGAAGCGAATGATCTACACGGCTTTAATGCTTATATCCGACATTTCAAACCACTATCTTGCTGCGCCCCGCTACTGAACACGTCAGGTGATTTTGCCCAGAAAAATCAATCATGTTTTTATGTTATTGTTTGATAAAGTTTGCACGAGTAATCTAGGGTACAGCTAGAGTCGTACAGTATTATTTATGTCAGAGTATGTGCGCAGATATGACAAAATACAGCATTATATCCAAGAGTATCTGCGTGCAAATACAATGAATTTTCTGAGGATTAATGTAACCTTAATGATAGTTTTTAAGTGGGTTTTTACCTCAGTGACCTTCATGTAGTTGAGTGAGATTAAATCTAACAAACTGATTATTGTGCCTGCAAGGATGTATAGGATGGCAAATTAAATTACTAGTATTGTCTATATTAGCATGGAACATTTTATTGTGCTAGTTTTGTTTATTGAATTTCTGTCTGAATATACGAACTGACAAGTGGATTGAATCTGATCTTAAAACGAGTTATTTTTATCCACCATAACGTTGTCGGATCAGTGGTTGCCTTGTCGGATTTTTATGACTAAAGCCTATTACTGCATGAGGGTCATTAATTAAGGCTATAATTCACTTATACACTACCTGTAAATAATTCATTAATTTGTGAAATATGGATTTAAATAAAATATCGGTGTAAATATACCGAGACGCACCTCTCGGTATTTGCTGTAAAGGATCATTATAGTTTTTCTCCTTTTCACTGTGGGTACTGAGGAGCTTGGGAAAGTGCTCTGATATTTTTGTTAAAAAAATAAAGTGAATTAAGCCTCTTGCTTAACATAGTGTTTTGTTCTCGAAAACTAATTGTGTGAATGCCAAGGTGCAAGCTGCGCCGTCTATGAACTATGTTAGGTGGTGTATATGAGTTTGGCAGATGACTGTGACACCACGTATGTGTGTGATATATGTGACTCAGCTCATGTTGCCAGCATTAAACATCGTCTTTCAAGGCACACCTTGGCTCTTCATGTGTCTTTAAAGTTTAAAACCTATACATATTAGTTGTGTTCTCCACATTCCTTACCTATATAATTACAGTGTAGAGATGGCTTGTAGCTCCGTTGTAGAACTTTCGGCTCACCAAAGGACTGGGTTCAATTTTGGGCGAGTAGAACATATGGGCAAGTCTCCTTATACCTGCTGCCCATGTTCGCCTAACACGGGCGTTAGCCTATTTCTGTGGGTTTCATCTGGAAGATAGAAGTATACCTTAGACTGGACTAATTTTTTTTTTTGGGGTGGAGGGGGTAATACCTCAGCCTAGTAAATTTAATTGTTAGCTTCAACGTTATTTGTAATCCGATAGGATATGTACGCAGGTCGGCACGCAAGAATGAGATAAACCGTTTCCGTCATTTTTCCATTTCTTACAAATAAACGTAAGCATTGATGGTAATCATGCTAATTTTATTTAACTATACCTACAATACGTACATTTTTTTCGTATCAGAGCAAATAACGAGAAGAACAGAGTTCTCGCAATTGTTTTGCGCATTCACACCAGCAAGCTTTCCTGTAAATTTATTGACTGGCTTTGACTAACGCGAATTTGATTTATGTATTTACATAGAGGATGTGTGTTGTCTTTAGGAAACAGGGCTTCGCAGGTTTATTGATGAAGGGTACTACACGAACTAGTGAACTAAGCCTAACAGGACCTAATGTGAATCGAAGGTTTAACAATAATAGGTATCGGAATATTTTACTGTCTTACTGAGCACAGAAATAGGGCATGGGACTACTCTCTGGTTCAGGCTTCATTGGTTTAGCTGTTTTACTTCAAGACTTGTTTTTACTCACTTCTGACAGCCTCTACGTCTTGCTCTGTCCCGGTCCTCGTCTGACCCCGATGCAGTGTTGGTTTATTCGTTAAGCAAAATCTCTTGATATGGGTCTGTATCATAAGGTGACCCATTCAGTGGTGCTGCCGGTCCTATAATGGAAGCGCGGCGAAACAGTGTGGGTGCCTTAAGACACATGTGTAGTGCTTGGGTAACCATTTGCATTAGGCTGCGAGTCTGTTTAATTCATGCTGGATTCAGTAGTCTGCGTTCTTTGCACTTAGGTCCGACCCTTAAATAACTGGTACATTACAGAATCTTCGAGTCTGGACTCTCCTACAGACACTCCGGTGTCAACCTTGTTCTCTTAGATAATGCTGGTCAACACTCATTTTCTGGCCAATGATATTACACTGATTTTAGGGTAAGTTTGTGGTGCTGATTCTAAATATGTGATCGGTTTTGCTTGATTGGCTCTAGTTTTTGAGAAATTTGGTATCCCATTGAAAAACATAAAAGATGTGAAAAATATATTGATCAGGCGGGGCTAACTTACAAATGGCATTGATTTTTTTTTTTTGCATCATACAAGCAAGCAAGAAGTTTACCATCTTCAGATCAACACAAAAGACATTTTGTGCTCATAATAACAAAGCTTCTGCAAGACCATTTTGATATTTTCGTATTCTTTAAGTTTTGCTAAGTGAGGAATTGGAAGAGATGCATATTGGTTACCAATGTGCAATAAGACACATTTCAAGCTCCTAATGTAGCTGTCTATAAACAGCCTCCAGTCTCCTAGTCGATATTCAAGTCCCATTCGAAGAAGTCTAGTGATGTTATTGTAGTATACAAGTTCTTCATCTTGGTCGAAGTAAAGAAGGAGTTCAATCTCTCTTGTCTGATTGTAGAGATATATTTTCTTTTAGTCTGAACGCTAAAAGTTCAGATGCTTTGACATACTGAGGTCATGTATCAGGTCATTGAGTTCTTGGGAGAAGTGCTGGGGTGTTGAAATGCTTACTTCATATTCATTTTCACTGCTATCACTTGTGTTACATTGTAAACTGTGAGTTTCTATAACATCTGACGAAGGAAGGTCGGGCAGTGTTGTAAACACTGGTATGGGAACGTCTTTGCTGTATGGCACAGGTCTCCTTGCTGACTCCAAATCACGATATTCCCACTTGACTTTCAAATTGTATCGGTTGAAACCTTTCACATTCACCATAGGCACACCAAAGTTTAAACTTTTCCTTTGCCTATTTTTCCACTGTCGTAGCATTCTACACAAGTTTTGCAAACCATATGGGGAACCCAAGACTTGTCTTGCTCTCCAAGCGTCACTCCAAAATAAGCAAGATAAGCTTGTTTTACAAAATCTGTGATTTTTTTTTTTTTTTTTTGCAAATAGTATTCGCCACAAATGTAGCAAAATGCATTGGGATTGTTTAAGCGGGCTCTTCGTGAAGAACTCATGTTTCTCTGGAAAAATAACGAAATAAGGGTTACATTGTTGTTACGTGGTCGTTGTTGATAAAACTCCTCTCATTAAATATTAAATCATTTAAAAATAAAATTCTAATCTTTATTAATTATTATTATTATTATTATTATTATTATTATTATTATTATTATAAAAAAGAAGCGCTAAACCACAGGGGTCATACAGCACAGTAATCTTTATTAAGACTATCTGTATATACAAATTGTCACTGTATATACATATACACGAGTTATGGCTAAGTTCCCTGTGAGGTAGGTATGCAACATCTCACAAACTAGAGCCAATTTAAAAAACCTACTGCTATTTTCGAATTCAGCAACCCCAAAATACTCTAATTACGTTCATATATCTTTGGCAACAAATTTTGTTGTTGTTGACCAGTGTGATCAGTCTAGTCTAACAAGCAGCCCTCTGACAGACAAGCCAGCAATAACTCATCACCCATAGATCCAGCCGTGCCACGTGACATGGCACAGTGATGTAGGGTATAAGTTTATTATTAATAGTGGTTTTATTATTTTAATATCTACATCATGTTGTCCGAACGTCTGAGCCGTCGTACTGAAAATTTACAATTGAAGCTTGTAATAATTCACTGGAATGCCTAGATTCAAATCGACGACCTGAAGATTGTTAGAATGTCAGTCCGTCCCTCTGCCAGTCACATCATAGAGAGTCATAAGAACTCTCCAGCCGGAAATCTGGTAAGACTTGTGCTATCAACTAACGTAGACTCAGGCATATGCCTGCTGGTGGGGTCAGGAACTCTCCAAATATCGCTTGTATGAGTCGCAGTTAGTGGGCAGTAAAAACGTTTCCAGATTTATAATTGGAGAATTCTTATAACGCTCTAGGTTGTCAGAAGGATGGACTGGCATCCTCACAATCGTAAGGCCATCGGTTCGAATACCAGCACTTCACTGAATTGTCTGTCATTATTGTAATGTGATCCTGTGCTCATGTAGGTAAGCACAGACAGTTTCATTACAGCAGCGACTTAATTTACATTATTATAACTTCTGCAGGATTCACGTAGGTCTTGAATGGCTAACCATTCACTGTCTTCACACACATTGTCGTTGGCATTTTAGACTAGTCTTCATTTTAAGGTGAAGCGATTATGATAGGTTAGTGGAAGTAGCAAAACAAACATTCCACAAAATGTTGCTATATTCAATGCTCCATCAAGGCTAACTAACTACTGAAGTAAGTACTGCAGTCGGTTTGTATAAATACCTGTTGAAGGTTACAATAGCTGCTATTAAACGAATTTATTAAGGTTAATAAAAAACAAATGCAGTATCAGTAATGAGTAAAACAGAACATTAACAAGCTCAGACGGAAGGACACGACCTGTTGCTGCTTCAGCCTGTTTTCGCTTATGTCCGTTAAATTATTATTACTGCGTCAGCCTTCCTAAAAACACACAAGTTCCTCTCTTCCCTCTCTCTCTCTCTCTCTCTCTCTCTCTCTCTCTCTCTCTCTCTCTCTCTCTCTCTCTCTCTCTCTCTCTCTCTCTCTCTCTCTCTCTCTCTCTCTCTCGCTCTCTCTCTCTCTTATACACACACACGTACGTATATACGTCCGTCCGTCACATTTTCATAAACTTGAGTTTGTTATAGTCTGTTGTGAGTTAAGTAAATGTTTCTCGTTCATAAAATTGTATCTTGCAGGAATAGGTGTGATGTTAATTGTATTTCCCTTTAGTCTGTAAGGAAATATACACTGTTCTTATATTACACTTGCCCCTTGTGTAATTATTAATATACGAGTATTCATGTGGAAGCGCTAAACCATGCAGTGCCTGGTGAATGGGAGTTAACCAGTTTTAATACAAGGAAGTGGAAGGTAGCTCAAATTCCTTGAATTAGGAACCCTTCACTATCATTACGGCACCCCCCCTCCCTACCTCCTCAAAGCACTTGCCCCTAGTAAACTTGCTTGCGGCGATGGCGCGTGCCATAATTACAAAGTTAGTGCCATAAAAACTGACAAGTACCGTGTCGGTGTACGTGCGCGGGTGGTGCACTTGTTATTAGTTCTGAATAGTATTTATGACAAGTACCTTGCTAGTGTACAACCCGCTCCAGTGTCTTTTGTTGTAGTGGACATAGGTTCGCGGAAAAAAATAGCTTATCATTATTATTATTATTAGCATTTCAATAAGCTCTTATAAAGCTCCTGTGAATATTTTTTTTTGTAAATGCCATTGAAAAATTGCATCCAAAATTGAATAGGTCTTCAGAGTGTGTTCTAATCAGTAATCTTTTAAGACTATTCTATAGATTGCTAATCGCAATCTGTAGAATAGCCTTAAAAGAGAGCTGGTTTGGGACTGGTCCATAAGAACGATGACCACCGAAATCTACTGCAGGTATAAATCCATAGTCATCAGCGCCTGGAGAATTGGGAGATACTTGATTTGATGTCAGGAAGAAAAAAAAATCCGGCAGCTTTCACCCTTTGGAAGGAGATGCGTTTTAAAAGTTGCTGTTTAAGAGATGCTCTTTAAGAATGCTCTTTAAGAGTCGCTCTTTAAGAGCTGCTTTCGAAGAGTTCTCCGTATCGAGGCTCTTCCTCTTATAACGTGCATTTCTTGTATCTCTCCTTTATTCTCTTCGTGTCTCCTGTAGACTGCTTATCCTTCCTGTATAATGTATGTATCCCTCCTGTGTTTATCCTTCCTGTCTAATATGTGTGTATCCCTCCTGCGTTTATTCTTCCTGTATATGTGCACCTCTCGTTGTTTATCCTTCCTGTATGTGTGCATCCCTCTGTTCATCTTTCCTGCATGTGTAGTCCAGCTGTTTATCCCTCTTGTCTGTGTGTATCTCTCCTGTATGTATCAAGGGTGTGCCACAGTATCGGTTGTATCGGCTAATTTTGATGGTATCGGTATCGGCCTAAATCGAGTATCAGTACACACACAACCCGCACATATAAAAGAGAGGAGCTTACGACGACGTTTCGGCCCGACTTGGACCATTTACAAAGTCACACTAACACACAGAGACGGAGGAAGGGGTATTTATAGGCAGGCAGACAGGGGAGGGTACCAGAGAGTGGGGTACTAATGAAGTAAGTAGTGGAAGTGGTAGTAGTAGTAATAGTAGTAGTGGAGACAGTCATATTCAGGAGGAGCACTGCAATGAGGCTAGCGGCCCGCAAGGGTGGGCCGCAAGCCCACCCTTGCGGGTGGGGAGGAAAGGAAAGGCGAATAAAATAAAGGACAAATACAAGGCAAAAGAAAAGAAAGAAAGGAAAACCTATAGGAGGAAAAAGGAGAAGAGGGAAGAGAGGAAAGGGGAAGGAATCAGGTTAAGTCACGGGTGTTCTGAAGTTTAGAGCATTTAACAATGTAATGAGAGAGGAAAGCATCAACAGAGACAAAGCCAGGGCTAAGATTCATACAGGGAAAGTTGTGTATAAGGGAGGATTCAACAAGGCGGCGACTATGAAAGTTAGATGTAGGGTAGACAGTTTTAGCAGAAGACCAATCAATAGGATGACTGTGATCTCTGACATGACAGAAAAGAGCATTATTAGTGTCGGCAAGCCTAACACTATTTTTGTGCTCCCTGAGTCTGTCAGAAAGAGATCGGCCAGTTTCTCCGAAGTACTGGAGAGGACAGGAGGAGCAGGAAATAGAGTAAACACCAGGAGAATCTATAGAGGGAAGGGAGGTATGAACTAGATTAGTGCGAAGAGTGTTAGTCTGACGAAAGGTAAGTTTGATGTCTAAGGAACGGAGAGAGTTGCTGAGATTAGAGAGACCAGAGATGTAGGGAAGGCAGAGGACTGGAGAGTTCTCAGGAGTAGAGGATTTAGGAGAGAAGAAAGTCCGTTTGGCACGTGTGACTTTGTAAATGGTCCAAGTCGGGCCGAAACGTCGTCGTAAGCTCCTCTCTTTTATATGTGCGGGTTGTGTGTGTATTGTTCCAGTCACGGTATTGTGCCTTTTTTGTTATTCGAGTATCAGTATTGGCCCCCCAAAATTATTTCCCCCTCTCACTATAATGTATGTATCCTTTTCACAACGTGTGTACCTCCTGTATAGTTCTTGTATGTTGTTTATATATGTACCGCTCATAACCCTCTTTCCCTTTCCCTTGTATCCTTCTCTACTTGCATTATGTATATACTCTAACAATAGCTGGGTTATCCTGTCTGCAGTATCTCTCCAGTATTCCATCTTTCATGTGTTCTGTGCGAATCCTGCTCGTATCTTAATGCTACGTCTGTATCCTCACATACATTACTGTTTTCTGAATTTTATCAGTATCCTGTGCCTTAACTGAAATTATTTAGTATGTATTTCGACTGTATCCCACTGTACTATACTTGTATTCTTCACGATCGTGGCTTGTATCCTTGAATCTTACCTGTATTTCTATTAATTTTGGCATGTACATGTACTTATCCAGATTTTGGCTTGACTCTTGTGTTACTTATCCTACTAGTGTTTTTTATGTATCACACCTGTAACTGTCTACATTATCTATCTTATCTGTGTGTTCTCTGTCCCACCTTTTGTTTTCTGCACTTGTATCACATCTGTGTTCTGCATGTCACATATTTGTACCTTACCTGTGTTCTGTATCTCACCCATATTCAATTGGTGTACTGCATCTTATTAATAACTGCCTGGTGTCAAAAGCTCTCGCTCCACAAGGCGAGTATCCGGGTTCGATTCCCGGCAATGGTGGAAACATTGGACGTGTTGTCCATGTTCACCCATCAGTAAAATGGGTACCTGGGTGTTAGTCGACTGGTGTAGGTCGCATCCTGGGACAAAACTGACCTAATTTGCCCGAAATGCTCAGCATAACAAGCTAGGCCTGTATACCTTGTACATGTACTTGTAGTAAATAAAGATATTATTACCATACATATATTTTACGTGTGCTGCATCTCATCTGTGTCTGTATGTAGATTGACTCCTGTATTTCATTTACATCAGCTTGAAATTGACCTGTATTTAACCTGCATAACAAGGGGGCTTTCGCAAAATATTGTATATAAATATGTAATGAAAAGTATGTAACATCTATTTTTTGGAAGCATTTTTTTAAATTATATTCTTTCTGTATCTCGCCTATATTTGCCTGTACTTTAGTTGTATCTGATTATACTTTAGCTGTATCTGCCTGCACCTTGCCTGTTACTAGCGTGTATCCTGAATATCATATATCAGCCTGTATATAGCTATATTATATCAGATGTATTTCACTTGTATCCAGTGTCCGGCCTGTATCTCACCTATACTTTACCTGTGTCCAACTTGTGTCGTGCCTATATCCGGGTGTATATCGTCGAGGTCATGACTCGACGGGTTTATGTCCCGTGACGCCACTAGAGATAATCAATACAGGTGACTGGTAGTTATGGCGCCTAGGTCAGCCCTTGAGGGCTCGCACGCCCTCCAACCTGTTGCTCCAGTCAGGGTTGCTGCCACTCTTTTCTCGAGTTGCACTTAACGCCTCCATCATGTTGTTAGTGCTGCTGCAGTGTTGCAATTAGCTTACGTTCATCGCTGTTATCTCGATGCGTTGTTACCTTGAGGGGATGCTGCAACTTCGAGGTGTTGCTGTTACTTCCAGGTGTTACTGTTACTTTCAAGTGCTCCTATCTAAATATAATATATATTTTAATTTGTTCTGTTATCTAAAGTTGCTGCTACTTGTTTTGTTTTTCTCGGTTTAGTACTCGAACCTGCAACTTAAAGCTCATTAACAAGCACCAACTTGGTGCTTTAAGTTGCAGCTTTTGCATAAATTAACGCCTATTCATTGGACTATTAATATTTTTAAGCCATTGCAAAGCTTACGTTTATTAAATATATTAAATTAAATCTTAATGGCATAGTATAATTATAATTATACTTTGCCATTAAGATTTAATTCAACATATTTAATGAAGGTAAGTATTGTTATTGATAATTATCAATAACAATATTTACCTTCATTGTCATAAAAGTGCCCGTAACTCAGTAGTAACGACTTTAGCTTACAACCGAAGGACACTGGTTCAATTGATACATATGGGCAAATCTTCTTGTACTGTTTGTTCCCCTTGTTCACCTAGCAGTAAAGAGGCACCTGGGTGTTTATCGACTGTTGTGGGTCGTATCCTGGGATGGAATTTGTAGTTAGATAGGTCTAGGCTTTGAAATGAGCTGAGGTAGGATAACAGCTTTTCGCTTGTATATTCTGCTGGATAAAAAAAAATCCCATGAATTTGATGAAGTTTGTCATTTAAATATTCACATTCCTATTTAAGTTGAATAAATGCACAGTCCTATTAAGTGCTCTTGAAATATTCACGTTGCATTTAGTACGCACCTATTGTCACTGACTATCATTTAAGTAGCTTCGGCAAAATAATGAATATTCAAGGTTCATTTGAGTGTCTTTATCCTCTGTATAACGCGTAATAAATTATACATTAATTTAACTATCTTATATTAAGAATTGGCATAACTAAATTTAATTATTTTTCTTAGGGTGACGATTCATTTAAGTGATCAGAAGTGTCTTTAAGATTCCAGCGTGAACCACCGACCCAGTGAGTGTTAGCCACACACTTAATAATAATAATAATATCTTTATTTACTACAAGTACATGTACAAGGTATACAGGCCAAGCTGACATCAATGACATACTACTATAGAAAGCCGCTTGTTATGCTGAACATTTCGGGCAAATAGTCACTTTTGTCCCAGGATGCGACCCACACCAGTCGACTAACACCCAGGTAACCATTTTACACTGAGTGATGAACAGGGACAGCATTAAATATGGAAACACGTCCCTAATGTTTTCCAGCTGTACCGGAGGAGATTCGAACTCCGGACCTCAGTGTGTGAGCTGAGTGCGCTAGCGATCGAGCTCCACCTTGCTTCCTTCGTACTGGTTGATTCAGCAGCAGCAATAACAGTAGAAGTATTAGAAATAGCAACACCAGCAGCAATAGTAGTAGTAGTAGCAGCAGCAGCAGCAGCGGTAGCATAAGTAACAACAAAATTATTATAAGTGTAGTAGCATCAGTAGTAGTAGCAGTAACAACAGTAGTTTTAGCATTATTATCAGCAACAGCACCCTCATCATCAGCAGCAGCATAGCCATTAATAGTGCAGGTAATCTGTGGTGTGACATGAAACTAATTGAATGAGAAACGATCTCTGTGATAATTTATTCTATAAGCCATACCCAACAACATATAAAAAATGGAGATGAATATTGCTGGTCGAATATTTAATTTTTTATTTTTAAGGAAAGATTACAGATTTGAACGTTTTTCTTTATTACTGCTTCGGTCATATTAATTCTTTCTTACATTATTTTATTTTTCAGTCGTGCTCGTTTTTGGATATGTTATGTAATTTGACACGATGAGTATTTTCTGTTGATTCTTAGTGAATGATGGTACTCGGCGGATCTCAGGCATTATTGTATATTTTACGATACTTGCAACCTGTCTTCCTGCTCATTGGAGAAGCTAGGTATAGATACTAAAAATCCGGAAAAGGGGAATTAATGTACAATTGTTATGGATTCCATCACACACTGATTAGTCCTTCATGATAAAGTTGATATATTAGCCAAGAAAAGTACCCTGAAGGATAATGTTGAATATAACTTTGGTATATCTGTGTCTAGCAGTAGGAATAATATTAGGAGAGAAGTAAATAATGAAACTAAATGTTATAGGAATGCACTTAGAAGTGTAGATAAGTACGTAGATAAGTACGTTTATAGAGAAATATGCAATATGAACAGGCTGACTGATGTAGTGGCCAGGTTAGACTTGGTTGCAAGTACTTCTAGCAGTTTGGGAGACACAGATGATGATCAAACCAAATACAAAGTATGTGGCCAGCCATATGACTGAGGAATATAGAGATAGTATATTAACCTATGTGACATGTCAAAGATATCTTATTAATGAAAATAAGATACCAGATATATTAAGCAAATTTCCGAAATTTGCCTGTAACAGATAAGTAAACTGTAGATATAAATCCGGATGTACTTCCGTTAACCCTTTTGGGCCTAGTTCTAGGCCTTTTGTGTATCAATATGCTCTTGTGCTACCGTCCACAGGATGGATATAGGGTGCCACTTCCTTGGCAAAATCTAAATCTACACCACGGAATACGTAGTTTTTCTTGTGCAGATTCCTTTTCTGAGATATATTAGTAAAAATAATGTCTTTATTTTGGCTCGAATGTCGCGTCAGGGCCAATCAGTGGTTAGTATTTGAGTCGATCAACACGCCTAGTCACTTCAACGTAAATAGACATGCCATTTCCATTTCTGGCGATGTTGGAGTAAGCTTGGTTTTGTTACGTTAGGTTATGTTGGTTTACGTTAGCCTATGTTAGATTATGTTGGGTTACGTTTGGTTATGTTAAATTGTGTTGGTTACGTTAGGCTATGTTAGATTATGTTGGGTTACGTTTAGTTATGTTAAATTTAGTTAGCCTTTCCCAATTGTGCAACATTAAACTGTCTTGGACAGAACCCACTTAATATTGGACATCTGAAACAATATTTTATTTGCCAAAGTACGCCGAGGACCAACATTCATTTGTTAAAAAAAATTAAGATTTTGTTTTGTCAGATTAACATGTAAATTTGAAATAAAACTATTTTTTTAAATTTTGGCCAACTGTGAAAAAATATTTCTAAAAGTTACTTGCTCAGTTTAACAAACTACAGGATATCTAAAAAAAATGAGCATGGGTAAAGTTGTTTTTTTTAACATGAATGAATCATTACTATAGGAAAATGTTCCAGCCTGTAATATCTCCGAACCTGTAAACCAGTAAGTATCCCTTATTATATTATAAATTATAAGTTGATGAGTAAGACATGTACATCACTAGGTATCTTACGTGACGAAACATTTTGGACTGATGTAGCCTGGAGTGCAGGCTATACGTTCCGTCAATAAAGATACCTAGTGCTGCACATGTCTTACTCATCAGATGATTTTTGACCAGGTTTGACAAGGTCCGACAAAAACGATGACAAAAAGACTGCAATATATGATGATCGGACTGGAAATCTCTGCTTAACGTACATGGAGATGATTGATGTTCTTCGCCACTTAATGCAATCAGAAAGAACAGAAAATCGGAAAGGTCGTCTCTACTCTTTTCAAGAAGTGTTTTTGTATTTCGCAGTTGTTGGGCACAATTTGTATACAAGTTTGTACAAATCTCCCTACAATAGATGATCCCATTAAAAGCCAGCATTCAGATGTATTTTGCTTTCTTCAAAAGTGGGCACCAACATATTCGACTAAGTGACATTGGAGCCAAGTTATCTTCAGATATGGTTATCAACAAATTACTCCTGTTTAAGTTAGCAGGTGCGGATTTTAATGGATCCATGCAGAGACAACTGATGCAGAGTATCTGACAAGCGAACAACAACAAGTTATGATAGAAACAAGACAGACAAGAGACAACAAGGACTACAACTTGTTTCCTGGAGTCTTCTCTGAACAGAAATCCATTTAATGCAGGTGCGAATCTATGCCATTGCCTCTGGTGTTACAAACCGATAAGATTGTTGTAAATACGGACAAAGCAAAAGAAGTGGGTTGTACAATCCTCGAACCAGTATTGGTGAATAAAGTTGTGGACTATATATTCAAGAAAAGGAGCATGTTATCATTATAGGCACAAAGGTTTCTGCTAAAATTAATGGTGAGTATATGAACATGGATCCGCTGTTACACTTTCAGCGTTTGGTAACATCAACTGAATTTACCATCAGTAGAGTAGATTTATCCCAGTATTAGCTGGGCGGCCACCCTTCAGCTAGCCTATGGACCTCTTTGAGAGGTCCATAGGCTAGCAATTGCTCACAAAATTTGGACAGTAGATAGCGTCGCTGACATGCCTCAGCCACCCGAAAAAGAAATGGCGTACGTTCTTGATGGTGGTTCACTACTCGAACGACTGTCATGGCCACGTAATGCTGCATTAGAATCTGTATGCAAGATGCATGTTAACCATATTACTAGAACGTACAGACATCCTATAATTGTTTTCGATGAACATGCTACTGGTCCTTTTAGGACGGATGTAACACGTCGAACTAAAGGTAATGTTGGTCTCCAAGGAAATTTTGTGGAGGAAATATCCATCAAAATGATGGGCATCTTCGCCAACAATGCAACTAAACAGAGGTTCGGTATCGTGAAGCTTCAAGAAAATAGATGAAAGGCTGTAAAATTTAGAGAGGTAATGGCGATTTGTAAATTGTACAAACAGTGGTTAAATCTGTTGCCACCTATACCACAACCGTCATGGACCTCTTGATACTTCTTTGCTTTCAAACTGACTTCTGTTCCTTTGATCTGTTCCTTAATTCAGGCAAAATATAGCCAATAAGACCCAGAAAACCTGGAATATTTCATTGGCTGCAGAATGCTTTGTATTCAGAGACGTGCAACTTGCATTCATATTTGCCTGTTGTCTTTGGGTGTGAAACGTTGCGCCTCTTTGGCATTGGGGTAGGGATTGATTTAATGAAGTTGAAAAGCAATACTCTTTTCGAGGAACATGCAGAAGTATTCTGCCGATAAAGGCACTTCACCCGGAAAAAGAGTAATTGTCTCTCTCTTACTTAAACAGCGCTGTATGACCCTTTGGGGTTTAGCGCTTAGTTTTGATTATAATAATACTCTCTTACTCCAAGTGAAGGACTAATTGCACTGCGTTATCGGCGATTTTGGGAGAAAATATCTGCAAGCACTTGTGTGCAGGTTCACAATCTGCCAAAAATTGCAGCAACACAATATAACAGCCTTTGTTTATTTTCAAGTTCAGCTGTGAATGTTAGTTGTTTTCTTTAACACGAGAAGTTAAATGTTGTTTAAAATTAATATTAACGTACGTTCGAGATACATGTCACCATGTTGGATACGTTTATAATTCAGTCAGTTACTTAATCTAGTGTACTTTGCATATGCAGTATTCTGCGAAATATGAATGTCCCCCCTATACACCCATTAATTATTAATTCGTTTTTTATGGGTCTCACAAGAATTAGAAGTTAAATTCATACAAACATTTCAGTTACAGAAAAAATCGAATAAATGTGCACACATTGTACCTGTAGTTAACGTTCATTTTTTCATGTTACTCAAGTATTTATCATTGTAACAGTAAAAATTAATTCTTTTGCAATTAGTTCTAGGTTTATGCAGTTTTCCTGCTAAATTGACTTGTCAATAACAGCAGCAGCAGCAGCAGCAGCAGTAGTAGCAAAATCATTAGCAGCATTAGTAGTAACATGTTCATTATACATGGTCCAAGACTGACCGAAACGTCGTCGTAAGCTTCTCTCTTCTATGTGCGGGTTATTTGTGTATAGCATCAGAAGCAGTAACACCTATAGAAGTAAGAGCAGCATCAGGAGCAGTAAGCTAGTATGTTTGCCACGGCCTTGGATGTCTTACAACTCTAAACTCACGATCACCCCACGCCTTCCCCACCACCCCTGACACCTACCCCATTACCTTTAACGCCAATCCCACCACACCTCACGCCCACACCACTTCACTCCCAACCCACATCAGATTCACCCCACCCCACATCCACATGCCTTAACAATACATTGCCTATTCTACAAGTACATGTACAAGGTATACAAGCCTAGCTGACATCAATGACATGTTACTATATAGAAAGTTCGTTATGCAGAGCATCTCGGGCAAAGTAGGTCAAGTTTGTCCCCAGGATGCAATCCACACCAGTCGATTAACCCCCAGGTACCTATTTTACTGATAGGTGAACATGGACAGCAGGTACCTTAAGGAAACATGTCCTAATGTTTCCACCCGTACCGGGGATCGACCCCCGGACCTCAGTGTGTGAGCTACGGGACACCCTAATTAATGGTATCAAGTATGTGTACTCTCCTATTGTCTAAGAACACATATGAGAGACCTTTATGATATTTTTATTACATTACTGTATTTGCATGCCAAGAGAGCCGTTATCCCACCTCAGATTACTTCAAAGATCAACATTTGCTGATCAGCATCTGCTGCCCTTGGTCACCTCAAGGTGAACAGGGGCAGCAAATGTAGGAAGATCTATTCATACTCCTCGCCCTGCGAGAATGAACCTGGCTACTTTCGGGCGAGCCGAACATCTTGAGCAGTAATCAACCGGTTTCCATGAAGTGACGTCTCAAATTAACTTTTAGAAATCTGTTTGTCTTGCATTGTTAAGATCGCCTGTCTGCGATTGTTTTGTATATATATATATATATATATATATATATATATATATATATATATATATATATATATATATATATATATATATATATATATATATATTTTAACACATCGGCCGATTCCCACCAATAATAATGTAGATCCGAGCACTATATATTTTGAAAAGTCCTTAATCGACATAATCTAAGAATGTGCATAACTGGTTAATTATATTCCTGGATTGGGGCAGGGAAGGAGCAATCTTTAGTTGACGAAATTTAAAGTCTGAAATTATTATTATTATTATTGTTGTTGCTGCTGTTTTATTATATTATCATTAGTATTAGTATTTATAGTAGTAGTAGGATATTCACGAGGATGAGCTTAACTGGTATGGGTTGTACAGCTCATGGGAAATGGGATGTAATCAGGTTTGATTCAAGAAAGAGGAGGGTGCCTCCAAAATTCCTTGAACCCAATCACCACGTGTAGGCTCGATCCTCTTGTCAGCTAAGAGTGATTCAGACACGAGTAAGATGACAATTTAAGTACTAAATTCATACAGTAGTAACACTAACTTTTAAATGTAGGTTGGACTGGTATACTGTAAGAGTGGATGTAGTTGGATGTGAGTTGGATCTACCTGGCATGGGCCAGTAGGCCTACTGCTGTGTTCTTTCATTATGTTCTTAATCCGATCACCCTAATATGATGGACGTATACAGATTCATAAACTACAGTGCTAACACTAACATTCTTTGAATGGCTTTTGTCACGAAACAAATATTTACAACAGTTTATATTAAATTTTCATATGAAGCAAAATAATTCTATGACGCATCGATCTCACGTCATTATAAGTTGTGTGTTCACTGTTAACCCACCACATGGATAGGACGTTTTAGACGACATTTAGTTTCCTCTCCAAATTATGGGTTAGTTGTGAATTGTTCCAACCAGAGTATAGTGATTTATAATCTTCTATCTTGTGTTTACATCTAGCTGTGTTCGTAAACAAAGACTCGGGAGGGAATATTATATTCTTGGAGAATCGCTAAGCCCTGAGACGTCGTACAGCACCTAAGGAATTGAAGGTAATCAAGTTCCACCCAAGGAAAGGTTGTTCCAATCCCTTTGATGAAGGGTCCTTCACCAGCTTCAAGGCACTCCTTTCCCTCCGTCCTTGAAGGCTCACGAGAATGTTGATGATCCGTGGAGTCATTGACTGCCAGTGAGAAGTGTCAGGTAGTGGCCGAGCACAACAATCGTTTGTATGTATATCTGGACAAGTGCCAGCCTAGCATATCGGCCAAAATACATGTCACTACCCTAGTGTCAGCCAAGACTGTGTAATACTGAAGGCTACATCACGGGGCACATCGTTAGTGTATGTATTCTATACATTATTTCTTGGTGTATATGCACTGAAAACAGTGTATATGTAGCAAGAAGTGTATATCACCGTCTATACACCGAGTTGCGTATATCAGTATATATATATCGTGGGGTGTATATGTCAGTATATATATATATATATATATATATATATATATATATATATATATACCATACACAAAGATTTACCTCCGATCCCCTTTTCAATAAGTGAATATGTTTCTAGCATCCTGCACAAGTATGAATGATGGAAGTCCAGTTATTAATTCTAATACACCTCTTAATTATAGTATCGTCAAGATGGTGTATGAAAGCAACACTTCCCACTGTGACAGTCAGTCATCAGTGTAGATAGTCTGTGTTATGTTACTTTTCATCTACACGTATTTGTATCAGAGCACTGTCAAGAAATTTGTTGAAGATAAGGATTGTGAATGATTACCTTCTTAATTAGTTGAGCATAGTGTGATTTCTTAGTACGATACAGTTCATGATATCCAAACTTCTTTGTGCGCTGCTGTTCTCTAAATCCACTTTGATTCACTTGACCAATGACGTATATGTTCAAGCCGTTCTCTAAAGACAACGTTGTTTTGATCACCTCGCAGAAGCATCCGTGGATTAAATCAACCTGTCTCAGGCTACTCAACTCCATGCTCTCAGGAGCAGAGCTAAATATATAAACACCTGTATAGTGGCCAAAATCCTTCATCAACAAAGAGACATTCATGTCAAAGAGGTGTTATCTCCACTGACAACACCTGGCTGAAAAACCTTAGTCGCTGCAATGATATAACTGTTACTCGAAAAGTGTTGAAAAAGGGAACTGACCTGCCAGAAGAGGAGTACTCTCTCCACCAACCAACATGACAACCGAACTGACCTTCCAGAAGAGGAGTACTCTCTCCACCAACCAACATGACAACCGAACTGACCTGCCAGAAGAGGAGTACTCTCTCCACCAACCAACATGACAACCGAACTGACCTGCCAGAAGAGGAGTACTCTCTCCACCAACCAACATGACAACAGGAGCCAGTAGAAATTGTCATACTTCGTTCCCTAGTGAACACATATCAGCGTAACACAGAAATGACCCGACCCGAGGGTACCAATAGTGTAGTGTACTTCACTGATGGATCAATGGATCTAGATAAGCCTGCAGCAGATGGAGTCAGACATGATGGACAGTTCAGGGGATGGAGACTCCATCAACACCGTTCAATACCAAAGCTGAGTTAGTGGCATTCCATCAAGTACTCATGCTTTACATCGGAAATTAACAGAAAGTTCTTCCATAGCCTCTCTTCCGTTACTTAATCACTTAACCAAAGGACAACATAAGACTCGTTGCATCTATAATGAGCATCTTACAGACTAGATGTACAGGGAAGTAAAACCACACTCGACGGGATATGATGATATCCAAGGGAACGAGTCAGTAGATGAAGCTGCCAGATTAGCCAATAGGGACGAGAACATAATAGTATCTATAACAATCAGTATACTACAGACTGAACAAATGGCCTAATAAAACATTACACAAATAACCCGTACTTAGGAGACTGAAACTTATGACAACGTTTGGGTCTGACTTGGACCATTAATGGTTCAAGTTGGACCGAAACGTCGTCATAAGTTTCAGTCTCCCATGTGGGGCTATTTGTGTATTATTCCAGCCACGGTATTGGGACTTTTTATTCTTTAGTACAAAACAAACACGGGAGACTCAGTCACATCAAAATCAAAATAGTGGTATGAAACTGACAGCGACAACCCCTGCCTGCCAACACGGACCTTACCAGATGTTATCTAGTCATCGGCTGCGCCTTGGCTGCCCTACCAAAAAAAAAGAAATAATTGGGAACGCAGAAGAACAATGGCAGCAGTGCCACCACACTTTTACACAGCCATTAATATACTACCTACTAGAGTGCCAGGTGACACTGTCACAAGGAAGTCGCCTGCTACTCCTACCGCCAGAGAAGGAGGAGCCTTCTAAAACTGTTGACGCTATTGTATTCTTAGGACATTAATGCCCATCTCAACGGCATATTTACCTCCACGATAATCGCACACACAAACGTTAGTGTAGGGGTTAGTGTAGTTATCGAGTACAGGCAATAGTGCGCAATAAGGCTAACAGATTACTTGGACTTATATCAAGAAGTATAAGTAACAGGAGTCCAAAAGTTATTTAAAAGTTCTATACATCACTATTAAAGTGTCACTTAGATTATGTAGCTCAGTTTTAGTCTCTCTACTACAGAATGGATATAAATGATTGGAGAACATACAGAGGGATGGCAAAATTAATCCACTGTATAAGGAAGCTCTCATATGGACAGACTGAGAGCCTTGAACCTTCGCTCTCTTGAGAGACGTAGAACGAGGGTTGATGTCATTGGGGTTAATCATATTATTAAGACCCCTTCAGATGATGTTCCCGATAATACATTAACAACTACTAGTTGAATTTTAAACAAATTTCTTTGCACATACTATTTGCACATACGTACTTATTTAAGGTTAAGTTTGATAAACATAACCCTCCAAGGGTGTAACTTGATGCCTGTGAAGGGCTTTTGATCCAGCGCATTAGAGCCATCCTTCCTTTCTTTGGATCAGACCAAATTGCCTTGTATTCCCAGGCACTGTGTGACCCCTTAATGTTTAGCGCTTCTCAAAAAATGTGCCATTAATTCGTTAACGTTAATTAATCGAAAACTAAATTTAATCAATAATATAATAAATGTCAAAACGCCTTACCGAAAAAATATGTTAAAGATTAAAAGAAAACATAAACAACAGGAAACCCAGTGTTCCAGCTTAGTATTAATAAAGGTTTTTCCAGGGTCTTAAGGGGCACGTCAGTTCCCCTGTCTTCTAATAACATGTTATTTTTCCACTATAATCTACCTTGTCTATAATTACTATCTCATTTGCTTTGTCTGCTTTCGTAAGGTGAAGTCTAGTATCTTTCCTTGTGTTGGAGAGGTGTGAGCAAAGCTCAGACCTCTCCAATACAATTGTCCTCAAAGATTTGTTAAGTTACACCATGAATTAAGGAAAGATCCGAGACTTGACCTTGTAAAAGCAGAGAAAGCAAATGCGATAGTAATTATGGACAAGGTAGATTATAGGGGAAAAATTAACATGATATTAGGAGACAGGGAAACTCACGCGCCTCTTAAATTATAGTAAACAACCATCAAGGCTCTTCTAGGAGGATGGGCTGTGATAACTCATCACTAATCTATGTTAGCTAGTCACTTCGCCGCTTCCAAGAAAATTGGTGATGAGCACAGAAGCTTAGCAGATGGAGGATCGAGCCTCCACTGTTTTCAGTGACTGCTGCACTCTTTGATACCTTTGATATACCTTTGAAGAGTTTCGAGAGTATCTACTCTCTGAGCCCGGCCATGGGCCAGGCTCGTCTGGTGCTTGCCTGGTCAACCAGGCTGTTGCTGCTGGAGGCCCGCTGCCCCACATATCCATCACAGCCTGGTTGATCTGGCACCTGGTGAAGATATTTGTCCAGTTTCCTCTTGAAGGCTTCTACACTGGTTCCAGCCGTGTTTCGGATATCTTCTGGTAAGATGTTGAATAGTCTGGGACCCCGGATGTTAATACAGTGCTCCCGTATTGTCCCCACCGCACCCCTGCTCCTCACTGGGTTTATTTTACACTTTCTCCCATATCTCTCACTCCAGTATGTTGTTATGGCAGTGTGCAGATTTGGGACCAGGCCCTCAAGTACTTTCCATGTATATATTATCATGTATCTCTCTCTCCTCCGCTCCAATGAGTACATGTTCAAGACTTGAAGGCGTTCCCAATAATTTAGATGTTTCAATGGCTCAATGTGAGCCGTAAACGATCTCTGGATTTGTTCCAGCTCTGCTATTTCTCCTGCCCTGAACGGGGCCGTCAGCACTGAGCAGTATTCTAAGTGAGGGAGCACTAGCGATTTGAATAGTGTCACCATCGGCATTATTTCCCTTGTTTTGAAAGTTCTCAATACCCACCCCGTCATCTTCCTGGCTGTTGTGATCTTTGTCTTGTTATGGTCTTTAAACGACAGATCAGCAGACATAATTATTCCCAAGTCCTTTACGTGTTCCTTTCGTTCTATGTGGTGACCCTCTTGCGTTTTGTATATAGTGTTCCTTTTGAGTTCTTCATTTTTTTCCATACCTAAGCAGCTGAAACTTATCACCATTGAACGTCATGTTGTTCTCCACTGCCCATTGGAAGACCCTGCTTATGTCCTCCTGTAATTTTTCAGTGTCCTCTACCGTAGTGACTTTCATGCTTATTTTAGTGTCATCTGCAAATGATGATACAAAAGTGTGCTGGGTGTTTTTATCTATGTCTGATATGAGGATGAGAAACAGCAGAGGTGCCAGGACAGTGCCTTGGGGCACTGAGCTTTTGACCTCGCTGATGCTGGATCTTGCCCTGTTCACTACTACGTTTTGTGTTCTTTGTGTTAGGAACTCAAAATCCATCTGCCTACCTTCCCGTAATGCCTATGGCCCTCATTTTGTGCGCTATCACTCCATGATCGCATTTGTCAAACGCCTTTGCAAAATCTGTGTAAATCACATCTGCGTTTTGGTCGTCCTCCAATGCCTCCGCAATTCTGTCATAATGGTTCAGCAGCTGTGACAGGCATGATCGACCCGCTCTAAAGCCATGCTGGTTCGGGTTATGTTGGTTGTGCTGGTCCATGAACTTTGTAATCTGCCGTCTCATCACTCTTTCAAAGATTTTTATGATGTGAGAAGTGAGGGCTACTGGTCTGTAATTTTTAGCTAGTGCTCTACTACCTCCCTTATGCAAAGGAGCTATGTCTGCACTCTTTAAGGCCTCTGGAATTTCACCTAGATCTAAGCTCTTTCTCCACAGAATACTAAGGGCTCTTGCTAATGGTACTTTGCACTGCTTTATAAATAAAGCATTCCATGAATCTGGTCCAGGTGCTGAGTGAGTGGGCATGTTGGCCATTTCTTTTCGAAATCTATGGGATTTGTACTAATGTCGGTTAGGTGGTCTGCGCAGCCTTCTGCTGGAGTGAAAAATATTTCTGCATTTTCTACCTTGCTGTCATTTAGTGGGTTGCTGAACACTGACTCATACTGTTCTTTTAGAATTTCACTCATTTCCTGTTCATCGTCCGTATACGAATCTCCTCTCAATAATGGTCCAATTCTACAGGTAGTTCTTAGCTTGGATTTTGCATAGAGTAGAAATATTTTGGGTTTCTTGCAATATCCTGTATGGCTCTTTGTTCCCTTTGTACTTCTTCTGTCAGGTATGACATCTTAAGTTTTGCTCTAATTCCGTGATCTCTCGGTTAAGGCTATCTCTCTTCTGTTGCAACATAACTGTGTTTTTCAGCAATTCAGTAACCCGTTTTCTTCTCCTGTACCATCTCCTACGCTCTCTCTCTATATCTGATCTTCTTCGGGTTTCCTCAATGGTACGTGTTTCATACATACCTTGTATGCTTCTGTATTCAGCTTCTCTAGGCACTGGTGGGGATTTAGGGTGCTCATGTCTGATTCCCATGATATGTCTGATAGCTCTTGGTTTATTTTTCCCAGTCAATTCTATGGTTATTAAAATTAAACTTACTGAACATTCCGTCTCTAACATTAGTGTCGCAGTTCCCTAACCCTGAGTTAATACTAGTTTGAACTTCTATGATGTTATGATCAGAGTATATTGTTTTTGTAACTGTTATGTCTCTGATTAATTCCTCGTTGTTTGTGAATATCAAATCCAGGGTATTTTCATTTCTAGTGGGATCAATTATCTGTTGGTTTAGTGAGTACTTTTCACAAAGCCTCATTAGTTCCCTGGTATGTGCCTGTTGAGCCAGGGTGCTTCCAGGAGTTATTTCTGGTATAACATTATGGTGCCTCATCTTCCATTTTACATGAGGGAGATTAAAATCTCCAAGGATTAAAATGTTTGGGGTGGGATTCTCTAGCCTATCCAGATAGCTATCTATCTTCTTTAACTGCTCTGTGAATTCCTCCGCAGTTGCTGATGGTGGTTTAGCACTTTACATAAAATACAATAATAATATTGTTCCTCGGGGCAGCATTTTAGATCACTTACGCTACGCCTATTTGTCTTGATTGATCACTTAAAAACCTTTGATGCCGGCGAAGGGCTTTTGATCCAGGGAATTGGTGCCACTCTCCTCTTGGATCAAGCCTATTGCCCCCTCACACCTCCCGCTCCCCAGGCGCTGAATGAGTCTTATGGATTTAGAGCTTACCCATGATAACTGGATGTGTTTCGGTCAATGCACGATCCGTGAATGGCATCCCCGATACCCATAACCTCAGCCCCCTCTACCTATACGCACGCAGAAGTTTCTAATACTGTTTAATATCAATGTCGAAGACTTGGAAGCTATTCAGAAGAAACATTTACAGGTCATTACATGGAAACTAATATCCCAAATTCTTCAATAAGAATGGAGTATTGGCACCTACACGGCCCAAAACCAATTAGCACCTTCCACTAATATACACAAGCTTTGAAAATTTAAAGCCAATCAGAAGAGTTAGTGTCTAGTTATCACGTTGAGGCCACTATCACAAAACACACCATTACTTTTGAAGCCGCTTGGAAGTTGCATTTCTAAATTATCGGCGTTGAAAGTATAAAACCGATCTGATGAGTCATTCACAAATTACGAAAATAAGTATTGCAGTTTTCACAATTTCTTTCCTAAGTAAGATATGCCAGCCTTTAAAGTTCGAAGCCGATCAGAAGAAGCATTCTCCAGTTATTGCACGACAAACAGATTTTGAATTGTTCATTTAAAAAATCATATAACTTAAAATCAATATGATGCTTCTATTGTGAAAACCACGCCATCCTTAAAAGTTTGAAGTCTATCAGAAAAGGAATTCTCCAGTTGCCACACTCACGTGCGCACGTACTCTCTCTCTCTCTCTCTCTCTCTCCTTGGGGGTCTCCTTGACCTAGTCTCCTCATTAGAGCTTGCCAGAGTGGCTCAGGTTGACAGGTTTCATTACCACATGTATGAAACCCAATATGACAGAGGAAACATACCTTTAGTAATTACAATGTTAACTGATGTAGAATAGGGTAGTAAGACACAACATTTATTAGATTAATAAAGAATATAAGAGGTTAATATGGAGAAATATAGCATAGAGTAGCAGAACACAAATTGTATTGATAGAGGGAGAGTATTATTACATTCATTGGAGGAGCGTTAAACCCATTGGGGTTATACATCGCCTGGGTTTAATGGAAGACCTTCAGACTCGATTCAAGGAATTGGAGCACAGGTTCAATTCCTCAAATCAAAAGCCCCTCAGCAGCATCAAGGAACCTCCCTGGAGGGGTAAAAGAGGAAGAGCTCCACCAGGATATTTAACCTTCGCTTCCTGGATTTGTCAAAGTTTTCCTACATTATTATTTTTTGTTGTTGTTGTCTTTATCTGGAGACATGACAGTGTCTTCAACTGCCTTTCTTCCATGAACTGTGATGGAAAAGATGATGGAAAAGAGGATGGAAAAGATGATGGAAAAGAGGATGGAAAAGAGGAGGGCAGTTATAAACCAGCGGTTCAAAACTGTGTTTCTTCCTGAAAATTAATTTTGTGAGTGAGGATCACGATTGTGGCTGAACATGACGTTCATGGCTGAACATAACGTTAATGGCTAAAGACGACGTTCATGGCTGAAGACAGCATTCATGAGTGAAGATGGCACTTATTGCTGAAGGCGACGTTCCATGCTGAAGGTGGCGTTCCTTGCTGAAGGCAACGTTCCTTGCTGAAGGTGACGTTCCTTGCTGAAGGCAACGTTCCTTGCTAAAGGCAACGTTCCTTGCTGAAGGTGACGTTCCTTGCTGAAGGCAACGTTCCTTGCTAAAGGCGCCGTTCCTTGCTGAAGGTGACGTTCCTTGCTAAAGGCAACGTTCCTTTTTGAAGGCAACGTTACTGGCTGAAGGTGACATTCCTTGCTGAAGGCGACGTTCCTTGCTGAAAGCAACGTTCCTTGCTGAAGACAACGTTCCTTGCTAAAGGTGACGTTCCTTACTGAAGGCAACGTTTCTTGCTGAAGGCAACGTTCGTGGGGACATGCTGGGCCTCCAGGGGACTTTCTGAAATAAGAAAATATGTGTAAGGGGTTGTGAATATTGCTTGAGATAGCACAGCCCGGCCTAGCTGACACACACGCACGCTAGCGACGAGGCGGGGCCAGGAGCTGTGAATCGACCCTTGCAACCACTAAGTGAGTACACACACACAAATATGATCTGAGAATCGACCCTCGCAACCACAAATAGGTGAGTATAAATAGACGAGCACACGCACACACACACACACACACACACACACACACACACACACACACACAAACACACACACACACACACACACACACACTGAGGCAGACTGTTGGAATTAAGAAGACCAAAATTATGGGGACACAGGTGGAAGCTGAAAACACAGATGAGGCATATGTATGTGTGAAAGTGACTGGAGAGGTATGGTGATTCCTAGAGTTTGTAGATAAAGACATGCACAGTTCAAGACGTTTGATGAGGAAACGTTTCACCACAAGTGGTTTCTTCACTCCTAATAAACCATTTATGGGGAAACGTTTCCTTAATAAATGTCTTGAACTGTGCTTATGTGTCTTTTGTCAACATGTAAGGAAGTATTTCTTTAATCTTAAGGTGGTTGAAAAGTGGAATGATTTAGATGTGAGAGTGGTGAAGACAAACACAGAACACAGCTTCAAGAGTAGATATAAGGCTCAAGAGGCACGAAATCAATAATGATGAAAGTGGTCTAAGGGAGTGTGGCCAGGAGTTGAGTCTCGACTCCTGTAGACATAATGCGGTGAGAATAATGAATAAGACATATGCAACTCTCGGGTGTATTGCCTCGGTAATAAAGATACCGTGGTGTTGCACATGTGTTTTGTTGATTAATTTGTCGGTATTCAGTTTCATTATTGTTATGATACAACCTGACTCGTTGACTACACGCACTTGTCCGTTCTCAAGGTGAGAAATAGTCAGATGGAATCCTGTATTGGCGACCCATACCATAGAAAAGCAACATTATGCGTTAGGAGGACAGGTTGGAGTTACATACTTATGTTAGGTTGGGTCATTAAAGCTGCAATCCACCTAACTAATAATTAATCAGGAGCCTTTCGTCCCTCACCATGGCACCCATCTCGAAAGGAATTTCAAGTGTGAATCGACACCAACAGCTACACTGCTGAGTCTCCCGTCTACCTTAGTCTGCCCCGTCAACTCTTGGCTCCCAGCGACCCACTGTTTTGGCTTTTGCACAATCCACTAACAAGTGAGTCATTATATGAATAATTCCGCCACACTGTGCATGTCCACTATATCAGGAGGACTTGGCACGGGGGCAAAGCACTGGAGAAGGCGGAACGAAGAACTTGATAAATACGGACCAGTGAAGCAACAAGGCCGAAGCACCGAAGTAAGAAAGGGAAATTATTGATACAGTAGAACCCTAATAAATGTAGCATGATTGATAATGCATTGAAAAGGTTGACGAATTAACGAAATGGAAAAAGTTGAAATGGGTGAAAAATGTTAATGTTTGAGGAGTGACGCTGTGATGTTATTTTCACGGGAAGCGCTGAAAGAAATCGTGATAAAGTTGTGGAACGGAACACTGAAGTCAGTGTAAAGACAGCTGAGGACGAAATATAACCAGAATAATGTGGCGGAGAATAATGTAGGATATATAAGAGGCTGAGAGAAGTAGGTGGGACAGTGTCTTATAGCACACGGAATATATGTAGTGCTTTTTAGGCAAAGTCTCTGATCTTGGCTAATAAAGCAACGATTGTTTTGCCAGACACACCGAGCTTATACTTTGCTCTAACTCCCCCTTCAAGGAAGATGTCTTGACGCCGGTGAAGGGCTCTTGATCCAGGGAATTAAAGAAACCCTCCACTGAAGAATTCTCATTTGTTTGGAAGATTTATTTCTGATAGGATCTTCAACAGGAAGCTTTTAACACTCTATCACATATTGTGAAGGTGATGCTTGACGGTCACAATACTAGATTAACAGTGTTGTGTCCGTTGAAAAATTACGTCCGTAATTTTTCAAGCCAAGTACTCATGTCTTTATTACCTATCAACTGTCACAAGCGCAACCAACACACACACTTGCAATATTTCTTCCTTCGATCGTAAAATCATTTGTGTTTGTCATGATGAAAGCCTGCCTACGAATATAACATGTAAAATGCTATGTATGTATATATATATATATATATATATATATATATATATATATATATATATATGATAGGTAAAACTTATTTGAATACATATTGCATATAGCTGAATTTTTATGCAATATTCGCCTCATTGACATAACGAATATATGTGTTTGTTAAAATTATGTACGTATCAATATTTGGGGTTAGCTAATTAATTGGCTTGTTGAAAGGTAGGTTTCAATATTGGTACATATATTATTATATTAAATATATATTAAGTATAAATGAAGGTTAATATGATATTATGTTATATGGCACTATATATATATATTATGTCGTGCCGATTAGGTAAAACTTGCTATTTTGGCTTAAATAGCAACGCTCACCTTGCCATATAAGACAAGTGAAAATTTGTGTATGCAATAATTTCGCAAAAATCATTCTGAACATAACGAAAAAAATATACTTAATTGTGTTTGTTTATTATTAAATTAATGTTAACGTATCTAAAATATATTTAGTTGGGTTAGGCTAAATTAAATTGCGCTTGTTGTAATAAGGTTAGGTAGATTTTCAAAGTTTCTCTTGGTACAAAATTATAAATTCTTACATTAACATAAATGAAAAAATATATCTTTAAACGTATAAGAGAAAATTTTAAAAAGGACTTAATTTTAGAGGAGTTCTTGCTAATTGACCAGTTTTACCTAATCGGCACGACATATATATATATATATATATATATATATATATATATATATATATATATATATATATATATATATATATACATAACACACACGCACACACCCAGGCACGTACATACCTCTGGTGTGTTGTAGCTTTAATGAGTTGTGCCGTCGATATGCTATAAACCTAACTGGTAGTAGATGAGCCGGAATACAGGTAGACTGTTACGTTTGAACCTCAATTGTACGTGGGTTATAATTAACATGAACACTGGCATCAAGAATATCTTAAATCCTAAAAGTAAGAAACTTAATGTATATACTGTGCAGACAGTGTGTACAGTATAATATCAGAGATACATACCTCTATGTATTTAGGTACCCTGTGGAATATAGGAGTCGAACTAAAGGGCTAAAAAAATAGATAACGTGAATGAAAGAAGTGGAAATGGCCGGAAGCAGTAAACCAGAAGGGGTCATACAGTGCTTGTGGGAATGGAAGGCAATCAGATTCGATCCATAGAAAGGGAGGACAGGCCCAGTTCCTTGCAACAGGAGCTCACCTGCATCGAGGAACCACTTTTGAGGAAAGAGAAATGCATAATGAGGAACCATGTTGATCAAACTGAATCAAGGGATCCAGAACTACTACGGAAGATCATTCGCCGCCCAGCTCTTGTCGAGGCAAGTTGTCTGGTGCCTGCCATCTTGTGGTCCCTTAGCAAAACCAGGATATTTTCAGCACAAAATGGCAAAACATACCGGCGCATGGTAAACACTGTGTTGAACTGATAAAAGGGACTGTGTACTCAACGACTGCGGCAGTGATCTTGCCTATGATTCTGCGAGACACATATGGTATTGACAACATGGACATATACGGGATAGCACTCAACGGAAGTACCAGAATATTCGTCAAGCTGTCCTCCACCAGCGTTTATGAGAGGTTGGTGGACAAGTTTGAAGATGTATATATGCCGATCAATGCTACACTGGAAGTCAAGATGAAGGACGTATGGAAGCATTATATGTGGGTTAAATTATGAAATTTACCTTTTGAAGCTGACAAACACGATGTGAGGAATACGTTTAAGGAATACGGTGTCATACACTGGTCTCGGGAGTGGGGGGGTTTGAATAATTTGTGTGGTGTGTTGGAAAAGTGTGTGAAAGGTTTTGGGAGAGTGAGAGGGAGGGGGGTGGGAGGGATGACGGAGAACTTTCCTGTTTGACCTCGTTTTGAGGGCAGCAGGAGCTGACTTGTGACATACGTGGTTGGGTTTTGATGGAATGAGTGTGTTTTCGGACATAAGACTAAGGAAGGGGGGAGTTCTTTGAGGTTTTCCGGGAATATAGAGGTGGCTTACCTGCGACAAGTGGAACTTTTGGTGTTTTAAGGTTTTTGCAGGACACCTGATGCAGGAGAAATCATACTTGCACTGACGAGATGTTAGTAATTGAACAGGTCTTAAGGTGTGTACGAATTTTGTCAAGTTAGTATGGCGTACCTCTTTGTTAATCATAAGGTTTACATGTGTTTAAGGGCATCCATTCTATGATGTTACATGATAATACATGTTTAACTGTATAATTGTGAGGGCTTGTTATTTGGCCTGTCTCTAATATGTGTTTACGGTTATCTATCAAGTGTGTTAGAGCGCTTTCTTTGCATTGCTTTGTAGGTGGAGAAATATAATATTTATAGGAGACTTTTGTTCAGTTATAAGTTTGGTCAAAGGCGGGTACTATCTTCGAATAATATGTACAAACTAGGAAGTATGTGTACGATATATAGGTTATGTACTATAGTACATGGTATATATGAGGGTTACCTGTTATGGTGATTTTGTGTAATATATTTGTCTTATATTTGTTAAAAACACACCTTTTTTCTACTTGTTTATATACGAAAAGCTTTATATTGTACTTTAGAATGATAATATCCTTTATATTGATATCTCGGTGTTAATTGGGGATATCAGTCGGGTTATAAATTTGTCACTTCAAAGGGAATGGAAGAAATGGTCGTTTTGACAATGTATTACAATGTATCTGTCTTGTATGATGTAAGGGTGTTCACACTGATAATGATAATTATGGGGTTTGTGGGGATTTCATTATGTAAATAATTTGTAATTGGTGACCTATATGTATTGCAAGAAGTACTATTATAGTGTGTGCCATGGGGTTTTATGGGATTTCTTAGTGTGGACTGCATTTGTTGGATAACATCTATGTTTATAAAGGGTCTTGAGTACAAATTACAGAAAGAGGTTCTGTATATAGTGGAGAAGGATTTGTTGGATGGATTAATATGGATTTTTGTGAAAGTCCTTGATATGTTACTTTATTGTATGTCATGTTTTTAAATAAAATATAAAAGAAACTAGGGAAGAGCATCAAGGCAAGCACACAAAACAGCTAACCTTACCAGTGAACCAAGTATTCACAATTAACTCAAATTGGAGATGAAACTGGATGATGTTTCGGTCCAACAACAACCAAAAAAAAAAACATATAGACTCCCGGGACTGCATAATGGCACAGGACGAACCGAAATATCGCATATTTCATCGCCAATTTGTGAGTTAGTTGTGAATAATTTCAGCCGCGGCATTTTGGCTTTCTTTAGTCAAGAAAATATTCGAAACAGTACCGAAAGATCAATGATGTGGTTCTAGCGGTTGACTGATTACTACGTAACTCAGGTCATTCATCACTGGCCTTATTTAACCAAGCTTGTAACATGTCACTGCAGCCACTCTTAATGTTATTTATCGGTCGTGTTTATGGCACATGGTTGTAATTAATCTGCCGGAAGTCACCTCACCACAGATCAATTTCATATTAGATGAGAGCGCAGAAAGTGAAGGTGAATATTAGTTTAATATATACGAGACAAAATATGTTAACTGAATTCTGGCTCCCCAGGGAGAACACTGAAATATAGTTATGTTTAATTTTTAGTATGAATTATTTTGGCACCAAAACTTACACAGAAAGCTAACCGAACCATTTTAAAATTTAAGAAAAATAAACTAACTAAGGTAACTAAGAGTTTTACAACTACAAATCTTCAGGTAACAATACAAATGTCTTTACTGATACAATGTAGTATTTACTTTTTACACTACTTTTGATAAATGAGCAGACAAGAAGGAGTGGTAGGGAATGATTATTAATAAAAGGGCAGCACTGTATGACCCTTGTGGATTTAGCTCTTAGTTATGATGATGATGATAATAATAATAATAATAATTTTTTTTAGAACTGGTCTGAGACCAGTATATAATCTTTCAACTCATTTGTTTTATATGACAAAGCGAGAAAAAAAATCATTCCATAGAAAATGAGATACGTGAGCACGCACTCAACATATTATTTACACATACTGTATTTATCTGCCGGGATCTGAATTAAAGCTTCTCAGACTGCCCCAAGTGATCCTTATATTCATTCGTAGCCCGCCATTCCCATTTCAGTGAGGCTTCTTTCTTTCGTAAGGGCTGGCGAGCAGTCTGTTGTCCAATGATTTAGAGCTTCCGCATGGATATAATGTTCCTCATTGAGAGCGTGCATTATCTAACGTCTATTCATTACTATATAAACTGCTTGTGGAGGCTGGTATTCAAACGGGAGGTGGATGAAATTAGCCTTGAGCTTACCACTACCACGAGTGTTCTCGGATCACGAACAACACCTAGCTCTGCTGGGTGCGTGATCTTTGAAGGATAGCTGGTTAAGTGGTTAAGGCAGTGTGAACATTGTTCTGTCTCTTGAGGCGGGAGAATGTGTCACAGGATCTAATCTCGGCTGGCCCCAGTTTGGTAAATATATACTATACATGAATATGCAAGACAACCACTATGAAAAAATAGAGGAATTCCTCTTTTTTTTTCATAGTGGTTGTCTTGCATATTTTGATATCACCTGTTTACTGTGATCTTTTTCCATATACGAAAGTTTCTCCTTTTACATTTAGTAATATATACAGGAGAAGGGGTTACTAGCCCCTTGCTCCCGGCATTTTAGTCGCCTCTTACGACACGCATGGCTTACGGAGGAAGAATTCTATTCCACTTCCCCATGGAGATAAGAGGAAATAAGAACAAGAACTAGTAAGAAATTAGAAGAAAACCCAGAGGGGTGTGTATATATATGCTTGTACATGAATGTGTAGTGTGATCTAAGTGTAAGTAGAAGTAGCAAGATGTACCTGAAATCTTGCATGTTTGAGACAGAAAAAAGACACCAGCAATCCTACCATCATGTAAAACAATTACAGGCTTTCGTTTTACACTCACTTGGCAGGACGGTAGTACTTCCTTGGGCGGTTGCTGTCTACCAACCTACTACCTAGTGTGTGTGTGTGTGATCGGTATAGACAACAAAATTTGAACAGTAATTTTGTATTTATCTACGTATTGAAGACCCTTTAAGAGGGGTTCCTTGATGCAAGGAATTAGAGCTATTTTGCCTTTACGTCAAAGCAGATCACCTCCATCTTCCTCTCCCATTCCCCGGGTGCTTTATGATCATTACGAGTTAAGCTCTTCCTCATAATAGTAATTCTAGTGACATTAAAGAAACACCATGAGTGAGAGAGAAACACCATGAATGAGAGAGAAACACCATGAATGAGAAACACCATGAATGAGAGAGAAACATCATGAATGAGAAACACCATGAGTGAGAAACACCATGAATGAGAAACACCATGAGTGAGAGAGAAACACCATGAATGAGAGAGAAATATCATGAATCAGAAACACCATGAGTGAGAAACACCATGAATGAGAGAGAAACACCATGAATGAGAGAGAAACACCATG
Source organism: Cherax destructor (assembly GCA_009830355.1). Lineage (NCBI taxonomy): Eukaryota > Metazoa > Arthropoda > Malacostraca > Decapoda > Parastacidae > Cherax > Cherax destructor. The sequence goes on along the minus strand of WNWK01001750.1, from coordinate 110,433 downwards.
AATGAGAGAGAAACACCATGAATGAGAAACACCATGAATGACAGAGAAACATCATGAATGAGAAACACCATGAATGAGAAACACCATGAATGAGAGAGAAACACCATGTATGAGAGAGAAACACCATGAATGAGAAACACTATGATTGAGAGAAACATCATGAATGAGAAACACCATGAGTGAGAGAGAAACACCATGAGTGAGAGAAACATCATGAATGAGAAACACCATGAATGAGAGAAACACCATGAGTGAGAGAAACATCATGAATGAGAAACATCATGAGTGAGAAACACCATGAGTGAGAGAGAAGCACCATGAATGAGAAACACCATGAGTGAGAGACACCATGCGTGAGAGAAACACCATGAGTGAGAGAGAAACACCATGAGTGAGAGAGAAACACCATGAGTGAGAGAGAAACACCATGAGTGAGAGAGAAACACAATGAGTGAGAGAGAAACACCATGAGCAAGAGAGAAACACCATGAGTGAGAGAGAAGCACCATGAGTGAGAGGGAAACATCATGAATGAGAAACACCATGAGTGAGACTGAGACATCATGAACGAGAAACACCATGAGTAAGAGAGAAACCATGAATGAGAGAAACATCATGAGTGAGAAACACCATGAGTGAGAGAGACATCATGAGTGAGAGAGAAACACCGTGAATGAGAGAAACATCATGAGTGAGAGAGAAACACCATGAGTGAGAGAGACATCATGAGTGAGAGAGAAACATTATGAGTGAGAGAAACATCATGAGTGAGAGAGAAACACCATGAGTGAGAGAAACATCATGAGTGAGAGAGAAACACCATGAGTGAGAGAGAAACACCATGAAAGTGAAACACCATGAGTGAGAGAAACACCATGAAAGAGAGACACCATGAGTGAGAGAAACATCATGAGTGAGAGAAAAACCATGAGTGAGAGAGAAACACCATGAAAGATAAACACCATGAGTGAGAGAAACATCATGAGTGAGAGAGAAACCATGAAAGAGAAACACCATGAGAGAGAGAAACATCATGAGTGAGAGAGAAACACCATGAGTAAGAGAGAAACACCATGAGTGAGAGAGAGACATCATGAATGAGGAACACCATGAGTGAGAGAAACACCATGAGTGAGAGAGAGACATCATGAATGAGAAACATCATGAGTAAGAGAGAAACACCATGAGTGAGAGAAACACCATGAGTGAGAGAAACACCATGAGTGAGAGAAACACCATGTGTGAGAGAGAAACATCATGAGTGAGAGAAACACCATGAGAGAGAGAAACATCATGAGTGAGAGAGAAACACCATGAGTAAGAGAGAAACACCATGAGTGAGAGAAACATCATGAGTGAGAGAAACACCATGAGAGAGAAACACCATGAGTGAGAGAAACACCATGAGTGAGAGAAACACCATGAGAGAGAGAAACATCATGAGTGAGAGAGAAACACCATGAAAGAAACACCATGAGTAAGAGAGAAATACCATGAGTGAGAGAAACATCATGAGTGAGAGAAACACCATGAGAGAGAAACACCATGAGTGAGAGAAACATCATGAGTGAGAGATAAACACCATGAGTGAGAGAAACATCATGAGTGAGAGAAACATCATGAGTGAGAGAAACATCATGAGTGAGAGAAACACCATGAGTGAGAGAAACATCATGAGTGAGAGAAACACCATGAGAGAGAAACACCATGGGTGAGAGAAACACCATGAGTGAGAGAAACATCATGAGTGAGAGAGAAACACCATGAATGAGAAACACCATGAGTGAGAAACACCGCAAGTGAGAGAAGGAAATGCACCAACTGTTCTGGTTGTGTTTTGATGCCGCTTAAAGGCAATTGATCCGAGGAATTGGAGCTTCCTTTCCCTTCCTCCCATCAAACCTAACTACCTCTTATTGTCCAGATGCTGGAAGATCTCTGTGGGTTTAGTGCTTTCCCATAAATTTAATAATTTTGGACTTGATGCTTACTAGGTTCATCTAGAGAACTTCTCGGTATAAATTATTGGAATCTAATTGAAAAAAGTGATTATTTTCTTTAATAGTTACTAAGATAGTAGTTACTTAGTAGGATGAGAGTTGCTTAGTAAGATATGATTTAGATGATGATTCATGACAATATAAACAAGACTACATTACCATAAAATGAAAGTTACTATTTAAAAAAAAACAGATGCCAAATGGAATATAAAATTGTTAGGTTGGTATGAGAGTGAAGGTAATTAATAGTAAGAGTAGGGTTCAGGGTGATGTGGTATGGGTTGGTATGAAGGTAATGGTAAGGATAGAGATAAGGGTGATGGCAGTGTATGGGCTAACGATAAGACGCACCAGCTTAAACGAGTGCAGTGGTACCTTGATATTCGAACTTAATCCGTTCCAGGAGGCTGTTCGAATAGTGAGTTGTAGAAATATTGAATAAATTTTTCCCATGAGTTAACTGAACTCGAGACTCCTCACCTGTTGAGAGCCTCTGTCGACAGTAAACTGATCAGTATTGAGTAAAGCATATTAGTCAGTATTAATGCAGCCAGCTATCATGTATTCCAGGTTAAATACTAGAGTTCATAGATTTCGCCTCATTATTAATTCCAGAGTTTAATTAACATAAACTAAACCCGTATGGATGATACAGTGCTGTTTAATGTTTACAAGTCATTTAGCCAGTATGCACATAGAAAAAATAATGGAGGAATTAAATTATTACAAAATATTGACATTCAATTAAACGGTCTAGGAATATACATATTGGTATATAGATAATGTTCAGAGATATGTACAGTAAATTTATATACAATTAACCCGAACATAGGAGAGTAAAACTTATGACCGAAACGTCGTCATAAAATTTCTTTCTCTTACGTGCGGGTTATTTGTATATTGTTCCTGTCAAGGTATTGTGCCTCTGTGTGTGTGTCGTGCCCAATAGGTAAAACTGGTCAATTAGCAAGAACTCATTTAAAATTAAGTCCTTTCTAAAATTTTCTCTTATACGTTTAAAGATATATATTTTTTCATTTATGTTAATGTAAAAATTAATAATTTTGTACCAAAAGGACCTTAGAAAATTTACCTAACCTTATTATAACAAGCTCAATTTTATTTAGCCTAATCCAACTAAATGTATTTTAGATAAGTTAACAATAATTTAGTAATAAACAAACACAATGAAATATATATTTTTTCGTTACGTTCAAAATGATTTTTGCGAAATTATTGCATACACAAATTTTCTCTTGCCTTACTCGGCATGAAGAGCGTTGCTATTTAAGCCAAATTCGCAAGTTTTACATATTCGGACGAGGACCAGGCAGAACTACAGAGGGATCTGGACAGGCTGCAGGCCTGGTCCAGCAACTGGCTCCTGGAGTTCAACCCCACCAAGTACAAAGTCATGAAGATTGGGGAAGGACAAAGAAGACCACAGACGGAGTACAGTCTAGGGGGCCAGAGCCTACAAACCTCACTCAAGAAAAAGGATCTTGTGGTGAGTATAACACCGGGCACATCTCCTGAAGCGCACATCAACCAAATAACTGCTGCAGAGTACGGGCGCCTGGCAAACCTAAGAACAGCATTCCGACATCTTAATAAGGAGTCATTCAGGACCCTGTACACTGTGTACGTTAGGCCCATACTGGAGTATGCAGTGCCACTTTGGAACTCTCACCTAGCCAAGCATGTAAGGAAACTAGAGAAAGTGCAAAGGTTTGCAACAAGACTAGTCCCGGAGCTAAGGGGTATGTCCTACGAGGAGAGGTTAAGAGAAATCGACCTGACGACAATGGAAGACAGGAGTGATAGAGGGGATATGATAACGACATATAAAATACTGAGAGGAATTGACAAGGTGGACAGAGACAGAATGTTCCAGAGGTGGGACACAGCAACAAGGAGTCACAGTTGGAAGTTGAAGACTCAGATGAACCACAGGTATGTTAGGAAGTATTTCTTCAGTCACAGAGTTGTCAGGAAGTGGAATAGTCTGGGAAGTGATGTAGTGGAGGCAGGATCAATACATAGCTTTAAGGAGAGGTATGATAAAGCTCATGGAGCGGGTAGAGTGACCGAGTAGCTGCCAGAACTAGGTGAGTACAGTTTTGGGGGACTTCTAAACTGTCGTATCTGAGCGCCTCTGCAAAGAGTGATTATGTATGAGTGAGGTGAAAGTGTTGAATGATGATGAAAGTATTTTCTTTTTGGGGATTTTCTTTCTTTTTGGGTCACCCTGCCTCGGGCGAAATTATTTACAAACATCTGTCAGTCCACTACAGGATTCGAACCGGCGTTCTCTACATCAATGTACATAGTTGTTTTGTTACACAGCCAGACCCCAGAATAAGTATGGTCGCCTAGCCGTAGCTAAGTGGTGTATCTCTTACCCCGGAGCACCAGGCGTGTGATAAGTTATTTTATCAAATGCTGCCGCATGTAGGTGTGAGGGTGAAGGTCGATGATGGGTTGGAAGGAGAACATTGATAAAGGTAAGGGCGAGAGTTAGGGAGGTGTATTGTTAGGGTGGGATTGCAAAACAGTACTAGTAGTAACACTAATAGGTACAACTTTTTTTGTAACTAATAGAAACAGCACTAGTTCACCTAGTATTAGATGGCAGATTCTATTACTGAGAGACTGCTGGAACATTAAACTATTACTGCTGCACTAATTATGCTGAACTATTTCTATTAGACTTAGTACAATGACCTACAGTTTCTGAACTGGTATACTAAACTATTACTGCTACCATCTTCTACACTGAGCAATTACTGCTCATACGATGAACTGTTACTGCAAGACTGCTGGTACACTGAACTATTATTACCAACGTCCGGTATACTGAACAGTTACGGCCAATACAATGAATTATTACTGCAAGACTACTGGTACACTGAACTATTACTGTCAGTGTCTGGTATACTGAACTAAACATTAATGGACGCTCATCATACCTGTCTGTTATTTTTTGCTCTCATAATTAAAACGTAAAACGATGTAAGGGAGGCTTCAAACGACAACTTTTTCATCTTCCTGTAATGAGATTTCTCTTTTTGTCAAATGGATAAAGATTTTAGAGTAGCCGTGGGGCGGGGAGACCATCAGTTCAAAGTGTCCTAAAATTCTTGCATGTTCCTGTTATGGGATAAGAGAGCCACTAGAGGATAACACTGAGGTTTTTTTTTTAATGTGTGTATGATAACCTTTGCCTAGTTTTGGACGTCAAAATACGCGAAGAGAAAGGCACAAGTTGCAGAAGAAGCTTTTATTCTAACATCGTTTTGCGTGGTTGTGAACGTCAAAATACGTGAAGAGAAAGTTGTAGAGAAAGACAGTAGCTGTAGAAAAAGCTTTTATTGGGACAACGTTTTGCTTTTTTATAGTGTTATAAGTCGGCTCAATATAGTGTTAAAATGCGTGTCCGGGGGTGTGAGAGGCTTAGTCACTCGATCCATTATGTGTGTCTAAACTTTTGGCAGCCTCCCACAAGATAAGTTTGGAGAGCATAATAAAGCTATGAAAATAACGGAGATGAGGGAGGCCTGTGTAAGGTGATCGCTGCTATCATACCATACTAGCAGTGCCGCCCACTAAGTGAAAACACAGTCGAAACAATGGCCGGATTCCTGGTACACGGGGCATGAATACCACTGGTTCACCTGCTTCCATTATCTTTCCTTCATGACAGCTGTCATCATGGTGGTGAAGGGCTCATCATCAAAGGATTTTGAGCATCCCTTCCCTTTGAATGAAACCTAATTACCAATTCCCACGGGCCTCTGCGTAACCCCTACGAGTTTCGCGCTTCCAGATGAATATAATATGTGTTGTAACTCGCCGCCACGACAACCCGCAGACTGGCTAGCCTTTCTTTTACCGTTTTATCATGAAAGTCGCAGAAAACTTGTTGGCAAATATTACCTCCAGTGTGAGGTTTACGCTGGGTTGTTGGCACGGTGTTTGTTCATTGAGAGAATTGTTGTAGTTGATGGAAAACCTGGTATGAATGTTGTTCCTCTAGAAGGAAGTGTATCAGGAGTATGTGTGTGTTTAGTTATCATTTGTCAAAGGCACTTGTCGATAAGTACATGACCTTTTTTTTTTTTTTTTTTTGTGTGTGTGTGTGTGTGCTTGTGATTACATCATATAACTATTTTTTATAATGTCTAATAATAGTAACACTTGCTGCCTCCTCATAAATCATTCCAATGGTCAACCAAACAAGGAAGTATAGCAACAGGTGTGTGTGTGTGGGTGGGTGTAAAAGCTTGCTCCAAATATGGATAGATAGCGCTGATTCGCGGCTTTCATTAAAGAATTACAGGAGCCCAAAAGTTGAACCTGGCTACCCTGCAAAATTAAACAGGTAATTATTGCAGTGTTAATTATGTTAGCCTAATTAGACTAGTATATGCTTCCACTCCATCTCTTCCTTTGAAGAGTAGGTACCACATTATCCACCCTACATGTTACTGGGACCCGTTCGTATTTTATTGATTAAGTACACTTCAAGGGGATGGGAGTGTCTTTATGCTGGGGAAGGGTTCGTGATCTGAGGAATTGGAACTACCTTCCTTGCACTCCCCAAGAGCTGTAAGAGTTACCTTCCTTTAGGCAAGTACTGTGAAGGGTTATAACCACTGGATAACTGGATTACATGAGAACTGAAATGTCTATAGGGAACCTCATAGGAATGGTAACTTTAGACTTGCAAAAGGCCTTCGATACTGTCAACCACAATATATTATGTAAGAAACTTCAAGCTATCGGCATAGGTTCCACAGACTGGTTTAAGTCCTATCTTAGCAACAGGAAACAAATTGTCAAAATCAACAAAACGGAATCATAACCACTGCCGATAGCATGTGGAGTTCCCCAAGGTAGTATTATGGGTCCTTTATTATTCCTGTGTTATGTAAATGATATGCCCATCAGTGTCAAGTGCAAACTCCTACTGTATGCGGATGACAGTGCTTGTTAGTGTCAGGTAAAGACCCACAAGATATAGCTAATGTATTAACACTGGAACTGGAGTCCTGCAGCAAATGGTTAGTAGACAACAAACTATCGTTACATCTCGGGAAAACAGAATCCATACTCTTTGGCACGAAATATAAACTGAGCAGGGTAAATAATTTTAATGTCCGGTGTAATGGGGAATCCATTACTTCAGTTTCCTCAGTAAAATATCTGGGAATCCCCTTTGACCCATGCATGTCAGGAGAACTGATAGGGAACAGTGTAGTAAACAAAGTGAATGCCAGACTGAAGTTCCTCTACAGACAAGCACAGTGTCTACCTACTGAGGCTCGCAGGACCCTATGTCTAGCCCTTATACAATGTCATATGGACTACGCTTGCTCTTCATGGTACTCTGCCTTGACAAAAAAACTGAAAGATAAACCGCAAATCACCCAGAACAAAATGGTAAGATTCATCCTGGACCTGGGCCCAAGAGAGCATGTAGGCCAGGATGAATTACAACAACTGGATATGCTGAATATTGAAGACAGAGTAAAACAACTTAAATTAAATCAAGTTTATAAAATTGCTCACAAACAGTGTCCAGAATATCTTGCTGCCAATTTTGTCAAGGCTGGGAACCGAAACAGTCATAGTACTAGGGGGAGAGAGCACAACTTTGTAGTTCCCACAGTCAGTGGCCAGGCTTCAAACACTTTTTATTGTACAGCAATAAAGGAATGGAACAGACTGCCTGCACATGTCAAAGCCAGTCATAGCATGAGCCAGTTCAAGAAGAGAACCAAAAGGTACCTAATGAATGTAGCGACAGAAAGGGAGGAGAATGATTTTTTATTTTTTTAGCTAACATACATGTATATGTAAATAACTCTTTTTACCTTATTCCTAGTATACATATATCCTTTATAATATAATAACATATATATCCTACAATGTAAAATATTAAAGTATAAAAAGGACCCCAATGGAAATAAGTCACTCTGACTTTTTTGGGTTATCCTAGGTTCTCTACACATATGCTGCTATGTATGATAATGTATGTAAATGTATTTGTGTATACCTGAATAAACTTACTTACTAAGTGTTTACCGCTTCCCCATGACAATCCTAATAATAACAATAATATAATGAATAGCTTGTTAAGAGAAACACTTTATTTTTTTGCAGTCCTCTAACACAAGCAAATATCTCATCAGTGGCTGCAGACTTGTTTGGTCTCAACTTTTACATTTCCTTACAAATTTGTTTAGCGTTGGCAACCATGGTATATAGATATAAGCTGCTTTTTAACACCCTTCCCCACCCCCTCCCGCATACCTCAGTATGTTAGATCTTCATGGTATGAGTTTTAAGAGCGGTGTTGACGGACGTGGCCATTGTCGATACATTCTTAATATAGTGGTAAATATATATACTGTATGCTGGACGTGAGTCGCTTTGACGTTGTGTAGGTGTAGTAGCAAAGTTGATTGATTGAATGGTTGATTTTCCGATTGATTATTTGACAGGATTCGAAGGGGATTATTTTGACGTTTTTGAATCTAGGTTGGTTGATTTTTGGTTAATTGGGTTTACAGATTATCGACTACACTAGGGTGTTGAGGCGGCACAGTAACCTGTTCACCACCAGACAAGAATACTTTAATCCCTAAACTAGGTGTATTTCTCTCAGCGTATATGCTGAGAGAAATACACCTAGTTTAGGGATTAAATTATATATCCTGGGTGTATATATCCTGTGTTGAAACTTGATGAGGTGAATGTTTAACTACGTCACCCTTTTTGTTTCTTTAATCCTAAGAGAGGTATAATTCTAGAAATAGTCCTCATTCGTTATACCTGAGTATGCTGTACCTTACACAAATAACCCGCACATAAGTTACTCCTATGTGTAGGTTATTTGTGTATTGTTCCAGTCACGGTGTTGTGGCTTTTTATTCATTATCCTGCGCCTTGTGAAGACAAATATTAGAATAACATCTTTCTAATCGGAATTATTATTGATATCAGGGATATATGATATAAATGTTATGTGAAGTTGATTACAGTGCTATTTCTCGACCCACCCACACCCGTGACTACCTCACTACGGTCGACCTACCCACACCCGTGACTACCTCACTACGGTCGACCCACCCACACCCGTGACTACCTCAATACGGTCGACCCACACACACCCGTGACTACCTCACTACGGTCGATCCACCCACACCCGTGACTACCTCACTACGGTCGACCCACCCACACCCGTGACTACCTCACTACGGTCGACCCACACACACCCGTGACTACCTCACTACGGTCGACCCACCCACACCCGTGACTACCTCACTACGGTCGACCCACCCACACCCGTGACTACCTCACTACGGTCGACCCACACACACCCGTGACTACCTCACTACGGTCGACCCACACACACCCGTGACTACCTCACTACGGTCGACCCACACACACCCGTGAATACCTCACTACGGTCGACCCACACACACCCGTGACTACCTCACTACGGTCGACCCACCCACACCCGTGACTACCTCACTACGGTCTGCGAGTATAATGATAGTGGAAAGTTTTAGACACTTTTTACAGTGGAAAGCTTTATTATGCGGCGTTTTACTTATTATGGGTGAAACGTCATGTATAGAGGCTTTTCCCCTGTAAACAAAACATTCCTTTTAAATTACCACATGCCGTTTACGCAGCTTGTCTTTTGAGAGTAATAGTGGAGTTGATCATGACTTACTACACTGTTAGTGCAGGGATACAGTGATGGAAAAGACTGAAGTATTAGTTGGAGGACATGACACTGCAAGCTAGTATTAGTTGAGGGACACGACACTGCAAGTTAGTATTAGTTGAGGGACACGACACTGCAAGTTAGTATTAGTTGAAGGACATGACACTACAAGTTAGTATTAGTTGAGGGACATGACACTACAAGTTAGTATTAGTTGAAGGACATGACACTGCAAGTTAGTATTATTTGAGGGACATGACACTGCAAGTTAGTATTAGTTGAGGGACACGACACTGCAAGTTAGTATTAGTTGAGAGACATGACAGTACAAGTTAGTATTAGTTGAGGGACATGACACTGCCAGTTAGCATTAGTTGAGGGACATGACACTGTAAGTTAGTATTTGTTGAGGGACATGACACCAAGTTAGTATTAGTTGAGGGACATGACACTGCAAGTTAGTATTAGTTGAGGGACATGACACTGCAAGTTAGTATTAGTTGGAGGACATAACAGTACAAGTTAGTATTAGTTGAGGGACATGACACTGCAAGTTAGCATTAGTTGAGGGACATGACACTGGGAGGTATGTGCACGCAAGTGTACAGTAAATGCCTTCCTCTGCAAGGCTTTTACTGCACACTTGAAAGAGCTCTACTTAGAGATGTTATGCTTGAAAGAGCTCTACTTAGAGATGTTATGCTTGAAAGAGCTCTACTTAGAGATGTTATGCTTGAAAGAGCTCTAAGAGATGTTATGCTTGAAAGAGCTCTACTTAGAGATGTTATGCTTGAAAGAGCTCTACCTAGAGATGTTATGCTTGAAAGAGCTCTACTTAGAGATGTTATGCTTGAAAGAGCTCTACCTAGAGATGTTATGCTTGAAAGAGCTCTACTTAGAGATGTTATGCTTGAAAGAGCTCTACTTAGAAATGTTATGCTTGAAAGAGCTCTACTTAGAGATGTTATGCTTGAAAGAGCTCTACTTAGAGATGTTATGCTTGAAAGAGCTCTACTTAGAGATGTTATGCTTGAAAGAGCTCTACTTAGAGATGTTATGCTTGAAAGAGCTCTACTTAGAGATGTTATGCTTGAAAGAGCTCTACTTAGAGATGTTATGCTTGAAAGAGCTCTACTTAGAGATGTTATGCTTGAAAGAGCTCTACTTAGAGATGTTATGCTTGAAAGAGCTCTACTTATAGACGTGATGCTTGAAAGAGCTCTATTTAGAGATGTTATGCTTGAAAGAGCTCTACTTATAGACGTGATGCTTGAAAGAGCTCTACTTAGAGATGTTATGCTTGAAAGAGCTCCACTTGGAGATGTTATGCTTGAAAGAGCTCTACTTAGAGATGTTATGCTTGAAAGAGCTCTACTTAGAGATGTTATGCTTGAAAGAGCTCTACTTATAGACGTGATGCTTGAAAGAGCTCTACTTAGAGATGTTATGCTTGAAAGAGCTCTACTTAGAGATGTTATGCTTGAAAGAGCTCTACTTAGAGATGTTATGCTTGAAAGAGCTCTACTTAGAGATGTTATGCTTGAAAGAGCTCTACTTATAGACGTGATGCTTGAAAGAGCTCTACTTAGAGATGTTATGCTTGAAAGAGCTCCACTTATAGACGTGATGCTTGAAAGAGCTCTACTTATAGACGTGATGCTTGAAAGAGTTCCACTTGGAGATAAAGTTACGCTTGAAAACGTTTTACTTAGTGATAGTTTTCCAAAGGAAGTTTTGTTCTCCATACCTCTATTGTTAGTGTGTATGAACCATGTAGTGATAACATTGTTGGTTGATGTTAGTATTGTTAGTGTGTATGAACCATGTAGTGATAACATTGTTGGTTAATGTTAGTATTGTTAGTGTGTATGAACCATGTAGTGATAACAATGTTGGTTAATGTTAGTATTGTTAGTGTGTATGAACCATGTAGTGATAACAATGTTGGTTAATGTTAGTATTGTAAGTGTGTATGAACAATGTAGTGATAACATTGTTGGTTAATGTTAGTATTGTTAGTGTGTATGAACCATGTAGTGATAACAATGTTGGTTAATGTTAGTATTGTTAGTGTGTATGAACCATGTAGTGGTAACATTGTTGGTTAATGTTAGTATTGTTAGTGTGTATGAACCATGTAGTGGTAACATTGTTGGTTAATGTTAGTATTGTTAGTGTGTATGAACCATGTAGTGATAACAATGTTGGTTAATGTTAGTATTGTTAGTGTGTATGAACCATGTAGGGATAACAATGTTGGTTAATGTTAGTATTGTTTGTGTGTATGAACCATGTAGTGATAACATTGTTGGTTAATGTTAGTATTGTTAGTGTATATGAACCATGTAGTGGTAACATTGTTGGTTAATGTTAGTATTGTTAGTGTTTGAACCATGTAGTGACAACATTGTTGGTTAATGTTAGTATTGTTTGTGTGTATGAACCATGTAGTGGTAACATTGTTGGTTAATGTTAGTATTGTTAGTGTGTATGAACCATGTAGTGGTAACATTGTTGGTTAATGTTAGTATTGTTAGTGTTTGAACCATGTAGTGACAACATTGCTGGTTAATGTTAGTATTGTTAGTGTGTATGAACCATGTAGTGATAACAACATTGTTGGTTAATGTTAGTATTGTTAGTGTGTATGAACCATGTAGTGACAACATTGCTGGTTGATGTTAGTATTGTTAGTGTGTATGAACCATGTAGTGATAACAACATTGTTGGTTAATGTTAGTATTGTTAGTGTGTATGAACCATGTAGTGATAACAACATTGTTGGTTGATGTTAGTATTGTTAGTGTGTATGAACCATGTAGTGATAACAACATTGTTGGTTGATGTTAGTATTGTTAGTGTGTATGAACCATGTAGTGACAACATTGTTGGTTAATGTTAGTATTGTTAGTGTGTATGAACCATGTAGTGACAACATTGTTGGTTAATGTTAGTATTGTTAGTGTGTATGAACCATGTAGTGATAACAACATTGTTGGTTGATGTTAGTATTGTTAGTGTGTATGAACCATGTAGTGACAACATTGTTGGTTAATGTTAGTATTGTTAGTGTGTATGAACCATGTAGTGACAACATTGCTGGTTGATGTTAGTATTGTTAGTGTGTATGAACCATGTAGTGACAACATTGCTGGTTGATGTTAGTATTGTTAGTGTGTATGAACCATGTAGTGATAACAACATTGCTGGGAAAAAAGGGCTATATAAAATCAAGTATTGGCGCTTGATATTTCGTATGTACTAAGAATATAGACAACTCAAAGTAATATCACTGCTACTATCTTCACCACCGCCACCGCCACGACTACTACTACTACTACTTGCATTATCTTTTTTTCCTTCTCTACTTTTCTCACCTCTATTGGGACTTGACAATAATCCAGAACAGACCGAAATGTCGTCAAAAAGTCCCTCTCCCGAGTACTGATTTTTTGGTGAATTGTAATTATAGTAATAAGGATATGATGAATGAAGGGTTGTTAAGTAGTTAAGATACAGTAGAAGTGATGCTGGAATTCGATAATTACAGCAATACTCTCATCAAAGATAGTGCAGCATAAACAGTATTAAGAGAATATCGTATTACAAATGTTACACAAGTTGAGTAAGACACATGTACAACACTTAGGGAGCTGTACTGACAAAGCGTTTCGCTTGTACTACAGACTCATGCTGCTGTTTTAATCTAAGAGACTGACTATCTTCAATCAAGACTGAGGGATTGATCGCCTCATACTACCTCTCCACTATTTCTGTTGTCTCTAATAATCACTTCTGTATACATCTGATGAAGTCTGCCGCACAGGCGAAACATTTCGTCAATAAAGATACCTAAGTGTTGCTCATATGTCTTAGTCATCAGTTTTGAGAGTGTGTATGAGTGTATGTTAGCAGCCAGGCGGAGACTCAGACTTTCTCGGGAAGCACTCGGATAAACTATCTTCCTTAAGACTAAGGCGAGGTGCTGCCCTACCTAACTCTTAGTTCTTCCTAATGTCTATCATAATAATAATAATAATAATAATAATAATAATAATAATAATAATAATAATAATAATAATAATAATAATAATAATAATGCAAAAGTGAACACTAGGTAATGCTTGAAATACTGCTACTATATTATTATTATAATTATTATTATTATTATTATTATTATTATTATTATTATTATCTTACACTGCCCGGTAAGCGCCAAACCCGAAAGTTAATTATAGAATGTAAGCTCGTGTTGCCCCAGCCGCAGTTACAGCGAGGTGTCATACTCCTTGGTCAAACTTTTTTTTTTTTTTTAACTTTTGTATTACTTGTTGCAGTTGGTTTGTTTTGGTTAATGGTTGACACACTATTGATAACTTTATCCATGAGTTTCTGTGGTGAGATGTTGTTTCCAAAATTTTTGCCTATACCGAAGCTCAGTTTTAGGCCTATACTGATGCCATAAAATTAGCCGATACCACCGCTAGCAGTACTACTTTCTGTATTCAAGTTTCAGCACCTTTACAATCTCAGAAAAAGAGAGAGAGAAAAAGATGACTCGCCTACCTTTTACCCAGTTCGATACAAGCAGCTTCGTGAAATGGGTCTTATAAACCTCAAGCTTAAGTGAGATAGAGCAGTAAGAAGGGAAGCTGAAGCGGCTTCATTCTTTAAAGCTATTGGATAAGTCAGTATTGTGCTGTTATTCTCTTCTGTAGGATAGTTGCAGTGTGGGAACAAAAGGCTAGTTCTTTCCCTCTCATATCCCGTTCTGTTGATGATTTTTTTTTGTTTGAGAAAGTGTTTGAGGGAACTGGGTGTGTAAAGGACAGCTGGTATGGAAGAATTAGGGTATATTAAGAGGCATTAGTGATATTGTTAACATAAAACATGTCAAGTATGGGTTTTATGTCCTAGATAAATTTCTTAGCAGGAAATGTAGCAAGACGAAACAAAATGTAAGTGGAATTTTCCATCGCACGAACGCAATCAGGTCACACGCACTGCGGCAGTGTTATCAGTTAAACCTTGGTGGGGTTCCACGCAATATATGCCACTTCTAACAAAGTTAACAGAGAGCGCCAGTGGAAGACGCACTTTACAGAGAGGTTAAACACAGGATGCAGTCATTCCAAACCCAGGTAACTGGTCAGTAGTACTCTAGTGATCTGATATTATTATCATTCCCGGATGAACCATAAACTACCTGAAATTTGGCGGCCACGTCAACCCTACACGGTGACAGTCACTCACACATGAACATAAACACTGACTAAACACATTCAGCACAACACCAACATAGTCTCGTCGGTCATTGTGTCCACAACGTACACCTGCACGTCACCTCCTCTAACTTCTTTACTACCTACATGTCTACAGTAAGAGGCTACTGTCACCACCAAGGCGATCCCTACTAGTGCCTCGTAACTACCTTTGACCCTGTCTAAAAAAAAAGAGGCCACTGTGCACTAGGGAACTTCTTGCAAGTCTCCACTTATCAAAGACTAAGCCTCTCTGCCACTGACACAGCTTGCTCTAGTTACACATACTACTACTTCTTTTGCTTAGATTCCCGTCTACTTCAACAGCCAAATGCAGTTGCATCTGCAACAACTAAGTCTAGACAAAAGACTAGAGAAAACACCGTTAAAATTGTGTGTGTGTATGTTTACCTCACTGAGTTTGTGGATCCACCTTTTAACTTTGTGTTGGGTGATGTAATCTGTCTTTGTCGTAATGCTTTTTAAGTAAAACGGGTTTTATTTTTACTATGCCATTTCCTGGTCCATTCCACTTCTTTACTGATGATGTTCAGCTAATCTTGTCATGGTCCTATTATGGTAAATTATAAACATAACTTACAATATCATAATAACACCTTTCGTAAAATTAATACTTCGCAACAATTTACTTTAAATTTATTGTCTTCCTTCCATCGATTATTCAGGTGTTTATTATTTTTTTACTGTTCTAGCTCTACAATACAAACATAAGGAAGCATAACAAAAAAAGAAAGCAAAAAAAAAAAAAATGTTCGCCTCGCTAACTCTAACAATGTCTTCTTTGTGTGTGTGCTAAGAGATGCCAGCCAGTCATACCTTAGTGCACGCTCACATTCCTCTATTCATCTTGTGGCCAGTGCAAACTGTCTTCTTCAACTGGTTCTTATATACAGCATTCCTAAAATGAACCTAATCTTTAGAACACACGCTACTTGGCCTGACATGGCTGTCTCTTTACCTGTCCTGACCTTAATAGCTTTCTCCTGACCTTAATAGCTGTCTACTCACCTTAATAGCCGTCTCCTCGCCTTTCCTGACCTTAATAGTTGTCTTCTCACCTCTCCTGACCTTAACAGTTGTCTCACTTTTCCTGACCCTATTAGCTGTTTCACTTTTCCTGACCTTAATAGCTGTCTCACCTTTCCTGACCTTAATAGCAGTCTCTTCACCTTTCCTGACCCTAATAGCTATCTCTTCAACTTTCCTGACCCTAATAGCTATTTCTTCACCTTTCCTGACCTTAATAGCTGTCACCTCACCACTCCTAACCTTAATAGCTGTCACCTCACCACTCCTGACATTAATAGCTGTCACCTCACCACTCCTGAATTTAATAGCTGTCACCTCACCACTCCTGACCTTAATAGCTGTCACCTCACCACTCCTGACTTTAATAGCTGTCACCTCACCACTCCTGACCTTAATAGCTGTCACCTCACCACTCCTAACCTTAATAGCTGTCACCTCACCACTCCTGACCTTAATAGCTGTCACCTCACCACTCCTGACCTTAATAGCTGTCACCTCACCACTCCTGACCTTAATAGCTGTCACCTCACCACTTCTAACCTTAACAGCTGTCACCTCACCACTCCTGACCTTAATAGCTGTCACCTCACCACTCCTAACCTTAATAGCTGTCACCTCACCACTCCTGACCTTAATAGCTGTCTCTTCTTTCACCTGACAAGACTTCTGTTTTTTATTTTCTCACTCGCAACTTGATAGTAGTCCAGGAATGTTCGAAACATCGACTTACATATTCTCTGCCTTGTGTGAGGAAGACTAAAAATAATGTAAATGGGATAAAAAAGAGAAATTCTGAATGTGGGCAGAGAGAGAAAGAGGGGAAGGGAGAGTGAGCAAGAGAGAAAGAGGGGAAGGGAGAGTGAGCAGAGAGAGAGAGAGAGAGAGAGAGAGAGAGAGAACATGTAGGCCGGGCGAGAGGCGGGGTAACTGTGGCACTCTTCATTACGTTCTGTCATTCACCTGACTGGCGGTGCCATGCTGTTTCCCCCCTCCACTTCTCTACGATAGTGCCACTTGTCACTAAGTTGGTGCCACGTGTCACTACGTTGGTGATACTTCTCACTACATTGGTGACACCTGTTGGTTCGTTGGTGACACTCGTCATGACGTTGGTGACACTTGTTACTATTTTGATGACACTTGTCACAAAGTTGATGACACTTCTCACCACGACGGTGACTTGTCGCTAAGTTGGTGACACTTGTCGCTACTTTCTAGCCAAAGCCTAAGGTGTACCTTGATAGCTCAGTTCTTGTGTCTACAGGGATGGGCTAAGGCATCTACGCCTCCAGCTTGTATGTTAACTGTAATAACTTTACTATATATGAAGTATTCAATAATGGCGTTTTATTACGAGTGTACAGCTGTGGTGCCTAGATGTTCACTACACGCTAGTCCCCTCAGGGAACCTTCAACACGCGTGACCTTTGCTTGACAAGAACGTGCACAAGTGCCTTTGCACACACCTACGACCTGTCAAGATGATGGTGTGTGGGGTTCTGCTGTAAATGTTGCAACTTTAAACACTATGATATATATATATATATATATATATATATATATATATATATATATATTATATATATATCATAGTGTTTAAAGTTATATATATATATATATATATATATATATATATATATATATATATATATATATATATATATATTATTGTAACCACGAACGAGTGGTATTGATCAATAACAACACTGTGACTAGCCGAGGATTCGAACACATGTCGTTTTGGCCCGCCTCATGGTGAGCGAAAATCACACATGACGCTCTAACCCACGGGACCACGCAATCCTACAAGAACCAATGACACAGCAGAGCTATGTGTTTTACCTTGATCCGAGGACATACGGTGGTGTGGGTGCCTCTGAGCAAATTTCATTCTACTCCCGTTTGGTGTACTAGCCTCACGAGCAGCTATATATATATATATATATATATATATATATATATATATATATATATATATATATATATATATATATATATATATATATATATATATATATATTGTAACCACAAACGAGTGGTATTGATCAATAGCAACACTGCGACTAACTGAGGATTCGAACCCATATAGTTTTGGACCACTCGTTCGTGGTCACAATAATATATATACTGCTTGTGGAGGCTAGTACACCAAACGGTAATAAGACTGAAATTAGCTTAAAGGCACCCACACCACCATATGTCCTCGGACCAAGAGTAACACACCTAGCGTGGCTGGGTGCTTGGTTCTTGTAGGACTGTGTGGTTCAGTGGGTTAAGGCGTCATGTGATTTTCGCTCACCACGAGGCAGGGCCAAAACTACATGGGTTCAAATCCTCGGCTAATCGCAGTGTTGTTATTGATTCAATACCACTCGTTCGTGGTCACAATAATATATATATATATATATATATATATATATATATATATATATATATATATATATATATATATATATATATATATATGTCGTGCCGATTAGGTAAAACTTGCGATTTTGGCTTAAATAGCAACGCTCACC
Source organism: Cherax destructor (assembly GCA_009830355.1). Taxonomy (NCBI): domain Eukaryota; kingdom Metazoa; phylum Arthropoda; class Malacostraca; order Decapoda; family Parastacidae; genus Cherax; species Cherax destructor. The sequence goes on along the minus strand of WNWK01001750.1, from coordinate 91,865 downwards.
TTGCCATATAAGACAAGTGAAAATTTGTGTATGCAATAATTTCGCCAAAATCATTCTGAACATAACGAAAAAATATATTTCATTGTGTTTGTTTATTATTAAATTAATGTTAACGTATCTAAAATATATTTAGTTGGGTTAGGCTAAATTAAATTGCGCTTGTTGTAATAAGGTTAGGTAGGTTTTCAAAGTTTCTCTTGGTACAAAATTATAAATTCTGCATTAACATAAATGAAAAAATATATCTTTAAACGTATAAGAGAAAATTTTAGAAAGGACTTCATTTTAGATGAGTTCTTGCTATTGACCAGTTTATATCGGCACGACATATATATATATATATATATGTCGTGCCGATTAGGTAAAACTTGCGATTTTGGCTTAAATAGCAACGCTCTTCTTGCCATATAAGACAAACGAAAATTTGTGTATGCAATAATTTCCCAAAATCATTCTGAACCTAACGAAAAAAATATTTCACTGTGTTGGTTTATTATTAAATTATTGTAAACGTATCTAAAATGTATTTAGTTGGTTAGGCTTATAATAAGTTTATAATAAGGTTATATATATATATATATATATATATATATATATATATATATATATATATATATATATATATATATATATATATATATATATATATATATATATATATAGTATATATATATATATATACAGTGACTCCGAGTTACGAGCACCTCGAAATCGTACAATTATGTAAGTGAATATTGTAAGTGCTTTCGTAAGTGTATTTTTGGGGGTCTGAAATGGACTAACCTACTTGACATTATTCCTTAAAGGAGAAAATTCGTTCGGTAATGGCACTGGAATGAATTATGCTCGTAACTCGGGGGTCCACTATATATATATATATATATATATATATATATATATATATATATATATATATATATGTCGTGCCGATTAGGTAAAACTGGTCAATTAGCAAGAACTCATCTAAAATTAAGTCCTTTCTAAAATTTTCTCTTATACGTTTAAAGATATATTTCTTTCATTTATGTTAATGTAAGAATTTATAATTTTGTACCAAGAGAAACTTTGAAAACCTACCTAACCTTATTACAACAAGCGCAATTTAATTTAGCCTAACCCAACTAAATATATTTTAGATACGTTAACATTAATTTAATAATAAACAAACACAATGAAATATATTTTTTTCGTTATGTTCAGAAGGATTTTGGCGAAATTATTGCATACACAAATTTTCACTTGTCTTATATGGCAAGGTGACCGTTGCTATTTAAGCCAAAATCGCAAGTTTTACCTAATCGGCACGACATATATATATATATATATCAATAACAACATTACACTAGCCAAGGAGTCGAACCCATGCTGCTTTGGCCCGCCTCATAGTGAGCGAAAACACATGATGCTTTAGACCACTAGATAACAATCCTTAAGAATGGCGCATCCAGCCATGCTAGATGTTGTACTTGCCATCTAATTAGCTTAGAGGCGTCCACACCAGCGTATGTCCTTGGATGACGGGTACAACATCTAGCTTGGCTGGATGCACCATTCTTAAGGATTGTGTGGCCTAGTGGTCTAAAGCGTCATGTGTTTTCGTTCACCATGAGGCGGGCCAAAGCAACATGGGTTCGACTCTTGGCTAGTGCAATGTTGTTATTGATCAATACCACTCGTTCGTGGGTACAATATATATATATATATATATATATATATATATATATATTATATATATATTATATATATATATATATATATATATATATATATATATATATATATATATATATATATATATATATATATATATATATATATATATATGTGGAAGAAATTACACTAAAACGCCTGATTGCAATATGAAAAAATACCACAGTGAAAATAGGAAATAAAACCTCAGCGCTTTTATGTGCTTACAAACATATCTTCAGAGAGGATATGTGTTTAAGAACATAAAAGCGCTCAGGGTTTTTCTATTTTCACTGTGGTATTTTCACACACACACACATATATTCTGACCTATCTTGACCATTATCAAGATAGAACAGGAGAGGTGAGAATACAGTCAATGTCAGGTCAAGTCGCGCATGTTCTGAAGATTAGAGCGTTTTGACAATATGCTTTGAAGGACAAGCATTAAGATAATCAAAACAATAAAAGCCAGAGTACCGTGGCTGCAACAATTCAGAGATAAACAAAACTTAGAGAAGAAACTTACGCGAGGTTCCGTCAACTGTCGACCATATCAAGTGAAAATTAGAAATATCTTCTGTGGTCAATCAAGTTCAGTATCCATAGTTTGATAAAGGATACTGAACACTACAGAATATTAGTCTCTTCTAGCCATCACAGTCATCCGTCTTGCAAGACTGCTGACTGTGATGACTAGAAGAGACTAATATTTGTAGTGTTCAGTATCCTTTATCAAAACTATGGATACTGAACACTTGATTGAACCACAGAAAATATATTTCTAATTTTCACAACATGACTTGATAATGGTCGAGAGCTGACCGGAACCTCGAGTGAAGTTTCTTCTCTAAGTTTGGTTTATCTGTGAATTGTTGCAGCCACGGTACTCTGGCTATAAATCACAATGACAAAAATGGATTTAGGCTGTATTAGGAAGAGTCGTCTGAGCTTACTAGTTTACAGACAGTAGGAGCAGGGGTTTGTATGATCTTAGGAGTAGTAGGAGGACGAATTGTATGATCTTACGAGTAGTAGGAGGACGGGTTGTATGATCTTACGAGTAGTAGGAGGACGGGTTGTATGATCTTACGAGTAGTAGGAGGACGGGTGGTATGATCTTACGAGTACTATAAGGACGGGTTGTATGATCTTACTAGTAGGAGGAGGACGGTTGTAGATCTACGAGTAGTAGGAGGACGGTGTATGATCTACGAGTACTATAAGGACGGGTTGTATGATCTTACTAGTAGTAGGAGGACGGGTGTATGATCTTACGAGTATAGAAGGACGGGTTGTATGATCTTACAGTAGTAGGAGGACGGGTTGTATGATCTTACGAGTAGTAGGAGGACGGGTTGTATGATCTTACGAGTAGTAGAAGGACGGGTTGTATGATCTTACTAGTAGTAGGAGGACGGGTTGTATGATCTTACGAGTAGTAGGAGGACGGGTGGTATGATCTTACGAGTAGTAGGAGGACGGGTGGTATGATCTTACGAGTACTATAAGGACGGGTTGTATGATCTTACGAGTAGCAGGAGGACGGGTGGTATGATCTTACGAGTACTAGGAGGACGGGTTGTATGATCTTACTAGTAGTAGGAGGACGGGTTGTATGATCTTACGAGTACTATAAGGACGGGTTGTATGATCTTACTAGTAGTAGGAGGACGAATTGTATGATCTTACGAGTAGTAGGAGGACGGGTTGTATGATCTTACGAGTAGTAGGAGGACGGGTGGTATGATCTTACGAGTAGTAGGAGGACGGGTGGTATGATCTTACGAGTACTATAAGGACGGGTTGTATGATCTTACTAGTAGTAGGAGGACGGGTTGTATGATCTTACGAGTAGTAGGAGGACGGGTGGTATGATCTTACGAGTAGCAGGAGGACGGGTGGTATGATTTTACGAGTACTATAAGGACGGGTTGTATGATCTTACTAGTAGTAGGAGGACGGGTTGTATGATCTTACGAGTAGTAGGAGGACGGGTTGTATGATCTTACGAGTAGTAGGAGGACGGGTTGTATGATCTTACGAGTAGTAGGAGGACGGGTGGTATGATCTTGCGAGTACTATAAGGACAGGTTGTATGATCTTACGAGTAGCAGGAGGAAGGGTGGTATGATCTTACGAGTAGTAGGAGGACGGGTTGTATGATCTTACTAGTAGTAGGAGGACGGGTTGTATGATCTTACTAGTAGTAGGAGGACGGGTTGTATGATCTTACGAGTAGTAGGAGGACGGTTGTATGATCTTACGAGTAGTAGGAGGACGGGTTGTATGATCTTACGAGTAGTAGGAGAACGGTTGTATGATCTTACGAGTAGTAGGAGGACGGGTTGTATGATCTTACGAGTATACAGGTAGGAGGAAGGTTTGTATGATCTTATGAGTATACAGCCAGTAGGACAGGTTGTATGATCTTACGAGTATACAATAAGAACACAGATTGTATGATCTTACTAGTATACAACCCAAAACACAGGTTGAACGATCTTACGAGTATACAGCGAGAAGGACAATTTGTATGGTCTTACGAGTATGGAGGCAGTAGGAGAGGTTGTTTGATCTTACTAGTATACATACAGTAGGAGGACGATTTGTATGATCTTACGAGTATACAACCAGAAGGACAGGTTGTATGATATTACGAGTATGCAACTCAAAAGACAGGTTGTATGATCTTACTAGTAGTATACAACCCAAAAGACAGATTGTATGATCTTACGAGTATACAGCCAGGGCAGGCTGTATGATCTTACGAGTATACAGGCAGTAGGAGGACAGGTTGTACGATATTATGAGTATATAGACAGTAGAAGGACAGGATGTATGGTCTTACGAGTATACAACCAGGACAGGGGTGTATGATCTTACGAGTATGAAGGCAGTAGAACAGGTTGTATGATCTTACGAGTATATAGACAGTATTAGGACAGGTTGTATGATCTTACGAGTATATAGACAGTATTAGGACAGGTTGTATGATCTTACGAGTATAAAGGCAGTAGGAGAACAGGTTGTATGATCTTACGAGTATATAGACAGTAGGAGAACAGGGTGTATGATCTTACGAGTATATAGACAGTAGGAGAACATGGTGTATGATCTTACGAGTATATAGACAGTAGAACAGGTTGTATGATCTTACGAGTATATAGACAATATTAGGACAGGTTGTATGATCTTACGAGTATATAGACAGTAGGAGAACAGGGTGTATGATCTTACGAGTATATAGACAGTAGGAGAACAGGGTATATGATCTTACGAGTATATAGACAGTAGGAGGACAGCTTGTATGATCTTACGAGTATATAGACAGTAGGAGGACAGGTTGTATGATCTTACGAGTATATAGACAGTAGGAGAACAGGGTATATGATCTTACGAGTATATAGACAGTAGGAGGACAGCTTGTATGATCTTACGAGTATATAGACAGTAGGAGGACAGGTTGTATGATCTTACGAGTATATAGACAGTAGGAGAACAGGGTATATGATCTTACGAGTATATAGACAGTAGGAGGACAGCTTGTATGATCTTACGAGTATATAGACAGTAGGAGGACAGGTTGTATGATCTTACGAGTATATAGACAGTAGGGGAACAGGGTATATGATCTTACTGTCTATATACAGTAGGAGTACAGCTTGTATGATCTTACGAGTATATATACAGTAGGAGGACAGGTTGTATGATCTTACGAGTATATAGACAGTAGGAGAACAGGGTATATGATCTTACGAGTATATAGACAGTAGGATTACAGCTTGTATGATCTTACGAGTATATAGACAGTAGGAGGACAGGTTGTATGATCTTACGAGTATATAGACAGTAGGACAGGTTGTATGATATACCTTTACCTTTGATATACCTTTGAAGAGTTTCGAGAGTATCTACTCTCTGAGCCCGGCCATGGGCCAGGCTCGTCTAGTGCTTGCCTGGTCAACCAGGCTGTTGCTGCTGGAGGCCCGCTGCCCCACATATCCATCACAGCCTGGTTGATCTGGCACCTGGTGAAGATATTTGTCCAGTTTCCTCTTGAAGGCTTCTACACTGGTTCCAGCCGTGTTTCGGATATCTTCTGGTAAGATGTTGAATAGTCTGGGACTATTGATCTTACGAGTATATAGACAGTAGGACAGGGTATATGATCTTACGAGTATATAGACAGTAGGAGAACAGGGTGTATAATCTTACGAGTATATAGACATTACGAGGACAGCTTGTATGATCTTACGAGTATATAGACAGTAGGACAGGGTGTATGATCTTACGAGTATATAGACAGTAGGAGAACAGGGTGTATGATCTTACGAGTATATAGACAGTAGGAGAACAGGGTGTATGATCTTACGAGTATATAGACAGTAGGAGAACAGGGTGTATGATCTTACGAGTAAATAGACAGTAGGAGGACAGCTTATATGATCTTACGAGTATATAGACAGTAGGAGGACAGGGTGTATGATCTTACGAGTATATAGACAGTAGGAGGACAGGGTGTATGATGTTACGAGTATATATACAGTAGGAGGACAGGGTGTATGATCTTACGAGTATATAGACAGTAGGAGAACAGGGTGTATGATCTTACGAGTAAATAGACAGTAGGAGGACAGCTTGTATGATCTTACGAGTATATATACAGTAGGAGGACAGGGTGTATGATCGTACGAGTATATAGACAGTAGGAGAACAGGGTGTATGATCTTACGAGTATATAGACAGTAGGAGGACAGGTTGTATGATCTTACGAGTATATAGACAGTAGGAGGACATGGTGTATGATGTTACGAGTATATAGACAGTAGAAGGACAGGGTGTATGATCTTACGAGTATATAGACAGTAGGAGGACAGGGTGTATGATCTTACGAGTATATAGACAGTAGGAAGACAGCTTGTTTGATCTTACGAGTATATAGACAGTAGGAGGACAGCTTGTATGATCTTACGAGTATATAGACAGTAGGAGGACAGGGTGTATGATCTTACGAGTATATAGACAGTAGGAGGACAGGTTGTATGATCTTACGAGTATATAGACAGTAGGAGGACAGGGTGTATGATCTTACGAGTATATAGACAGTAGGAGGACAGCTTGTGTGATCTTACGAGTATACATTTGATAGCAAGAATGTCTCGATATTTTAAGT
>WNWK01001750.1:0-80000 GCA_009830355.1 Cherax destructor | reverse complement strand
TAACATCCCTTTGACTTGTCTGAGTCTTCAACTTCCAACTGTGACCCCTTGTTTCTGTGTCCCCTCTCTGGAACATCCTGTCTCTGTTCACCTTATCATGTCTCCCCTGACCCTCCTGTCCTCCAGTGTCGTCAGGCCGATTTCCCTTAGCCTTTCTTCATTGGACATTTCCCTTAGCTCCGGAACTAACCTTGTTGCAAACCTTTGCACTTTCTCGAATTTCTTGACGTGCTTGACCAGGTGTGGGTTCCAAACTGGTGCCGCATACTCCAATATGGGCCTGACGTACACGGTGTACAGTGTCTTGAACGATTCCTTACTAAGGCATCGGAACGCTATTCTCAGGTTTGCCAGGCGCCCATATGCTGCACTAGTTATCAGTTATCTGGTTGATGTGTGCTTCCGGAGACGTGCTCGGTGTTATACTCACCCCATGATCTTTCTCGAGTGAGGTTTGCAGTCTTTGGCCACCTAGCCTATATCTCTGTCTGTGGTCTTCTTTGCCCTTCCCCGATCTTCATGACTTTGCATTTAGCGGGGTTAAACTCGAGAAGCCAGTTGCTGGACCACGTGTCCAGCCTGTCAAGGTCTCTTCTAGTCCTGCCTGATCCTCATCTGATTTAATTCTCCTCATTAACTTCACATCATCTGCGAACAGGGACACTTCTGAGTCTATCCCTTCCATCATGTCATTCCCATATACCAAAAATAACACTGGTCCTAGGACTGACCCTTGTGGGACCCCGCTCCTCACAGGCGCCCACTGTGATACCTCATCACGTACCATGACTCGTTGTTGCCTCCCTGTCAGGCATTCTCTGATCCATTGCAGTGCCCTTCCTGTTATACGTGCCTGATCCTCTAGCTTCTGCACTAATCTCTTGTGAGGAACTGTATCGAAGACCTTCTTGCAGTCCAAAAAAATGCAGTCAACCCACCCTTCTCTCTCGTTTCTTACCTCTGTTACCTTGTCATAAAACTCCAGGAGGTTTGTGACACAGGATTTGCCTTACCTGAATCCGTGCTGGTTGTCATTTATAATCTTTTTCCGTTCCAGGTGTGTGTGTGTGTGTGTGTGTTAGTTACCATTTTGTCCTAGGCACATGTCGATTAGACACTAGGCCTGTTGTGTGTGTGTGTACTCACCTAATTGTGGTTGCAGGGGTCGAGACTCAGCTCCTGGCCCCGCCTGTGTGTGTGTGTGTGTGTGTGTGTGTATTGGTGACTACCGGGTATGGAGGGGGAGGAGAATAATGATATTTATGGAGGCGTGAGACGAGCCAAAAATAGAAGCGGTTATTACTGTCTGGTAACTGTGGCAGTTTGTTGACGGTTCCACCGACTCTTGACGAGTAGGGAGTGAGGGAGATGCTGACTTGACGAGTAGGGAGGGAGATGCTGACTTGACGAGTAGGGAGGGAGGAGAGTGCGGGAGGTGCTGACTTAACGAGTAGGGAAGGAGTAGAGTGAGGGAGGAGAGTGCTGGAGATGCTGACTGGACGAATAGGGAGGGAGGAGAGTGAGGGAGATGCTGACTGGACGAGTAGGAAGTGAGGGAGATGCTGACTTGACGAGTGTGGAGAGAGGGAGATGCTGACTTGACGAGTAGGGAGTGAGTGAGGGAGATTCTGACTTGACGAGTAGAGAGTGAAGGAGATGCTGACTTGACGAGTAGAGAGTGAGGGAGATGCTGACTTGACGAGTAGAGTGAGGGAGATGCTGACTTGATAAGTAGAGAGTGAGGGAGATTCTGACTTGACGAGTAGAGAGTGAGGGAGATGCTGACTTGACGAGTAGAGTGAGGGAGATGCTGACTTGATAAGTAGAGAGTGAGGGAGATTCTGACTTGACGAGTAGAGAGTGAAGGAGATGCTGACTTGACGAGTAGAGAGTGAGGGAGATGCTGACTTGACGAGTAGAGTGAGGGAGATGCTGACTTGATAAGTAGAGAGTGAGGGAGATGCTGACTTGATAAGTAGAGAGTGAGGGAGATGCTGACTTGATAAGTAGAGAGTGAGGGAGATGCTGGCTGAACTAGCAACGAGATGAGTGAGGAAGATGCTGGCTGAACTAGCAACGAGATGAGTGAGGAAGATGCTGGCTGAACTAGCAACGAGAAGAGTGAGGAAGATGCTGGCTGAACTAGCAACGAGATGAGTGAGGAAGATGCTGGCTGAACTAGCAACGAGAAGAGTGAGGAAGATGCTGGCTGAACTAGCAACGAGAAGAGTGAGGAAGATGCTGGCTGAACTAGCAACGAGATGAGTGAGGAAGATGCTGGCTGAACTAGCAACGAGATGAGTGAGGAAGATGCTGGCTGAACTAGCAACGAGATGAGTGAGGAAGATGCTGGCTGAACTAGCAACGAGAAGAGTGAGGAAGATGCTGGCTGAACTAGCAACGAGAAGAGTGAGGAAGATGCTGGCTGAACTAGCAACGAGAAGAGTGAGGAAGATGCAAGCTTGAAAGATGCTGTTCGGAGGTGAAGGAAGGGGAGAGGGTATTACGGGAGGAAGAAGGAAAAATTAGATAGATGAGTGTGGTGAGTGTTGGCTCAGAGTGTAGCCGCCTCAGCTCGTATACTGGGTTATCCTGTTTGACTGACTCTTCCCTTTGTTAATCTCAACCAAATCATCATCACCATCTTTTTCTTCTTTTTCTATTTATTATTATTATTATTATTATTATTATTATTATTATTATTATTATTATTATTATTATTATTATTATTATTATTATTATTATTATTATTACTACATATTCATTTACACAGTTTTGGGCATATTTTTTCTGAATATTTTTTTTTCACAGAATAACAAGAATTTTTAATAAATAAAATTTAATTTTTTTTGTACAGTAAGAGAACTTTACAAAGAGGGTGTGATGATACCGGGTAAGGGCTCTTGATCCATGGAATTGTAGACCCTATCCTTGGATAAAATAGGATCACCACCCATTCCCTGCGGGTTTATCACTTCTCCCTGAATACGATTAAAAATAAAAACAATAACGAAAATAAAAATAATAACAGAGTACACTTTTAGGTGAGAGTGAACACATTTACACAGAGGTGAAAACACATTTGTTATAGACTTCCTATGTGTTGTTATGTTTGTAAACATCTGTATAACAGCTGCAAGCTAGAATTATAACCTTGTGTGTGCACCACATAAGATGTAACTAGGTTCCCCACACATAATACATTAATCACATCCTCGCCTCTCGCGTATCATATATATATATATATATATATATATATATATATATATATATATATATATATATATATATATATATATATATATATATATATATATATATATATACCAAACTGCAGCCAGCCGGGATTAGATCCTGCGACACATTCTCCCACCTCAAGAGACAGAACAACGTTCATATTACCTTCACCACTTAACCAGCGATCATTCAAAGATCATGCACCCAACAGAGCTAGGTGTGTGTGTGTACTCACCTAGTTGTGGTTGCAGGGGTCGAGTCATAGCTCCTGGCCCCGTGTGTGTGTGTGTGTGTGTGCTTGCGTGCGTGCGTGTTTGTGTGTGTAAAATATCGATCATATGCTGGCGATAGGAAGCCTCTAGTCAATATTTCCGTGTTATCTAATATTAACTTCACTCTGTGACTCCTTCCTGTTTCCGGGTTCATACAAGAACAGGTCAGGTCCTCCCTCACCTTTGCTGTCTTGATGATAATTCATAGATGTATTTGTGATCGTGTAATACTTAATATATATATATATATATATATATATATATATATATATATATATATATATATATATATATATATATATATATATTATTTTTTATTAACACATCGGCCGATTCCCACCAAGGCAGGGTGGCCCGAAAAAGAAAAACTTTCATCATCATTCACTCCATCACTGTCTTGCCAGAGGGGTGCTTTACACTACAGTTATAAAACTGCAACATTAACACCCCTCCTTCAGAGTGCAGACACTGTACTTCCCATCTCCAGGACTCAAGTCCAGCCTGCCGGTTTCCCTGAATCCCTTCATAAATGTTACTTTGCTCACACTCCAACAGCACGTCAAGTATTAAAAACCATTGTCTCCATTCACTCCTATCAAATACGCTCACACATGCTTGCTGGAAGTCCAAGCTCCTCGCACACAAAACCTCCTTTACCCCCTCCCTCCAACCTTTCCTAGGCCGACCCCTACCTCGCCTTCCCTCCACTACAGATTTATACACTCTCGAAGTCATTCTGTCTCGTTCCATTCTCACTCTACATGTCCGAACCACCTCAACAACCCCCCCTCAGCTCTGGATAATAGTTTTGGTAATTCCCGCACCTCCTCCTAATTTCCAAACTCCGAATTCTCTGCATTATATTCACACCACACATTGACCTCAGACACGACATCTCCACTGCCTCCAGCCTTCTCGTTGCAACATTCATCACCCATGCTTCACACCCATATAAGAGTGTTGGTATAACTATACTCTCATACATTCCCCTCTTTACTTCCATGGACAAAGTTCTTTGTCTCCACAGACTCCGAAGTGCTCCACTCACCCTTTTCCTCTCATCAATTCTATGATTCACCTCATCCTTCATAGACCCATCTGCTAACATGTCCACTCCCAAATATCTGAATGCATTCACCTCCTCCATACTCTCTCCCTCCAATCTGATATCCAATCTTTCATCACCTAATCTTTTTGTTATCCTCATCACCTTACTCATTCCTATATTCACTTTCAATTTTCTTCTTTTACACACCCTACCAAATTCATCCACCAACCTCTGCAACTTCTCTTCAGAATCTCCCAAAAGCACAGTGTCATCAGCAAAAAGCAACTGTGACAACTCCCATTTTTGTATTTGATATATATATATATATATATATATATATATATATATATATATATATATATATATATATATATATACATAAGATACATAATGGATTTATCCAAGGTAAAAGAGCAGACGAATGAGGAGATAGGTACTAAAATGGATGGCAGTATACCTAAAAGGAAGGAGATGGATGGTCATGACTAGAAATGAGGATGGGTAGAGGTGCAGCCAGTGCTCCTCCTCATACATGAACGATAGCCAGTAAAGATAACATTATTGTACTGCTTATAGCTGAAGTTAAACCAGTGAGAGAAAAACATATAAAAGACAGAAAACATGCTGGAGGACTTGAAGCACCTGCACATAAGCTGCACTTGCTGAAATTCATTTAGAGGAAGTGCAAAATTATAGTTATGAACATCAAGGAGTTTAGGCTGGGAGGATAGAGGTTGTAGTCTTCGAATATGGAGAAGGATCCTGGGATAAACAGAGTACCGAGCATATTAACAGAATAGTATCCACTTTAAGGCGATGCCTTGATGCCCCTGAGGGGCTCTTGATTCAAGGAATTGTATTTGTCTTCCTTGGATTGATATTGATTTCATCTTATACGCCAGGCTCTTTATGACTCCCTATGGGTTTACTAGGTCCTCATTAAAACATAATAATGAAATAGTTTAGGTGACATACGCGTTTCAAACAAACTAAAAAATGGTTTTCAGGAATATTAAAAAATTCTTCAAGACCTTATACCAAACATAGGAGAAACTGTAGGAAAGAATAATTAGATGAGACATTATAACCTATAAGATACTCAGAGGACTTGACAGTACTGATTGTTTGAAAGGCAGGAATCGGGAACTAGGAAGGACAGGTGGAGGTTTACCTGGAGAGAGTTCCGGGGGTCAACGCCCCCGCGGCTCGGTCTGTGACAAGGCCTCATGGTGGATCAGAGCCTGATCAACCAGGCTGTTACTGCTGGCCGCACGCAGTCCGACGTACGAACCACAGCCCGGCTGGTCAGGTACCGACTTTAGGTGCCTGTCCAGTGCCTGCTTGAAGACAGCCAGGGGTCTATTGGTAATTCCCCTTATGTACGCTTATTGTGTTGTCTCTCAACGTGCTAGTAGCACCCCTGCTTTTCATTGGAGGGATGTTGCATCGTCTGCCGAGTCTTTTGCTTTCTTAGGAAGCGACTCTCGTGTGCAAGTTTGGTACTAATCCCTCTAGGATTTTCCAAGTGTATATAATAATGTATCTCTCCCGCCTGCGTTCTAGGGAGTACAGGTTTAGGAACTTCAAGCGTTCCCAGTAAATGAGGTGGTTTATCGCAGTTATGCGTGCTGTGATGGTTCTCTGCACATTTTCTAGTTCAGCAATTTCACCTGCCTTGAAAGGTGCAGTTAGTGTGCAGCAATATTTCAGCCTAGATAGAACAAGCGACCTGAAAAGTGTCATCATGGTCTTGGCATTCCTGGTTTTGAAGGTTCTCATTATCCATCCTGTCATTTTTCTAGCAGATGCGATTGCTACAGTGTTATGGTCCTTGAAGGTGAGATCCTCTGACATGACCACTCCTAGGTCTTTGGCATTAGTTTTTCGCTCTATTGTGTGGTTGTAATTTGTTTTATACTCCGATGAAATTTTAATTTCCTCACGTTTTCCATATCGGAGTAATTGAAATTTCTCATCATTGAACTTCATATTGTTTTCTGCAGCCCATTTAAAGATTTGGTTTATGTCCGCCTGGAGTCTTGCAGTGTCTTCAATGGTGTACACTGTCATGCAGATTCGGATGTCATCTGCAAAGGAAGGCACGGCACTGTGGTTTATATACCTGTCTATGTCCGATATGAGGATGAGGTACAAGATGGGAGCGAGTACTGTGCCTTGTGGAACAGAGTTTTGACCGTAGCCGCCTCAGACTTTACTCTGTTGACTACTATTCTTTGTGTTCTATTTGTTAGGAAATTATAGATCGATCTGCCAACTTTTCCTATTATTCCTTTATCACGCATTTTGTGAGCAAACCTCAAGTGCCACAGAGTTAATTTGTTTTAGATATAGGTTAGGATCTGAGATGCTTAGGCTATCTTTCCAGTTTATATCATTTAGGACTTGGTTTACTTGGTCCCACCTTATGTTTTTGTTATTGAAGTTGAATTTGGTGAAGGCTCCATCGCGACTGATCACATTTTGTCGGTCTGGGGCCCCCGCATGCATGTCTGGACCTCTCTTATATTGTGATCTGAGTATATTGTTTTTGATATGGTGACTTTTCGTATCAGATCATCATTGTTAGTGAAGATGAGGTCCAGAATATTCTCCATCTTGTAGGCTCTATTATTTGCTAGTTTAAGGTGAATTTAGTGCAGAGATTTAAAAGCTCGTGTGTGTGCGAGTTTTCATCTGAGCTGCCTCCTGGTGTTATCTCTGCTACCACATTATTTGCAAAATTCCTCCATTTTAGGTGCCTGAGGTTGAAGTCCCCCAGTAGCAAGATGTTGTGGGCAGGAGCTGGAAGGTTTTCCAGACAGTGGTCAATTTTCAGAAGCTGTTCCTGGAATTGTTGGGACGTTGCATCCGGAGGCTTTTATACAACCACGATGACCAGGTTTTGATTCTTGATCTTTACTGCTAAAACTTCAACTACATCATTTGAGGCATTTAGTAGTTCTGATCATATAAGTGACTCTGTGATATACAGGCCAACCCCATCCCCCTCCTTTTGCCTGTTCACTCTGTCACATCTGTCCAAGTGATCCTTTATGTGGGTCTCTGTGAAAGCCGCAAACATTGCATTTGACTCTGTAAGCAGTCCACGGATGTAAGGTATCTTGTTGTTTGTTGCTGGCTTTAGACCCTGTATATTTGCAAAGATGAATGTCGTCGGATTGGTGGTATTGGTTGTATGGGGGGATGGTCTTTTTTTCCTGGCACTAATATCTGTTGTTCTGGAGTGAAGGCCATTGACTGTGATTCCACTCTAGAAATGATTGCAGTTGGTGTACGATTTCTGTCATTTCCTGCCAGCTCTTTTTCCTTCCTGGCGCTAAAAAACCTTTCTCTCTGGAGTGGCTTTGGCTACCCAGGTTTTCCCATGGTCTGGATGTTCTGTGTCGTCTTGTACCCTTTAGGTGGTGTGCCTGGCAATATACGTTATAACACTGTCTTTCCTGAACTGATGAGTGGCACATTTCAGGGTGGAAAAGCTTACAGAAAGGGAGGTTGCATTTTCCTGTTGTCATATGGGCACGGCATTTTCTGGGGTGGTCAAAGTTGCATGTCCCATCTGTTTTCCCAGATAGTCCATGCCTGCAGATACCAAGTGCATAATATTT
Source organism: Cherax destructor (assembly GCA_009830355.1). Lineage (NCBI taxonomy): Eukaryota > Metazoa > Arthropoda > Malacostraca > Decapoda > Parastacidae > Cherax > Cherax destructor. The sequence goes on along the minus strand of WNWK01001750.1, from coordinate 71,817 downwards.
GCATAGGCCTGGTTTCTGTTTGCCTTGTTTTTTTGTGACTGTGTTCCCTACTGTATTCCCTACTGGTGCGTGTTTTCTGTCTCATTTCTATCTTCAGCACTAGTGCTAACATCCCCTTTTGTTCCATCTCCAACACTAGCACCTTCAGGAGCACTGTCCTCCAGGACAACACTAGCACCCTCATGAGCACTATCCTCCAGGACAACACTAGCACCCTCAGGAGCACTGTCCTCCAGGACAATACTAGCACCCTCAGGAGAACTATCCTATCCGACAGGAGCGCTGTCGTTCAATACAGCCCCGTCCAAACCACCCATCTTATTTTCCCAGCTGTCATACCATGTTGACATGTCTTTTAAGGAGGATCTTTTATTGGTATTCTTGTCTTTTAATATAGATGTAATTTTCTCATACAGGTGCATCTCGTTTGGGCAGACCCAAAAACATCTCTCTGAGTTTATGTCAAGTTTGGTCACTGGTTGAAAATCCCTGCATATACCATGGGACCATTGACCACAGAGATTGCAAGCAATCCAGGCCTGTTTTCGTCCCTTACCCTTTCTACAGACTACACAGATCTTCATGGTGGTGGTCATCTTACAACACTTGACAACTCTCCTAGCTAGCTAGTCTATAATTTCTCGAAGTACTTAGTTATTTTTAACAGTTCCTCTGATTTGGCTTATTTCCAACGAATCCGTTTGAATCCGGTCCTTTGTTCACTTATTTCTTGGACGAATCCGGGCGAATCCGGTTTGTGGCTCACTGTATATTTTAACAAATAACCACCTTAAAAGTAGATCTGTCTATTTGTATTGTATCTATTTGTTGTAGTTGCTGTTTTGGTGTTTAAGATGAAGTAAATCACAGGGACATTAGTAAGTACTTCTTCAGCTCTAGAGTCTTCAAGTGTAATGAATGGCTTAGATAGGTGGTGACAACAACACCACACTGTTGAAGTGGTGACAACACCACCACACACTGTTGAAGTGGTGACAACACCACCACACACTGTTGGAGTGGTGACAACAACACCACACACAGTTGAAGTGGTGATAGTAGACACCACACACTGTTGAAGTGGTGATGGCAGACACCACACACTGTTGAAGTGGTGACAACAACACCACACACAGTTGAAGTGGTGATAGCAGACACCACACACTGATGAGGTGAGGGAAACAAACTCTACACACTGTTTCAAGGGTAGATACAACAGGGTTCATGAGGCAGGAAACCTGACACCTGTCGTTTTGAGGTTAAACACACACACAAAACCAACTGAGCAAAATGTCTAATGACAAGTGTCCTGAAAGACCGGTAACTAATACAAAAAAAGACATTGCCTGTGACAAACGGTAACTAGCAAACAGTGTGACAAAAACCACTTAAAACAAACTCCAAAGTGTACAGTTCACTTGCTGTTTCTAGCACTTCTCTTCCTACACAGCCACATCTTTCTCTATGTATCCTACCTCATTTCTTCCACCTTCCATCCTTGCCGGCAATGTGGACTAACAAGTTAAAAAGTAGATATGATAAAGCTGTTTCGCGTTAGTTGGTTGAAAGAGGTGAAGCCAAGAGCTAGAGCTCACCACTCAAATAGGTAATTACAAGGAAGTCGTGTGATGTCAACTTTTCCTGCGGCCAGCTCCGGCACGGAGTAACACAAAATAATCAAACTCTGTGTTTGTGTTGGGATCGTCATAACAATGTGTGTATATATTGGCAGGACACACAAGCAAGTGCTTGGCGGCGCTGTTCACAGTCACTGTGGGACGGGTCGAGGAAATTTCTGCTGATGCAAGTACAGAATATCAAGTCCACCTGGACACGTATAGCCAGGCTTCATAATGGAGACAACATTAGGAACAGTGGATTTTTTTTTCAAATTTGAGTGGGCTGCATTGTAGGAGAAGGTACAATATAAACGGTCCAGTGGATATATAGATGAACCCTAAATTTTATGGTGACTAATTTTCTCATCATTGAACCTCGTTTAGGTATCTAGAGTGACAATCCAACGGGTGTCGCTATCACTCATGAGGAATTTTAATATTTATGTTAGATACTTAAATATTAAGTATTTTAATCAAATTTACTGCAAACAATATTTTTATAGATATAGATAACAGCAAGATAATTTTACATAAATCGGATATCCAAAATGGCTGTCATTCTTAACCTAAAACAGTAGCTACAGACATTGAGATATATTCTCCTTCCCACCGACCTTTGTATTAGTCAGAGAAAGAACAGTGAACGAGACCATAGTACAGGTTTACCTTCATAAAGCTTACATTAATTTTGGGTCAGATTCAGAGAACATTAACCAAACATTTCACCATGTACCTAGAGATGCCACTGAAATAGATAATACAATGTGATCAACAGCTAGATGTATTTAGGTCGCTGCTCTATCAGAGGAAAGTATCCCTCGTATTCCATAACCCCAATCCCATGTTCTTCAATGCACGCGATTGGAATAGTGGTATAAGTTGATAATGCAGTTAGATAGTAACAATGAAGATTTGAAGGTAATCAGAAGAGGCATTCATGATTTATTAACCATTCAAAGAGACCAATATCCTAAAATACACAAGCACATTGAGCTTGAAGTCGCTCATAAGTTGCATTATCAAGTTATCAGCATGGAAGAGTTGAAGCTAATAAGATGCCACACTCAGATATTGTTTTATTTAAAACAGATAATTGTTTACAATTTCTTCCAAAAAAGAAAGGTGGGATCTACACAGGTCAAAATCAGCCCTATCTTTTCTCTAAGGTAGACTGATGAGCTTCTAAGAAAATAAGTACAGTAAGTTTTATGTACGTTTAGTGAACCTAACATAAAATTTTTAACAACAGTCTTAAGTTGATTTAACCAACGATGACCAAATAAAGTCAAACACTGACTTATTTCTGATCAGAAGAGACTGAAACCAATTTGATTAATAAATCTGGCACATGATAACTAACATAACCTAAAATTAAGAGGAACCAGAAGATGCATTGTCCAGTTATTGCACAGAATCTAACAAGGCTCTGCATACACAGCCTTAACCCCATGAAAACTTCTGTCCATTTCATACGATCCATCAGCCATTGAAGATTGATGCCGTTTACAATTGTTATATTTGAGTCAGAGAAAGCTCTAAACACATAGGGTGCCATATAATGCCTGTGGAATGGAGGCAATAAAATTCGATCCAAGCAAGGGGAAGATAAGTCTAGTTCCTTGGATCAAGAGCCCCTCACCAGCATCAAGGCAAAATAGTGCAATAAGGTAAAATAATTCTATACAATTTCTAGATTAAAAGTGGCTAAACGACATCTACATACTCCATTAAATATACCAACCTTCTAAATAAGATGTACCTGCTGGTGAAATTTTGAATGCGATCAGAGACACCTGTCTCCTGGAGTTTACCTGGAGAGAATTCCAGGGGTCAACGCCCCCGTGGCCCGGTCTGTGACCAGTCACCACATAGAAACAGAATTTGGGAATGACTTATGTACCATTGTTCATATGTCACCCACACATACAAATATTCCCATGAATCTTGTCCAAGCTACATTACACAAGCGTTTAAAATTTGAAGCCGATCGAATAGGGCGTCCTCAGGTAATAAATGAAAATTTGTGGGAAAGCAAGGGAAAGTGTTGCTGAGAATGTTCTGAAAAATAGGAAAGTCTTCCTCATTGAACTTAAAAACACCATAAAACCGCGGATTTTTATTTTCCCGGTATTTTTTCTCATTTACAATCTATGTAGAGGTCTTTACAATACTGTAAGGAAAAAAAATGTCATTTTGATATTTACAAAAAATGATAAAAGTTTGACCCACATACCCCAAAATTAATACAAAAAATACTTGCTATTAAGATATACCAGCATTTAGGGTTTGAAGCTGATCAGAAGAGGCATTTACTAGTTATTACATGGGAAACAATTTTCTTAATAAAATGGGCTAATTGACATTTACACAGCTCAAAGTAAATGGCAGGCTGTTTTAATAAAGCCCACCAATGGTAAAAGTCTGAAGCCGATCAGAAAAAGGCATTCACGAGTAATTGATCTGATTCCAACGATACGTAGTTTTTTAACTATTTCAATAATTAAATTTCAAATTGGCACCTACTCGGACTAAGCTGATGGGTTATCATCCTTATAGAATGTTTTTTTTTTTTTTATTAACACATCGGCCGATTCCCACCAAGGCAGGGTGGCCCGAAAAAGAAAAACTTTCATCATCATTCACTCCATCACTGTCTTGCCAGAAGGGTGCTTTACACTACAGTTTTAAAACTGCAACATTAACACCCCTCCTGCAGAATGCCGGCACTGTACTTCCCATCTCCAGAACTCAAGTCCGGCCTGCCGGTTTCCCTGAATCCCTTCATAAATGTTACTTTGCTCACACTCCAACAGCACGTCAAGTATTAAAAACCATATGCCTCCATTCACTCCTATCAAATACGCTCACACATGCTTGCTGGAAGTCCAAGCCCCTCGCACACAAAACTTCCTTTACCCCCTCCCTCCAACCTTTCCTAGGCCGACCCCTACACCGCCTTCCCTCCACTACAGATTTATACACTCTCGAAGTCACTCTGTCTCGTTCCATTCTCTCTACATGTCCAAACCACCTCAACAACCCCTCCTCAGCTCTCTGGACAATCGTTTTGGTAATCCAGCACCTCCTCCTAATTTCCAAACTCCGAATTCTCTGCATTATATTCACACCACACATTGACCTCAGACATGACATCTCCACTGCCTCCAGCCTTCTCCTCGTTGCAACATTCATCACCCATGCTTCACACCCATATAAGAGCGTTGGTATAACTATACTCTCATACATTCCCTCTTTACTTCCATGGACAAGGTTCTTTGTCTCCACAGACTCCGAAGTGCTCCACTCACCCTTTTCCCTCATCAATTCTATGATTCACCTCATCCTTCATAGACCCATCCGCCGACATGTCCACTCCCAAATATCTGAATACATTCACCTCCTCCATACTCTCTCCCTCCAATCTGATATCCAATCTTTCGTCACCTATTCTTTTGTTATCCTCATCACCTTACTCTTTCCTATATTCACTTTCAATTTTCTTCTTTACACACCCTACCAAATTCATCCACCAACCTCTGCAGCTTCTCTTCAGAATCTCCCAAAAGCACAGTGTCATCAGCAAAAGCAACTGTGACAACTCCCACTTTGTATTTGCTTCTTTATCTTTTAGCCCAACACCTCTTGCCAAGACCCTCGCATTCACTTCTCTTACAACCCCATCTATAAATATATTGAACAACCACGGTGACATCACACATCCTTGTCTAAGGCCCACTTTTACTGGGAAATAGTCCCTTCCCTCCTACACACTCTAACCTGAGCCTCACTATCCTCATAAAAACTCTTCACTGCTTTCAGTAACCTTCCTCCTATTCCATACACCTGCAACATCTGCCACATTGCCCCCTATCTACCCTATCATACGCCTTTTCCAAATCCATAAATGCCACAAAAACATCTTTACCCTTATCCAAATACTGTTCACCTATATGTTTCACTGTAAACACTTGGTCTACACACCCCCTACCTTTCCTAAAGCCCCCTTGTTCATCTGCTATCCTGCTTTCTGTTTTACTCTTAATTCTTTCAATAATAACTCTACCATACACTTTACCAGGTACACTCAACAGACTTATTCCACTATAATTTTTGCACTCTCTTTTGTCCCCTTTGCCTTTATACAAGGGAACAATACACGCTCTCTGCCAATCCCTAGGTACCTTACCCTCTTCCATACATTTATTAAATAATGGCACCAACCACTCAAAAATTATATCCCCACCTGCTTTTAACATTTCTATCTTTATCCCATCAATCCCAGCTGCCTTACCCCTTTCATTCTACCCACTGCCTCACGAACTTCCCCTACACCCACAACTGGCTCTTCCACACTCCTACAAGATGTTATTCCTCCTTGCCCTACACACGAAATCACAGCTTCCCTGTCTTCATCAACATTTAACAAATCCTCAAAATATTCTCTCCATCTTCCCGATACCTCTAACTCTCCATTTAATAACTCTCCTCTCCTATTTTTAACTGTCAAATCCATTTGTTCTCTAGGCTTCCTCAACTTATTAATCTCATTCCAAAACTTTTTCTTATTTTCAACAAAATTTGCTGATAACATCTCACCCACTCTCTCATCTGCTCTCTTTTACATTGCTTCACCACTCTTTTAACCTCTCTTTTCTCTCCATATACTCTTCCCTCCTTGCATCACTTCTACTTTGTAAAAACCTCTCATATGCTAACTTTTTCTCCCTTACTACTCTCTTTACATCATCATTCCACCAATCACTCCTCTTCCCTCCCGCACCCACTCGCCTGTAACCACAAACTTCTGCTGAACACTCTAACACTACATTTTTAAATCGACCCCATACATTTTCGACCCCATTGCCTACACTCTCACTAGCCCATCTATCCTCCAATAGTTGTTTATATCTTACCCTAACTGCCTCCTCTTTTAGTTTATAAACCTTCACCTCTCTTTACTTACTGATTCTATTTTCCTTGTATCCCATCTACCTTTTACTCCCACTGTAGCTATAACTAAAAAGTGATCTGATATATCTGTAGCCCTCTATAAACATGTACATCCTGAAGTCTACTCAACAGTCTTTTATCTACCAATACATAGTCCAACAAACTACTGTCATTACGCCCTACATCATATCTTGTATACTTATTTATCCTCTTTTTCTTAAAATATGTATTACCTATAACTAAACCCCTTTCTATACAAAGTTCAATCAAAGGGCTCCCATTATCATTTACACCTGGCACCCCAAACTTACCTACTACACCCTCTCTGCATGTTTCTCCCACTTTAGCATTTAGGTCCCCTACCACAATTTCTCTCTCATTTGGTTCAAAAGTTCCTATACATTCGCTTAACATCTCCCAAAATCTCTCTCTCTCCTCTACACTCCTCTCTTCTCCAGGTGCATACACGCTTATTATGACCCACTTTTCGCATCCGACCCTTATTTTAATCCACATAATCCTTGAATTTACACATTTATATTCCCTCTTTTCCTTCCATAACTGATCCTTCAACATTATTGCTACCCCTTCCCTAGCTCTAACTCTCTCAGATACTCCTGACTTAATCCCATTTATTTCTCCCCACTGAAACTCGCCTACCCCCTTCAGCTTTGTTTCGCTTAGGGCCAGGACATCCAACTTCTTTTCATTCATAACATCGGCAATCATCTCTTTCTTATCATCCGCACTACATCCACGCACATTCAGACAACCCAATTTTATAAAGTTTTTCTTCTTCTCGTTTTTAGTAGATTTGTACAGGAGAAGGGGTTAGTAGCCCATTGTATCGTCAGTAATGTTTTGAAACAATTTAGAAGTATTCCTTAGTTATTAAATAAAAAATGAATATCGCTATTTATTCAATAAAATTGGCAAATTAGGATTTATACCACTCCGTGGCAGCGTGAGCCTTGTGTTCAATAAACCACACAAAATTTGAAGTCGATCAGATGAGTCATTCTCTAGTTATGGCTCAGATTCCAACTATTCAGATTTTTTTACTACAACAGATTTGTCTCCACGCAACGAATTAATAGGTACAATTCTTTCCTAAGATGCATCAGCCATTACATTTTGGAGCCGTTCAGAAGAGGTAAACTGAAAATTATTAAACTTGATTTAATGGTAATACAAATGTCACGCTATTTCACATATTAAGTTGTCAAAGCTGCAACTACACATTTGATCTTCGCTCTCCACCGTCATCGAACTGTTTTGAATGTTTGAGGCTACGATACTAGGGATTTCGGATGTTATCCGAGCTATTCCAGCAGGATAGGAATGAGTTCAACAGCTTTGGTCATAGGGCAAGTGAACATGCCAGTTGTTCAATATTTTGACCCTCGGTACCACGCACAAATGTTGAAAATTTGAAGACAAGGCGTACTCGAGTTATGAACAAAATAAAATTGAAAAGTTGGAAGAGAAAAATTCAGGCAACTTATTAAAGGTACTTCTTGGGAATACCTAATAATTACAGTAACTTCTGCATTTAAAAGTACAGATAATATCTCTACTAACAGCTATGACTAACCTGTCTTCCTTTTCTCTATTAACAAGACCGTCCATATACCATTCCGTAGTTCTTGCTTGTGATGCTCAATGTGCCTTTCCCTTTAGAAATCTGTCTAAGGGTTCTCCATGCAGCTTACTCATTGCTCCGAGATAGCTGAGACCATACCTGGTATAATGAATGTGACCTGCATCGATGACGTAGAGCATTATTTCCAAAATTGTAGTGGCCACACTTCTTTTCGTTCACCTCTACTGACCATTATCATCAATAATGTTGTTTTTATAGTGTTTTCTACCTGATATTTTGTTGTCCTTCTTTTTTGTGATCTGTATTTTAGTTCTTACAAAGATCATCCAATATATTGACTTCACCCAGAATCTCAGGTAGAATCTTCCTCACTATAATGCGCAGTGCTCTTGGATTCTGGGATAATTCTTTCCTGGTAGTATCTTTGGCACACCAGCAAAGGCAGCTTTCATTAGTTCCTCCAGTCCACTGCCAGCTATTAGACCCCCTTATAGCACCAACATAGTTCATGAGAAAGTACATCACTTCAAGGATAAGGATGAAATCCTCACCGAAAAGTCGCCGTACATTAAGACCCACATAATGCAGGTGAAGATATGCTATGAATAAAGTTGGTGCTTGCCTAGCTATTTTTGACAATCTCTTGGCTTCCAGCAGTGCTATTTTCATTGTGTTAGGATGTTGAGTCATGCTTTTATGCATGTTTTTACTTCCTGTGCAATCATTCGAGATATCTTCGTCTTGAAGCCATCAATCACTGATGCAACAACACTAAACAAGTCAAAATCACTAGATTTTGATCTTTCCGCTAGGATTCTTGAGTCTTTTAATTGTGGGTTTTATTTTGGTTGTTATCAGTCTGTGGAGATCTTTCAACAAACCGGCCGTATCCCATTAAGGCAGGATGGCCCAAAAAGGAATACGAAAGTTTCTCGTTTTTAAATTTAGTAATATATACAGGAGAAGGGGTTACTAGCCACTTGTTCCCGGCATTATGTGAAGATATTTGCGTCATTAATGAGGGCAAATAGTAGGCTGATGTAAGTCGATTAGGTGAAGAAATATTTACATCGAAATTATCTACAATGACTTGCTTTATTCATGTATCTGATGAATGAATACCACTTAGTTTTGATTCGTGTGATGCAGCCAATGCTACTGAGGCTATGGTTCCCACAATTTTCACCAGGAGGACCTTATATATATATATATATATATATATATGCAAAAAGATCACAGTAAACAGGTGATATCAAATATGAAGACACCACTATGAAAATAGAATTAAGTTGACTACTCACATTATCAAGGAACTATTAGTTCCATGATAATGTGAGTAGTCACGAAAGCGCTTGGAATTCTTCTATTTTTCATAGTGGTTGTCTTGATATATATATATATATATATATATATATATATATATATATATATATATATATATATATATATATATATATATATATATAGAGAGAGAGAGAGAGAGAGAGGATCCACCTCTGGTGAAAATTGTGGGACCCATAGCCTCGGAGAAGTGGATAAAAGGCTTCAAGGAAGAATATTTGGATTTCTTCCTGAAACCATTTGAATATTCCACTTCCCCTACCACCCCTTCTTTTCATTCTTTTTTACCAATAGGGATATTTTATTACATAATATGGTACAAAAGATTTAAGAGAGACATTGTTGATATAATGATAGCATATACAGTACATGAGGTGTACATGAGATACATGTCTAGTACATATTGTTACGTGTTTGTCACTGATGATAATGCGAAAATATCATCCAGCTCCTCAGAGCTGAGGCGCGTGCCCAAGATACAGCAGGCATTACCCCCTCTGAACAGCAGCGCTGAGTCGCTGGAACAAAAAACTAGCTGCCCTGGGATCCCTAGTTACCCTGATGAGTCTTTTGCCTAGCTCCTTAAGGAACTTAGATGCACTGTTCCCCATGAGCAAAGGGTTTCCGAGCCTGTGGGAACAAATATATAATGATAGGCAAGTTCTCTGTATTTTCTAGACTTCTGGGACTCCCTGAAGGTGGCAGCTGCTCCTTCTTCCTCCCTGGTGTATTGGAGATATGTATCAGCCAAGGTAGATGCACATGTGTAGTCCCACACCACCTGCTTGTCGTCTGTCCAGGCTTGAAGGCTGATATGATACCATCTGGACGCTTTTGGCTGCCATTAGATCTGCATAGTTGGGGTGACTCTCTTATTGCTGGGCATCCGGCTGTTGTAAGGCTCCTCTTGATAATGTTATTAACCTCTTTATGTCTTGCAGTCTTTCCCTCGGATTTACGGCACACAAGACCATGGTACCTGAATCGGTCTGCTGCTTCACTGCCACAAATACACCTGTGTTCGGCGAGAATAGGGGCGGCAAGTCGAAGGGCAACACCAATGCGGATGGTCTGTGGGTCGAGGCGTGTGCCAAAGCTGGAGTTGGGAACAGCCAACAGAAAGTCCCCTGCATGAGAAGATCTCACCGCCAGGAGGCCGGCTCTATCCTTCCCCGACACACTCTGAAGCATTGTTGAGGCTATGTTCTCTACTATTGGGCCATCCCAGTGCGACTGTAGTTGTTGGGGGGTACAGGCTTAGTTTCAGAGCCCGTTAAATTATCCCATATCATGACTCCATCAACGAACTTTTGGTCATGGACTCCAATTTTGTTTCTAAGATGTTCAGGGAGAACTGCTGCTACAAGTCCACTGGATGCAACGCATGAGGACAGGAAAGCAGGTAGCGCAATCTGTGATGACTTGCGGACACCAATGCCTCCTAGTCTGACTGGAAGTGTAGCTTGATCCCACTGCCCATCTTCTAGAGTAAGGTTATATACTTTAATAAAAATCTGCCTCAGGATACTGTCATATTCGTGCAGTATAGGGTTATCATATGAAGGTGCACATCTTAGGAAATATGCTAACCTGGGCAGACTCAAGCATTTTGTGAGAAGGTACACGGCATCATTGGTGTCAATATTGCCTGTTCGTTGTTCCATTCTCCTCAATTCTTCCAGTTTCTTCCTGAGAATTGCGTCAATGGCATCGCTTCCCAGAGGTGCTCCAAGCAAGACGCTATTTGTGGGGGCAATGACTGATGCTCCTGGTAGTTTTGATCTCTCTGCATCTATCACTTGTTGATTGACTGAGATGATTTCACATTTGGATGGATTCAGGATGAGACCCATTTCCTGTCCCCGTGTCATCATCTGTGTAAGATCATCTAGAAGGGACTCCTCTGTACCTGCTAGTGTGCCATCATCTAGGTACCAGATGTTTAGCTCACTTGTCAGTCTGACTGTGATTTCCCTAACTGCTATACAGAAGAGAAATGGTGCGAGAGGATCCCTTTGCTGGACACCCTCTAATGATGTGATTTCATGCTCTCCAAACAGGAGCATTGATTCCTTGTTATATCCAGCTGAAACAAAAGGGAAGATAATAGGGAAATGTTCTTGTACAGCTGCTAATACCACGTCTCATTTCAGGAGATTAAATGCATTCTTGAAATCTAATTTTACCACTGCATTGCCCTCAGGCAGGTTGTTGATATTCGCCCTTGTTGCATGAACCGCTGCTTCACTTCCTTGAGAGATCCCAAAGCCAAGCTGGTTTGGTTGAAGCATCATGGCCGCCTCTGCGCGAATACTTCGGACAGCAGCTTTGGAAACGAGGCAGCGAAAAGTGTTGCCCACTGCAATTGGCCTAATTCCTCCATCCTTCTTTCCGAATAAGGCAAGCGAAAATTTGTGAATGCAATAATTTCGCAAAAATCATTCTGAACCTAACGAAAAAAAATATATTTCATTTTGCTTCTTTATTATTAAATTATCCTAAACTTATCTTAAATATATTTAGTTGGATTAGGCTAAATTAAATTGCGCTTGTTATAATAAGGTTAGGTAAGTTTTCTAAGGTTCTTTTGGTACAAAATTATTAATTTTTACATTAACATTAATGAAAAAAAAATATCTTTAAACGTATAAGAGAAAATTTTAGAAAGGGCTTAATTTTAAATGAGTTCTTGCTAATTGACCAGTTTTACCTATTCGACACGACACACACACTAACATACATACATATGCATACACTGACATACAAGATATGATGTAGGGCTTAATAACAGTAATTTATTGGACTATGTATTGGTAGATAAAAGACTGATGGGTAGACTTCAGGATGTGCATTATTTTTTAGTAGTAGCTACAATGTGAGTAAAATGTAGATGGGATACAAGGAAAAAGGCAGCAGCAAGTATGAGAGAGAGGTGAAGGTTTATAAACTAAAGGAGGAGGAAGTTAGGGTAAGATATAAACAACTATTGGAAGAAAGATGAGCTAGTGAGAGTATAGACAATGAGGTTGAAGCGGTATGAGGTAGATTTAAGAATGTAGTGTTAGTGTTCAGCAGAGGTGTGTGGTTACAGGAAAGTGGGTGCGGGAGGGAAGAAGAGCGATTGGTGGAATAATGAGGTAAAGAGAGTAGTAAGAGAGAAAGAGGAAGTGATAAAAGGAGGGGGAAGTATATGGAGAGGTTAAAAGGATGGTGAAGGAATGTAAAAGGTCAGCAAATGAGTGGGTAAGATGCTATCAACAAATTTTGTTGAGAATAAGAAAATGCTTTGGAGTGAGATTAATAAGTTGACAAAGCCTATGAAACGAATGGACTTGACAGTTAAAAACAAGAGAGGAGAGTTATTAGATGGAGAGTTGGAGGTATCGGGAAGATGGAGGAAATATTTTGAGGAACTGCTAAATGATAAAGATAGGGAAGCTGTGACTTCGTGAATTGGGCAGGGAGATATAGCATCTTGTAGGAGTGAGGAACGGCCAGTTGTGAGTGTGGGGAAGGTGCGTGAGGCAGTGGGTAGAATGAAAGGGGGTAAAGCGGCTGGGATTAATGGGATAAAGTCAGAAATGTTGAAAGCAGATGGGGATATAGTTTTAGAATGGCTGCTGCTTTTATTTAATAAATGTATGGAAGAGGGGAAGGTATCCAGGGATTGGCAGAGAGCATGCATAGTTCCTTCGTATAAAGACAGAGGGGACAAAAGAGAGTGTAAAAATTATATGGGGAATAAGCCTGTCGGGTATACCTGTTAAAGGGTATGGTAGAGTTATTATTGAAAGAATTAAGAGTAAGACAGAAAGCAGGATCACAGATGAACAAGGAGGCTTTAGGAAGGGCAGGGGGTGTGTAGCCTGTTCACAATGAAGTATATAGGTGAACAGTATTAAAAGAAGGGTAAAGAGGTTTTCGTTGTATTTATGGATCTGGAAAAGGCATATGATAGGGTGGATAAGGGAGCAATGTGGCAGATGTGACAAATGTGTGGAATAGGTAGTAGATTACTGAAAGCAGTTAAGAGTTTTTAAGAGGATACTGAGACTCATGTTAGAGTATGTAGGAGAGAGGGAGATTATTTCCCATTAAAGGTAGGCCTTAGACAGGGATGCGTGATGTCAACATGGTTGTTCAATATATTTTTAGATGGGGTTGTAAGAGAAGTGAATGCTCGGAATTATGAGATAAGTGGGAGTTGTCACAGGTGTTTTTTTCTGGTGACACTGTGCATTTGGGAGATTCTGAAAAGAAGTTGCACAGGTTGGTGGACGAGTTTGGAAGAGTATGTAAAAGAGGGCAATTAAAAGTGGATATAGGAAAGAGCAAGGTGATGAAGATGACAAAAAAATTTGGTAATGAAAGATTGGATATCAGATTAGAGGGAGGGAATGTGGAGGAAATGAGTGTTTTCAGATATTTGGGAGTGGACTTGTCAGCAGATGAGTCTATGAAAGACGAGGTGAATCATAGAATTGATGAGGGAAAGAAGGTGAGTGGTGCACTGAGGAGTCTGTGGAGATATAGAACGTTATCCATGGAAGCAAAGAGGGAAATGTATAAGAATCTAGTGGTATCAACGCTCTTATATGGGTGTGAAGCATGGGTGGTGAATTTTGCAACAAGGAGAAGGCTGGATGCAGTGGAGATGTCGTGTCTGAGGTCAATGTGTGGTGTGAATATAATGCAGAGAATCCGTAGCTTTAGCTTAGAAATTAGGAGGTACACGGTTTCTGAAAGTATTATCCAGAAGGCTGAGGAGGGGGTTGTTGAGGTGGTTCGGACATTTAGAGAGGTTGGAGAGGTGGATTTCCAGCAAGCTTGCGTGGAGATAAATGTTTTTTATGACGACGTACTGTTGGAGTGTGAGAAAAGTAGTATTTATGAAGGGATTCAGGAAAACCGGTTAGCCGGATTTGAGTCCTGGAGGTGGGAAGTACCTGCGCTCCGAAGGAGTGGTGTTCATATGTTGCAGTTTTTAAACTGTAGTGTAGGCATGTTTCTGGCAAGACAATGATGGAGTGAATGATGATGAAAGTGTTTCTTCTTTTTAGGGTCACCTTGCCTTGGTGGGAAACGGCCGATGTGTTAATAAAAAAATAACATACGAGCATATATACACATGTATATGCGTATACATACACTAACATACATATAAAAACTCACACACAAAAATATACATATAAAAACCCTTACACTAACATACATATAAAAACCCTTACACTGACATACACATAAAAACCCTTACACTAACATACATATAAAAACCCTTACACTAACTTACATATAAAAACCCTTACACTAGCATACATATAAAAACCCTTACACTAACTTACATATAAAAACCCTTACACTAACATACACATAAAAACCCTTACACTAACATACACATAAAAACCCTTACACTAACATACACATAAAAACCCTTACACTAACATACACATAAAAACCCTTACATTAATATACACATAAAAACCCTTACACTAACATACATATAAAACCCTTACACTAACATACATATAAAAACCCTTACACTAACATACATATAAAAACCCTTACACTAACATACATATAAAAACCCTTACACTAACTATACACATTTACTAGCTTACATATACTACATACACTAACATACTTATACATACACTTACACTAACATTCATACACTAACATTACTAGCTTACATATACATACACGTATACTAACATACTTACATATACATACACATACACTAACATACTTACATATACATACACACACACTAACATACTTATATATTCATACACACTAACATACTTATGTATACATACACACTAACATACTTATATATACATGCACATGCACTAACATACTTACATATACATACACATACACTAACATACTTATATATACATACACATACACTAACATACTTATATATACATACACATACACTAACATGCTTATATATATATATATATATATATATATATATATATATATATATATATATATATATATATAAATATATACATACACATACACTAACATACATATACATACACATACACTGACATACTTATATATGCATACACATATGCTTACATACCTACATATACATACACATTCACTAACATACTTATACATACACATACACTAACATACTTATATATACATACACATACACTATCATACATACATACAGATGAAATGTATAACAAAGTATCCTTAAAATTCTGATATAAGTGAAAAGGTATTTCATAAAATAATATTGAGTAGAAAAAACACGGTAGGGGCGGGGATTGAACTCTCGGTGAGTGAGTCGTTAAACTCCAGACCGACGCGTTAGCCACTGGACCAGCTGACTACAATAAGATTTCTTGAGTCAATATTGTGTAGTTTAAGTCTCTCGTGTGAAAAGTCTTAAAGAATGTAGTGGTAGTGTGGTTGTTGTGCAGAGGAAGCAGTGGTGGGTTGCTGGGTAGCCGACTACACTCCCCACACCACTTTCCCCTCCATCCTCTATAACAACAATCGATATTGAGTTAATAATAGAAGACGGAGCAACGCCATCCATCCCACCTTTAAGGAGGAAACCGAAAATTTTGTGGGTTTTTTTTTTTTGCAATACTGCGACTGATTTTGTAGAAGCGCCGTGATAACGCCTGTAATTTACTTGATAAAACCCTCAGAGTCTAAGAGGAAAGGAAATTATGTTAATGGAGAACTGACAGCCCTTTGCTAGGCAGGTTCAACCATTTTTTTATTTGTGTATGTCTAACGTGTTTTTGAAGTTACTCAATTTGGCAGTTTGTTGCACTCATCAGCAGTGTATGAACCACAGTTATACACTCTCTTAAAGAGCTTATCTTGACCAGAATGTCTTAAATTAGTCCTCTTCCGTTCTTTCATACAACCGCACTGCCTTCTATTTTTTTTTTTTTGTATGTTCTCTGCTTAACATTAGCACCACACATTCATATCTGAGATAGTTCCACTGCTTCCATAACTTTCCTTGCTTCAACATTTAAAATTAAGATCATTTACTGATACATCCAAGTAGCTAACCTCCAATCTAGCATTCGATCTTACATATATTTATACCAGTTCTCATCATCTTCTTGTCAACATTCACGTTCAGCTTCGTTCTTTTACACACTACTTCAATCTCCGCCACAAATTAAGGCAGACTCTCTTCTGAGTCTTTCAATAGCACTGCCATCTCTGACAGCAGTGACAACTCCACATTATATCAGATTTGTTTTCTTTGATGATCATTCCTCCATTGCTCGAGCATTCACTTATTTTATTGCTCAGTCTATAAACACATCAAACAACTACGGTGGCATCATACACTCTTGTCTAGCATCAACTTTTATTACAAAATGTTCAGATTCTTTCCTTCACACCCTGACTAGCTTTTATTTCATAATAATAATAATAATAAGTAATAAATGAGAATAAATATAATTCTGTTGAATGTTCTTACCGCTTCTGACATTTTACTATTAGGTAATATAGATAGGTTTTGAGGATACAGTTTTGCCAATTTACAGTTTTAATAAAGTCGAAATTGTAAGATTTCGAACAATAGCAAAACACCACTTCTGATCGGCTTCAAACTTTTAGTAATGGTGGGCTTTGCTCAGAGGAAGATTAGCACTGATTCTGGGTTGAACAAGTTTTAATTTGATCACTCCTTAAAATAAAGTGGTTTCTGTACAGTAACTGGGGAATGTTTCTTTCGATCGGCTTAAAACCCTAAATGTTGGTGTATCTTACTTGGATAAAAGTATGGACTATTTTTCGTTTATGTACCTACCGATTTGCTTATTTTATCGTTTATTTTTTTTTTAAATTCGTAATACTGATATAATTTGTGAATGTCAACCAAATGGCTTCATTTTGCTTAGTTCAAAATTCCCTAAACATTCACATATTTTTCGATTTGCTCAAAATTCCCTAAATATTAACTTAACACTTTCTCTACATTTCTCTTATCACTAGGATCATAAACACTTCTTACATTCCACTTTTAAACTCAACATTTATTTAAAACCTTCTTTCCTTCTTATAATTGTTTACTCAACATCACCACAGACCCCTCAAGGGAGGTTCCTTAACGCTGGTGAGGGGCTCTTGATCTAGGGAATTGGATCTGTGCTCCAGTTCCCTGAATTGAACCTGAATGCCTTCCATCTCCCCCTACAGGCGCTGTTTAATCCTACGGGTTTAGCGCCCACCATGATAATAATAATCAACATCACCACATCTTTAACTCTCACATATTGTATTTAGCTTTCACTGCAGCATACACCAGGCGTAGCTCCTTAACTCCAAATTTAAGTTTTTTGAACCATTTAAAAAAATTCCGCTCTGTTAGGACATCCATCTTCTTCTTGTTCTTCTCATTATTATTATTATTATTATTATTAGTAGTAGTAGTAGTAGTTCTACTATAATTATTATTATAATTATCATTATTTCATAATTATAATTTTTATTGTCATATTTTTTCACAAAAGGTAGCATAAAGGAAGCATACTGTAGCATAAACAGAGTAATCTTAGAGAGCATTAACCTCCATCCCCCTAAAGGAATAAAACCTCCTTGTACCAGGTCGTAAGGTAGATAGTGCCAGCAAGCTAAGTGGTGGTAGTCTGGTCGATGGAAAATTTGTCGAAGGAAATTCCTGTCTCCATGGTTCGTTAGTACGAAACGGTCTCTCCTTCCACTCTTCCCCTCTTCTCTCGTCTCTCTCTCTCTCACACACACACAGGAGGGGATAGGGGAGACATAATAACGCCATTTAAAATACTGAGGTGGACGAAGACAGGACGTTTCAGAGATGGGACACAGCAACAAGGGGTCACAACTGGAAGTTGAAGACTCAGATGAGTCACAGGGATGTTAGGAAGTATTTCTTCAGTCATAGAGTTGTCAAGAAGTGGAATAGTGTGGAAAGTGATGTAGTGGAGCCAGGATCCATATATAGCTTTAAGAAGAGGTATATGATAAAGCTCATGGAGAAAGGAGAGAGTGGACCTAGTATCGACCAGTGACGAGTCGGGGCCAGGAGCTATGAATCGATCCCTGAAACCACAATTAGGTGAGCACACACATTCACTGTCCTCTTCCGCCTCCTCTTTCTTCTCCTCTCCCCACTTGAGAATACTTAACACTTCGACATTTTAATATAACTAATCAGTATAAAAAATTTAAAACTATCACTGTATAATAATGCAAAAGTGAGCTAGTTCATAACGTTACAGATGACCCTTAAGAAAAATTGAAAAACTATCTCAGCGTAGCCGTTAAGTCATTTTATGAGAGTGTTGGGCACGCTCCGTGTCAGGGGATTGAGGCCAGCCAGACAGCCAGCCAGCCAGCCAGCCAGCCAGCCAGCCAGCCAGCCAGCCAGCCAGCCAGCCAGCCTGCCGCTGGCTGACGTGTGCTTTCCAGACCCACATCCATGATTTTTCAGGTTTTAACGTTCGCACATCCAGAATAGCCAAGATAGAGGGCCAGTACCACCAACATTCAGCGGAATTCACTTCAAGGAAGGGTTTTTTTAGATTTTTGCCGCCGAAGCGGCTAGTTTATCGTGCACCCATATTCATCCAGTGGACGATAGCGCAAGAGCATATGAATACACAAAAGGTCTAGGAACTAGGCCCCAAAAGGGTTAGCAGGAATACATCTGGATTTATATCTACAGTTCACTTATCTGTTGCAAGCAAATTTAGGTAGTAATTTGTTTAATTTGTCTGGTATCTTATTTTCATTAATCAGATATCTTGACATCATATAACAGCACACAGTGTTCAGTATATTGTTCGCCAAACTGACAGAAGTACTTTTAATCAAGTTTAAGCCTGACTAATACAACATTATTTGTTGTTCCATAATCGTACTTATTTACGTTTATGTTATCATAGTGGGTTATAGATCTACTCATGGCATTCTTATAACATTCAGTTTCATTATGGTAGCAAGATGATGGCGAAGTGTTCTCCATCTTCTTCTGTAAGATGTACATATTTTGTCCAACAGGTATCACAAGAATGTGTGAAATCACAGTTTATCAGTCGATGATAAATTATCACATGTGAAAGAGGGCGTTAGGAGGGTTGACATTGATATTATTGCAACCAGGTATTGTGGCTTGGCAGGTATGTACGAGAAGGCGCCTCATTTGTTTCTCTCTTACTAGCCAGCTGACATGCTTTTGAGGGGGAAATTCACGCGTAAATTAGGAAAATGGGGAACCACTAACGCAGCGTATATATATATATATATATAATTGTGTTCTTACCTATTTCTGGTTGCAAGGGTCGATTCACAGCTCCTGGCCCCGCCTCTTCGCTACTAGGCCCACTCTCTCCCTGCTCCATGAGCTTTATTGTATCTCTTGTTAAAGCTATATATGGATATTGCCTCTACTACATCACTCTCCAGATTGTTTCACTTCCGGACAACTCTGTGACTGAAGAAATACTCCCTAACATCCCTGTGACTCATCTGAGTTTTCAACTTCTAGTTGTGACCCCTTGAGGCTGTGTCCCATCTCTGAACATCCTGTACCCATCCACCTTGTCAATTCCTCAGTATTATATATATCGTTATCATGTCCCTCCTATCCCTCCTCTATGTGTGTGTGTGTGTGTAAGAAATGGGATGGTAGGGGCGTGGACTGGTGCTTGCCAGGTAGACTACCAGTAGGGCCACGAACGTTCAAAAGAACTTTGTGGGAAGCCCCAAGCTGTTACTCAACTCACTTTATTTATAGAGATCCCAGCGCCAAGTACGCAAATCAATATATGAATATATATATATATATATATATATATATATATATATATATATATATATATATATATATATATATATATATATATATATAAGCATGTGTGAGCGTATTTGATAGGAGTGAATGGAGGCATATGGTTTTTAATACTTGACGTGCTGTTGGAGTGTGAGCAAAGTAACATTTATGAAGGGATTCAGGAAACCGGCAGGCCGGACTTGAGTTCTGGAGATGGGAAGTACAGTGCCGGCACTCTGAAGGAGGGGTGTAAATGTTGCAGTTTTATAACTGTAGTGTAAAGCACCCTTCTGGCAAGACAGTGATGGAGTGAATGATGATGAAAGTTTTTCTTTTTCGGGCCACCCTGCCTTGGTGGGAATCGGCCGATGTGTTAATAAAAAAATATATATATATATATATATGTCGTGCCGATTAGGTAAAACTTGCGATTTTGGCTTAAATAGCAACGCTCACCTTGCCATATAAGACAAGTGAAAATTTGTGTATGCAATAATTTCGCCAAAATCATTCTGAACATAACGAAAAAAATATATTTCATTGTGTTTGTTTATTATTAAATTAATGTTAACGTATCTAAAATATATTTAGTTGGGTTAGGCTAAATTAAATTGAGCTTGTTGTAATAAGGTTAGGTAGGTTTTCAAAGTTTCTCTTGGTACAAAATTATAAATTCTTACATTAACATAAATGAAAAAAAATGTATCTTTAAACGTATTAGAGAAAATTTTAGAAAGGACTTTATTTTAGATGAGTTCTTGCTAATTGACCAGTTTTACCTAATCGGCACGACATATATATATATATATACAGTGGTACCCGTTTACGATGGTCCCCAAACTCACCCTTTTATGTAAGTTTATTTTTAAATGCTTTGTAAGTGTAATTTGGGTCTAAAAGGACTAGTCTATTTTACAACTTTTCTTAAGGAGATAAATCGTTTGAATGGCACGTGAACAGCATTCTGAATGAAATATCGTAAACGGGTACCACTGTATATATATATATATATATATATATATATATATATATATATATATATATATATATATATATATATATATATATATATATATATATATATTTTATATATATATATATATATATATATATGCAAAAAGATCACAGTAATCAGGTGATATCAAAATATGCAAGACAACCACTATGAAAAAATAGAGGAATTCCAAGCGCTTTCGTGACTACTCACATTATCAAGGAACTATAAAAGGAACCATGACAAGAGGACTTATATAAGGGGCAAGACAACACCTCACAGTAGCGTAACATCTCACGACTCTGTGAAGAGGAAAACAAGAAAGGACCTGAAACTCTTCCCAAGAATTAAGATTAGTCCAATTTATCATTAAATTCTTCCCAAATTTTATTAATTATAAAAGAATCCAATTTATATAAACCAAAAGAAATATTCATATTATTTTCAAAACTGCTTTTAATGAAACATGATTCTATTATATTTCTCTCAACCATGGACTTGTTTGATACAACCTTCTCAGCATTTTGAAAATCAATTGGATGGTTAAAATCTCTCACATGAATAAATAGAACATTAGAATCTTGTCCAGTTCTAATGCTATATTTATGTTGTTTTAATCTTAGTTCAAGACTTTTACCAGTCTGACCATAATAAACTTTATCGCATATTTTACAGGGAATCTTATAGACATATCCGTCAGCATTTTGGGGGGAATTTTTTATCAAAAGTCTTTTTACTGTATCAAGATTTTTAAATACAACTTTGATATTAAAATTCTTAAGAAAGGAAGGCATATCAACCAAGTTTTCATGGTAAGGGAGAACCAACATATTTTTGGTTGAATAAGGTTGGTTGTCCCTTTTGGGATTGTAAAAAGTATTCCTAGCTATTTTAAAAGATTTATCAATTATGTTTCTAGGGTATTTTAAATCATTAGCTATTTCATAAATTTTAGAGATTTCTTCATCTATGAACTCTGGACTACAAATACGTAAAGCTCTCAAAAACATTGAAGAAAAAACCGACACTTTAACTCTATCTTGATGTGAAGAGTAATAGTGTACATAGGAACAATTATTTGTAGGTTTTCTGTAAATTTTAAATTTAAAATCAATGTTACCCTTAATAATAAAAACATCTAGGAAGGGCAATGAGTTATTTACTTCGAATTCAACAATAAAATTTATAGAATGAGCTAAGCTATTTAATTTAACAAGAAAATGGTTTATGTCTACATTCTTAGGCATAAGGCACAAAATATCATCATAGTGGTTGTCTTGCATATATATATATATGTCGTGCCGAACAGGTAAAAACTTGCGATTTTGGCTTAAATAGCAACGCTCTTCTTGTCGAATAAGGCAACGAAAATTTGTGTATGCAATAATTTCGCAAAAATCATTCTGAACCTAACGAAAAAAATGTTTCATTGTGTTTGTTTATTATTAAATTGTTAAAATATATTTAGTTGGATTAGGCTAAATTAAATTGAGCTTGTTATAATAAGGTTAGGTAAGTTTTCTAAGGTTCTTTTGGTACAAAATTATTATTTTTTTACATTAACATAAATAAAAAATATATATTTAAACGTATAAGAGAAATTTTTACAAAGGACTTAATTTTAAATGAGTTCTTGCTAATTGACCAATTTTACCTATTCGGCACGACTATATATATATATATATATATATATATATATATATATATATATATATATATATATATATATATATATATATATATATATATATAAATAATTACTAATTACACTGTGTGGTGAAAGTGAGAAATTTGTTTTAGGAGTACACCACCACCACTAAGCGCCAACACTACCAAATACTACACTCTCACATTGGTTGGCAAATATTGTGGCACTTCATCTATCTCCTATGACACTTTTCTCTATTTATGACTCCCAGAGAAAAAGTGGCCAAATATTTCTTAACTTAGGCGCGGCCTTGTCAAAAGTGGTCCTCGTCTGTTCAACTTCGTGACGTCATATTGTTTATATTCGTGACGTCACGGGCACAAAGTTGCCGGTTATGAGTTGTCAGAAAACCTATCGCCTTGAATGCCTCTTCACACTATATACACAGGATATATACACCAAGAAGTGTATTTCCAGGTAAATACGTATATATTAATAGTTGACTTAAATCCCTATTTTAGAGATGAAAGTATTCTTGTCTAGTGCAGCCATAATGACCCTTGTGTAGTCAGTAGACTTTAAACTATATTAACTAACTATAAACATTATTTCACAGGAGTTCACGAATTGTATGGTAACTAGTTCATGACTTGGCTATATATATGTCGTGCCGAATAGGTAAAATTGGTCAATTAGCAAGAACTCATTTAAAATTAAGTACTTTCTAAAATTTTCTCTTATGCATTTAAAGATATATTTTTTCATTTATGTTAATGTAAAAATTAATAATTTTGTACTAAAGGAATCATAGAAAACATAAACCTTATTATAAGCAGAGCAATTTAATTTAGCCTATTCCAACTAAATATATTATAGATAAATTTACAATAATTTAATAATAAACAAACACAATAAAGTATATTTGTTTTTTTAGGTTCAGAATAATTTTTGCGAAATTATTGCATACACAAATTTTCGCTTGCCTTATTCGGCAAGAAGAGCGTTACTATTTAAGCCAAAATCGCAAGAGGGGTGTGTTTAAAAGCTGTATTTGTATTGTGTTCTTAAATATAAACACTGTTTCAGAGAAGTCTACGAAGGATATGGCAAGTAGTGCGTGTGTTTGCCATATATCACAACTCTCTTGTGGCCGTTATCAAGCGACATCTGCATTGTCCTCCTAAATATTGTTCTCTGTCTCCATCGGTTGCTTTATAACTGTCTTCATTAGTGTGCCAAGAAGTGTTTTTCACGGCCGCTCGGCGCTGGCTTGGGTAGGTGGTCCTCGTTGTCTAGGTGGTCCTCGTTGGCTAGGTGGCACTCATTATCTCAGCGTTCCTCCTTGTCTAGGAGGCCCTCGTTGTCAGGTGCTTCTTCCTGTCTCGGGTTAGATCTCTAGGTCACACCAACTTCCCCTGCCCATCTAGGTAACAATGGGCACCTGCGAGTTAGCTGACAGTTGTTGGAAGGACTCAAATGTTTGGTAAAAGGTGTTCGCACACTGTAGCTTATCCAATAACGTTATAAGGGAATTTTATTCCATCTGAGATAGTATATACTAAGGTGGTGTACTGGGGCAGTGTGTGGAGACTGTACTGATGCGGTCGATAACTGTGCCCTCATGCAGGAACATATTTACTGCTAGGCAGATAGGCTATTGAATATGTTATTTTTTTTACTGTACATATTTAACGGTGACTAATGCAAATAGTATTAAAAAATATATATAAAGGCATGGAAATCTTGAGTTAGAAAAAGTAATATATCTTAATCATATATAACAACTAATATATCAAGCAGTACTACAAGTATTACAACAGAAATAAAATTTAACAAGATACTTAATGGAACAAGTACTATAACAGGCAGTATAGTACAGTGAAATATAACAGGTATATTTAATATTAAATAAGATACATTCTTCGCCATGTAATAATATAAGGTAGCCCATATGTTCACATTCTTGCCAGGTGTCAAGAGAGAAACAATTATAATAATTATTCATATATGGAAACATTCTTGGTGTCAGATTTTCCCCCCAAAAAAGGGTATTTTTTTTAATAATCTCTAGGGAAACGACCCACCATATTTCAAAACTGATGGCTGTAGGATGTTTCTGTTCTGTGAGTTATTTGAAGTGTGATGTTCATGAACTCCTCGAAACACAGCTAAATAATGAGTGATGGTGAATGTGTTTTCTTAAATAAATCATCCTACTCTTGTGGGAAGCATCGGATTTGTTAAAAAAAAAAACTATCAAAAGAACGACAACGAATGACCGAATCTACACCAAAATCATGACACGTGTTATGTGGTGCCACAGGATGTGTTGGATGGTCCCGGTTGTAAACGCCATCATGTCATTTTTTATGGAATGTCAGAATGTTGGCGCTAATGATCACTTGCCCGGAATGTTTCGCATATTTGCCCAAAATGCTTAACATAAGAAATGGTTTTCCTCAGAATATGAAAATTATGTATTTTTATAACTTAACCACTCAGTAACTAAGGAAACTCCAAACCCATCCATTGGATCTTCCATGTATAATCTACAGATTTTTTTAATGTCTTAAGGTCAGGGGAAAGTGAAATATTGCCTTAGTTTCATACGACTTCCCGTAAATTTACTGGCTTACATTTCTCTTAATATCGTTAGAAACAGTTCTACAAAATTGCTTCCCAGTTGTCATGCCTCTGACTTCGAGTGGCACTCTTCAGGGTTCGAGTAGATAACAATCTTTGCCTTGAGTCTGTGTAAAACAGGAATACGGCACTACTATATTCCTGTTAGCAGTAAGTGCACTTGCCTCAGTCCTTACTGAAAGTATGTGGTCGTCCATATATTGTTTAATGTATTGTTCAGTCTCTTCCCAGTCTGTAAAGATCTTTCTCGTCCTTGAAGTTCCACTGAAACACACTGAGAGTTCCGCTGCTGTGAGAAAGTCTGGGAAGTGAGTTTAGTCTAGTTCTCATTATTAATAGTTGTTTCCATGCCCAGTTAATGACCAACATAAATCGATGTGAAAAATTGGCTGAAACTCATTCACTATGGGCTGCTCCGTCCACATACAAAACGAACCTTTCAGAATATGTACAAATATAACATTTAGGTATACAATACTAACAAGTTAATAAATAAGACATGTGCAACACTAGGTATCTTTTCTGACGAAACGTTCCGCCTGCGATGCAGGCTTCACCAGTCGAATACAGAGATAAATTGCAGTCTTGGGAACAGTAGACGACGTGGGTTAGTAGTTCAAGGTAATCAGTCCCTCAGTCTGGGTTAAGGATCCCTAAGAGTTTAAAAAGAGATAAACTTATTAAGAGGAAAATGCGCGATATAGCGGGTCTCAGTACTGTTTTAAAGGGAACATATTTCCTCTCACTGATAAGGTGGAGAGTAAATATTTACATGGAATGTCCAAAAGCGTGGCTAATTAGAGACTGGAGAAGCGATTAGCGGACGGAGGATCGATCCTCTACCAGCCCTTGTGCTAAATGGCCCTCACAGGTTTGGCACTTAAAATAATAATACTCTGTGGTTCAGAGGGTCATTTGAATTACGATATCCGCATACTTTTAGCAAGACAACTATTGACTGAATGATGTTGACAATGTTTCCTTTATTGAATCATCTTGGTGGGAAACGTCCCTTTTAAAAATACAAATGTATTATTATTATTATTATTATTATTATTATATTAACGGGAAGCACTAAACCTGTAGGGGTTATAAAATACTTGGGGAATTTAACCTAATCAAATTTGATCCGAGAAACAGGCGGTTAGCATCAGTTCCTTGGATCAAAAGCCCCTCACCAGCATCAAGGCACTACTCTTGAAGGCACCACGCCTTCACAACAATATAATAATAAAAGTGAACAGTAATTGGATATTTAAATATTTTTTTGACCTCAAGTTTCGCAAGTTACAATGTTTGCTCGACCTAAGACCTTCCCTAAACAGATGAGTTTGACTCAGATGTTTATTGATGTTTGACTTTCTTTATTGTGTTGATGTTGGTGAACTGTGTGATGTTGGTGAAATGTGGGTGGTTATGTTGATGAGCTGTGGGTGGTGATATTGGTGAAATGTGGGTGGTGATGTTGATGAACTGGGGGTGGTGATGCTGGTGAACTGTGGGTGGTGATGTTAGTGAAATGTGGGTGGTGATGTTGATGAGCTGTGGGTGGTGATATTGGTGAAATGTGGGTGGTGATGTTGATGAACTGTGGGTGGTGATGCTGGTGAACTGTGGGTGGTGATGCTGGTGAACTGTGGGTGGTGATATTGGTGAAATGTGGGTGGTGATGTTGATGAACTGTGGGTGGTGATGCTGGAGAACTGTGGGTGGTGATGTTGATGAACTGTGGGTGGTGATGCTGGTGAACTGTGGGTGGTGATATTGGTGAAATGTGGGTGGTGATGTTGATGAGCTGTGGGTGGTGATATTGGTGAAATGTGGGTGGTGATGATGAGCTGTGGGTGGTGATATTGGTGAAATGTGGGTGGTGATGTTGATGAAATGTGGGTGGTGATGTTGATGAGCTGTGGGTGGTGATGTTGGTGAACTGTGGGTGGTGATGTTGATGAAATGTGGGTGGTGATGTTCATGAGCTGTGGGTGGTGATGTTGATGAGCTGTGGGTGGTGATGTTGATGAAATGTGGGTGGTGATGTTTATGAGCTGTGGGTGGTGATGTTTATGAGCTGTGGGTGGTGATGTTGGTGAATTGTGGGTGGTGATGTTGGTGAACTGTGGGTGGTGATGTTGGTGAACTGTGGGTGGTGATGTTGATGAGCTGTGGGTGGTGATGTTGGTGAACTGTGGGTGGTGATGTTGGTGGACTGTGGGTGGTGATGTTGGTGGACTGTGGGTGGTGATGTTGAACTGTGGGTGGTGATGTTGGTGAACTGTGGGTGGTGATGTTGGTGAACTATGGGTGGTGATGTTGGTGAACTGTGGGTGGTGATGTTGGTGAACTGTGGGTGGTGATGTTGGTGAACTGTGGGTGGTGATGTTGGTGAACTGTGGGTGGTGATGCTGGTGAACTGTAGGTGGGGATGTTGGTGAACTGTGGGTGGTGATGTTGGTGAACTGTGGGTGGTGATGCTGGTGAACTGTAGGTGGGGATGTTGGTGAACTGTGGGTGGTGATGTTGGTGAACTGTGGGTGGTGATGTTGGTAAACTGTGGGTGGTGATGGGTTTTGGGTGTGATGTGTAAACTGTGGGAGGTGATGTTGGTGAGCTGTGGGTGGTGATGTTGGTGAACTGTGGGTGGTTATGTTGGTGAACTGTAAATGGTGATGTTTGTGAGCTGTGGGTGGTGAGGTGTTGGTGAGCTGTGGGTGGTGATGTTGGTGGACTGTGGGTGGTGATGTTGGTGAACTGTGAATGGTGATGTTTGTGGATGATGATGTTGGTGATATGTAGGAGGTGATGTTTGTGAACTGTGGGTGTTGGTTTTCTTGAACTGTGGGTGGTGATGTTGGTGAGCTGTGGGTGGTGATGTTGGTGAACTGTGGGTGGTGATGTTGGTGAACTGTAGGTGGGGATGTTGGTGAACTGTGGGTGGTGATGTTGGTGAGCTGTGGGTGGTGATGTTGGGAGAGCTGTGGGTGGTGATGTTGGTGAACTGTGGGTGGTGATGTTTGTGAGCTGTGGGTGGTGATGGTGATGTTGTTGAGCTGTGGGTGGTGATGTTGGTGAACTGTGGGTGGTGATGTTGGTGAGCTGTGGGTGGTGTTGGTGAGCTGTGGGTGGTGATGTTAGTGAACTGTGGGTGGTGATGTTGGTGAACTGTGGGTGGTGATGGTGATGTTGGTGAGCTGTGGGTGGTGATGGTGATGTTGGTGAGCTGTGGGTTTTGATGTTGGTGAACTGTGGGTGGTGATGTTGGTCATGATGCTGTAGAAGTTTTTGTTGATGTTGAAGTTGTTTGATCGTGATGACGTTGAAGATTTTGTTTGTGGTGTTGAAGCTGTTTGTTACTGTTGATATTGGAGAACTTGTTGTCGGTGATGCTCTTGAAATTGTTGGTGATGATGTTGGAGAGAGTTTTGGTTGGTGAGGCTGTTGCAGAATTTGTTGTGTATCTTTAGATTAGGTTAAGTAAGGTTTGTAAGGAAACAGGACGAGTGTGTTTTTATTTTTATTGGTGATGACGTTGGAGATTTTTTGGGGGGATTTTTGGAGAAGATTTTGTTGGTGATGGTACTGAAGAAAATGTTGCTGGTGATGCTGTTTGAGATATTTTTTATGTAAAAATTGTTGGTGATGATGGTGTGGCTACAGCCACGCTGTAACCACACCCTTTCTCCGTGACCTTGATATGTGGTCTATTGTTGCCACACCCTCCGTGACCTTGATATGTGATCCATTGTTGCCACACCCTTCCTCCGTGACCTTGATATGTGGTCTATTGTTGCCACATCCTTCCTCCGTGACCTTGATATGTGGTCTATTGTTGCCACATCCTTCCTCCGTGACCTTGATATGTGGTCTATTGTTGCCACATCCTTCCTCCGTGACCTTGATATGTGGTTCATTGTTGCCACACCCTTCCTCCGTGACCTTGATATGTGGTTCATTGTTGCCACACCCTTCCTCCGTGACCTTGATATGTAGTACATTGTTGCCACACTTCCTCCGTGACCTTGATATGTGGTTCATTGTTGCCACACCCTTCCTCCGTGACCTTGATATGTGGTTCATTGTTGTCACACTCTTCCTCCGTGACCTTGATATGTGATCCATTGTTGCCACACCCTTCCTCCGTGACCTTGATATGTGGTCTATTGTTGCCACATCCTTCCTCCGTGACCTTGATATGTGATCCATTGTTGCCACACCCATCCTCCGTGACCTTAATATGTGATCCATTGTTGCCACACCCTTCCTCCGTGACCTTGATATGTAGTACATTGTTGCCACACTTCCTCCGTGACCTTGATATGTAGTACATTGTTGCCACACTTCCTCCGTGACCTTGATATGTGGTTCATTGTTGCCACACCCTTCCTCCGTGACCTTGATATGTGGTTCATTGTTGTCACACTCTTCCTCCGTGACCTTGATATGGGGTTCATTGTTGCCACACCCTCCGTGACCTTGATATGTGGTTCATTGTTGACACACTTCCTCCGTGACCTTGATATGTGGTTCATTGTTGTCACACTCTTCCTCCGTGACCTTGATATGTGGTTCATTGTTGCCACACCCTCCGTGACCTTGATATGTGGTTCATTGTTGCCACACGTCCTCCGTGACCTTGATATGTGGTTCATTGTTGCCACACCCTTCCTCCGTGACCTTGATATGTGGTTGATTGTTGCCACACTTCCTCCGTGACCTTGATATGTGATCCATTGTTGCCACACTTCCTCCGTGACCTTGTTATGTGGTTGATTGTTGCCACATTTCCTCCGTGACCTTGATATGTGATCCATTGTTGCCACACTTCCTCCGTGACCTTGATATGTGGTTCATTGTTGCCACACTTCCTCCGTGACCTTGATATGTGATACATTGTTGCCACAATCTTCCTCCGTGGCCTTGATATGTGGTTCATTGTTGCCACACCCTTCCTCCGTGACCTTGATATGTGTTCCATTGTTGCCACTCCCATCCTCCGTGACATTGATATGTGGTTGATTGTTGCCACACTTCCTCCGTGACCTTGATATGTGGTTGATTGTTGCCACACTTCCTCCGTGACCTTGATATGTGATCCATTGTTGCCACACTTCCTCCGTGACCTTGATATGTGGTTCATTGTTGCCACACCCTTCCTCCGTGACCTTGATATGTGTTCCATTGTTGCCACACTTCCTCCGTGACCTTGATACAAGATAGTTTTCCAAGAAAAGAAGAAAGAAGCATTTTTCCAGAGACCTCCGTCTGGAAGTCTTTAATTTGAGAGTGTGAAGGTAGTATCTGGGAGCGATAACACACGTCAGTCTTTGTCTCTTTAAAAAACACGCAAAGAAGAAGGGAAAACTTTGGGAAGTGGCCCCTGGACGAGACCATTCTCCCGTTCCATGTCTGAAAGTCTTAATATATATATATTTTTTTTTTACTCTATATTTTGTTCTATGGAGGGTTAATTGTAAATTGTGAATTTTTTTTTTTTTTACTTTTCGTTGTGTTCCATGAAGGGTTGTGAAATTGTTACTTTTCATTTTGTTCTATGGAGAGTTATTTTGTGATTCTTTTTCTTAATTTTTATTTTGCTCAATGAAGGGATAATTGTAAATTGTGAAATCATTCACAGCCTATATAATTTACTATCATTAGTACTAACTGTTGTATTTGCTGTTTCCCACTGGAATGAGCAGTGGGTGAAATGTCTCATAAACTTTAATGACAGCGTTTCGCCCGCACATCAGGCCTGTTAGGTCGAATACTTAGGCGACTTTAACAATGCAGACAGTGGAAGAATCGTAGAGGTAATTTTAAGGTGTTCAGTCCCTTAACCTCGACCGCTAGCGCACTCACCTCACACACTGAGGTCCGGAGTTCGAATCCCCGGTACGGCTGGAAAACATTAGAACTTGTTTCCATAAGACACCTGCTGTCCATGTTCACCTATCAATATAAAATAGGTACCTGAGTGATAGTCGACTGGTGTGGGTCGCATCCTGGGAACAAAATTGATCTAATTTGCCCAAACAAGAGGCTTTCTGTATAGTAATATGTCTTTGACGTCAACTATGGTCTGTATACCTTGTACATGTACTTGTAGAAATAAAGATTATTATTATTATTATTATTATTATTATTATTATTGTTAAGGTGTTCAGTCCCTTAGCTTGTTTGACTGAGGAAGCCTTCGGCAATAAAGAAACTCAAGTGCTTCATATATATGTCTTATTCATCTAGTTATCTCTTTTGCACACCACTAATAGTGATAAATCTCACTACTTTCACCCATCATTCCTACCAACGCGAGACGTCCAAACCATCACTCCGTCATCTGCAGTTCAAGAAAGACGTCCCAGAACATATAAAGCTTAAGATTTACTCAAATGTGCTTGAGAGCTTTCCGAAGTCTTGCTACAGGTGAGTCGTCGACTTCCAAGAGGCTGTTTGACTCTCAAATTCATGATATCTATGGCTGCTACGTCTGTTGGTTTGATGATTCCATGGCTACTATATCTGCTGGCAAATCCATGGATGATGCATCTGTTGGTAATCCATGCCTACAACATCTGTTGGTAAATCCATGGCTACTACATCTGATGGTAAATTTATGCCTACTACATCTGATGGTAAATCCATGGTTACTACATCTGTTAGTAAATTCATGGCTACTACATCTGTTGGTAAATCCATGGCCACTACATATGTTGGTAAATCCATGGCCACTACATATGTTGGTAAATCCATAGCAGCTACAACCGTTGACTTAATAAATTAATGACTGCAGCCGCTGATGGCTTAATAAATCTGTGGCAGCTACATCTGTTGGTCTGATAATTCAGTGGATGCTACATCTGTTGGGCTGATAAAAACGTGAAGAGTGGTTAAATAATTTTAATTTGGGTTTTTTGTTACATTTTTGAAAATAAAGTCTTTCTTTTTGAGGCTGTCTCTTAAAAAGCATTCCCTTTTTTTTAGAAAGCTCTTTTAAAAGGCTCTTTTTTTTTTTTGGAAGGCTCTCTCGCCTTGATGACTTGCTTTTTGAAATCTCTATCTTTTTTTTAATGCTCTCTCTAAGAAGGCTCTAGATTATTTGGTAAGTCTTTCATTTTAGAATGCTTTCAAATTAGAGAACTTTCTATTTTAGGCTAATTATTTTAAAAGACTTTTATATTTCTGTATTTTACTTGACTTAGAAAGCAATTTATTTTATAAGGCTCTTCTAACAGACTATAAAGTTCTTTTTTTTTGTAGTCCAGGTTTAAGGCGTCTCATTTCAACATGGGTCTAGTCGTTGCATCATGCAGTGTTCCATCATGCGTCTAATCATTGCATTATAGAATGTTCCATCGTGCGTTTAGTCGTTGCTTCGTGCAGTGTTCCATCTTGCGCCTAGTAGTATCATGCAGTGTTTTATCATGCGTCTTGTCGTTGCATCATGCAGTGCTTCAGCATTCTTCTAGTCATTGCATCGTGCAGTATTCCATCATGTGTGTAGTCGTTGCATCATGCATTGTTCCAGCATGTGTAGTGGCAGGTGGGGAGGAATGAGAGAGAGAGAGAAGGGGGGAGAGATAGAGAAAAAGGGAGAGGCTGAGAAGCACCGTCATTTCTGACCTCAGGCAATATCAAGACTCACTGCATGAAGCAATTCCCCTCAGAGCTCTCCACAGGACGAGGCAGAAACAAGCAGAGAAAGCTAAAAATAACATTGCAGGCAACCCCACTTCCCTTACCTGAGACCACAGCTTCCGTGTCCCCCAGCTATACACAGCTCAACATGTCAGCAACTACACCGAGAAGACGTACAGAAAACAATTCTAAATTTATCTAGCGAAAGAATCTGCTGTAGAGGGTAGAAGGGACGGTGTTGGAATAAAGAAGTTGTCCTTGGGGATGGAAGTCTCTGATGAGGTCCTCTTAGAAACCTCCCGGGAACCCGTAAGACCTTATTGCTGGGTCTCCTAATTGGGCAGAGACATGTCCACCTTCAGGGGTGGTCTTCATGAGTGAGAGCCATGCTGGTGCGCCCTACTCATACTCAAAATAATTTTATATGCGCCTGTTGATCTTTCCTACTTAAACTGGAATAAAAGTTGCCTCTCAATTATAAATATGGATCACTCAGCGTTGTACTGTCTCTCCAAAGACAGATTGTTTGGATTTTGTGCGCCCTGTACTCGCCTATTTGTGGTTGTAGGGGTCGATTCATAGCTCCTGTTACCGCCTCTTCGCTAGTCGCTACTATTTCGTGCATATTTGTAGGTGCATGCATATGTGCGCTCACTTGTTTCACTTACTGAGCAAGAGGACTTAGACAGCAACAAAAAAATTAATGTTAATCGGTTTATAATTTTGCATCCCGGAATGAGAAGCATTGCCAGCAGGGCCCAGATAACATGAACTTCACAAGGTAAGCAAGATTGTTAAGGGCATTCAGAAAAGGTAAAGTGACTGGAGTCATGTGGAGAAAGAGCAGAGACACTTTTATAGCGAGGCCAGAGGGAAGGACAGTAGAACAGTGTCCAAATATTCCACGTGAACGTTAGCAAGAGCCATATTGGAAACTATTTATATTATTGCTATCCAGGAGAACTAATAAATCAGGATAATCCAGTAAACAAGCATTGGTTTATTTTATGTTGGGGTTTTCGTGTCATTTCCAAGGATGCAACCCACAGCAGTTGATTAAAGCTTAGGTACCCATTAACTACTAGTTGAACATAGGCAACAGCAGATATTCCCTTTTGTCTCGAATCATCCGGGAATGAAACCCGAGTCCTGTTGTGAGCCAAACTCTCAGTCACTGAAGTAATAATGCTGAGAGAGCCTGGCAAGAGTATAGCTTCTTGATACTACCTGTGATTACTCACTTCACTGGCAGGTGTGGTAGTTATTCCTATCATGCAGCGTCTTTGTCCATTGTACAGTTGATATCTGTTTGTCAGTTACTACACAAGATACACTGCCTGGACCTCCTGTAGTGGTCACTTGGCAGCATTCCAGCTGCTGCTGCCACCTTGTGGTGAGTAGTGACACTACCTCATTTGGTTATGACATCTGTGTCTGGCGGCCAGATGTTAGATGTTATACTCTTATATCATCCTATCTTAGTTAATCATTGTACTAACTGAATATCATAAAGAAAAACCTGTATTATCATACTGTATATATATTAATATACTGTACATATATTAATTATCATGGGCACTAATTGTTATACATTATTATAGGCAGTAAAGGTTATATATTATAGCTAGTAAAGGTTATTCATTATTATAGCCATTAAAGATTATACATTATTATAGCCATTAAAGATTATACATTATTATAGGCACTAAAGGTTATACATTATTATAGGCAGTACTTCTCCGTGTGATCGGCAGCACCTCTCTGTTGCCGAACGCTTTGACGGATGTAGGTGTCAGCCAGGGTCGAAACACATGTATGATCCCATGCTAAAAGTTTTCCGTTCTTCAGGGGTAGATGTTGATCCTGTCAGGGTGGTTAGCAGGATTCAGAATTGCTGGATACTAGGAATTTGGGCTTTCTTAGCCGGGCACCCAGCTGAAGCGAGGCTCCTCTTGATGTTGTTGGCTTCACTGTCTCGTGTGCCAGCCCTTGGCTTTGGAGCAGTTTAGACCATGTAGAGTCGTAGACCATATTGGTCTATTCTGGTATATTCTGTGTGAATTGGGGCAGTGAGGCGGAGAACCACTGCTATGTGGAGGGTCTGTGGATCGAGGCGTGTGCCCATTGCCGAAATGGGAACTGTTAGAAAAAGAAAAAATTATGTGCACTCACAGCTTGGAGACGGGCAGTCTCCGTGTTGGACGTTGTAAACATAAGCATGTGTACCACCTCCAGGACTGGACTGGGGATCCTCATCCTGAGAGAAGAGAATAAATGTTTGAATATCTTCTTCTCCTACCACCCCCTATATTCTATATTCTATGTGAACTTTATTTATAGACAGAATACATTGAAAAAAAAAAACACAAACATGAATACTACATCGGTACAGTATATCAATGATATCAATGATATATATATATATATATATATATATATATATATATATATATATATATATTTTCAACAAGTCGGCCGTCTCCCACCGAGGCAGGGTGACCCAAAAAGAGAGAAAATCCCCAAAAAGAAAATACTTTCATCATCATTCAACACTTTCACCACACTCATACATAATTAATCACTGTCTTTGCAGAGGAGCTCAGATACGACAGCTGAGAATAGTCCCTCCCAGATGTCACTATCCCAGACCCCTCCTTTAAAGTGCAGGCATTGTACTTCCCATTTCCAGGACTCAAGTCCAACTAAATCAATTAACTGGTTTTCCTGAATTCCTTCACAAAATGTTACCCTGCTCACACTCCAACAGATCGTCATGTCCCAAAAACCATTCGTCTCCATTCATTCCTATTTAACACACTCACACATGCTTGCTGGAAGTCCAAGCCCCTCGCCCACAAAACCTCCTTTACCCCCTCCCTCCAACCTTTTCTAGGACGACCCCTACCCCGCCTTCCTTCCCCTACAGATTTATACGCTCACCAAGTCATTCTATTTTGATCCATTCTCTCTAAATGACCAAACCACCTCAACAACCCCTCTTCAGCCCTCTGACAAATACTTTTAGTAACTCCACACCTTCTCCTAATTTCCACATTCCGAACTTTCTGCATAATATTTACACCACACATTGCCCTTAGACAGGACATCTCCACTGCCTCCAACCTCCTCCTCGCTGCAGCATTTGCAACCCATGCTTCACACCCATATAAGAGTGTTGGTACCACTATACTTTCGTACATTCCCTTCTTTGCCTCCATGGATAACGTTTTTTGTCTCCACAGATACCTCAACGCACCACTCACCTTTTTTCCTTCATCAATTCTATGGTTAACCTCATCCTTCATAAACCCATCCGCTGACATTTACTTCTTCCATAATCCCTCTCTCCAATGTGATATCCAATTTTTCTTTATTTAAATCGTTTGATACCCTCATCACCTTACTCTTATCTATGTTCACTTTCAACTTTCTACCTTTACACACTCTCCCAAACTCGTCCACTAACCTTTGCAACTTTTCTTTAGAATCTCCCATAAGCACAGTATCATCAGCAAAAAGTAACTGTGTCAACTCCCATTTTGCATTTAATTCCCCATAATTTAATCCCACCCCTCTCCCCAACATCCTAGCATTTACTTCTTTTACAACCCCATCTATAAATATATTAAACAACTATGGTGACATTACACATCCCTGTCTAAGACCTACTTTTACCGGGAAGTAATCTCCCTCTCTCCTACACACCCTAACCTGAGCCTCACTATCCTCATAAAAACTCTTTACAGCCTTCAGTAACTTACTACCTATTCCATACACTTGCAACATTTGCCACATTGCTCCCCTATCCACTCTATCATATGCCTTTTCTAAATCCATAAATGCAATGAAAACTTCTCTACCTTTATCTAAATACTGTTCATATATATGCTTCACTGTAAACACTTGATCTACACATCCCCTACCCACTCTAAAGCCTCCTTGCTCATCTGCAATCCTACTCTCTGTCTTACCTCTAATTGTTTCAATAATAACCCTGCCATACACTTTACCTGGTATACTCAGTAAACTTATTCCCCTATAATTTTTACACTCTCTTTATCCCCTTCCCTTTATATAAAGGAACTATACATGCTCTCTGCCAATCCCTAGGTACCTTCCCCTCTTTCATACATTTATTAAACAAAAATACCAACCACTCCAGCACTATATCCCCCCCTGCTTTTAACATTTCTGTCATGATCCTGTCAGTTCCAGCTGCTTTACCCCCTTTCATTCTACGTAATGCCTCACGCACCTCCCCCACACTCACATCCTGCTCTTCTTCACTCCTAAACGATGTTGTACCTCCCTGGCCAGTACATGAAATTACCGCCTCCCTTTTTTCATCGACATTTAAAAGTTCCTCAAAATATTCCCGCCATCTACCCAATACCTCCAGCTCCCCATCTACTAACTCCCCTACTCTGTTTTTAACTGACAAATCCATTCGTTCCCTAGGCTTTCTTACCTTGTTTATCTCGCTCCAAATTTTTTTCTTGTTTTCAGCAAAATTTCTTGACAGAGCCTCTCCATTCTTTCATCCGCTCTTCTTTTGCACTCTCTCACCACTCTCTTCACCTTTCTTTTACTCTCCATATACTCTGCTCTTCTATTAACACTTCTGTTTTGTAAAAACCTCTCATAAGCTACCTTTTTCTCTTTTATCACACCCTTTACTTCTTCATTCCACCACTCACTCCTCTTTCCTCCTGCACCCACCCTCCTATAACCACAAACTTCTGCCCCACATTCTAATACTGCATTTTTAAAACTATCCCAACTCTCTTCAACCCCCCCACTACTCCTACTTGCACTAGCCCACCTTTCTGCCTATAGTTGCTTATATCTCACCCTAACTTCCTCCTCCCTTAGTTTATACACTTTTACCTCTCTCTTACTTGCTGTTGCCATTTTCTTTTTGTCCCATTTACCTTTTACTCTAACTGTAGCTACAACCAAATAATGATCCGATATATCCGTTGCCCCTCTATAAACATGTACATCCTGAAGTCTACCCATCAACCTTTTATCCACCAATACATAATCCAACAAACTACTACTTTCCTTACGTGCTATATCATACCTTGTATATTTATTTATCCTCTTTTTCATAAAATATGTATTACTTATTACCAAACCTCTTTCTACACATAGCTCAATTAATGGTTCCCCATTTACATTTACCCCTGGCACCCCAAATTTACCTACTACTCCCTCCACAACATTTTTACCCACTTTAGCATTTAGATCTCCATCCACAAGTAGTCTCTCACTTGGTTCAAAACTCCCCACACACTCACTCAACATTTCCCAAAATCTCTCTCTCTCTCCTCTACACTTATCTTTTCTCCAGGTGCATAAACACTTACAATAATTTAATAATAAACAAGCACAATGAAATATATTTTTTCGTTAGGTTCAGAATGATTTTTGGGAAATTATTGCATACACTAATTTTCGCTTGCCTTATTCGGCAAGAAGAGCGTTGCTGTTTAAACCAAAATTGCAAATTTTACCTATTCGGCACTACACACACACACACACACACACACATATATATATATATATATATATATATATATATATATATATATATATATAGCATTCAGTGTGTGAGAACTGTCTTCGCACCCCTACTAAATAAATACACATCATCACAGACTCAGTTACACAGCGTCACGGACTGGTAGAGAGCGTCACGGACTCTGGTAGAGAGCGTCATGGACTGGTAGAGAGCGTCACGGACTGGTAGAGATCGTCACGGACACTGGTAGAGAGCGTCACGGACTCTGGTAGAGAGCGTCACGGACTGGTAGAGAGCGTCACGGACTCTGGTAGAGAGCGTCACGGACTGGTAGAGAGCGTCACGGACTGGTAGAG
Source organism: Cherax destructor (assembly GCA_009830355.1). Taxonomy (NCBI): domain Eukaryota; kingdom Metazoa; phylum Arthropoda; class Malacostraca; order Decapoda; family Parastacidae; genus Cherax; species Cherax destructor. The sequence goes on along the minus strand of WNWK01001750.1, from coordinate 32,697 downwards.
AGCGTCACGGACTGGTAGAGAGCGTCACGGACTCTGGTAGAGAGCGTCATGGACTGGTAGAGAGCGTCACGGACTCTGGTAGAGAGCGTCACGGACTGGTAGAGAGCGTCACGGACTGGTAGAGAGCGTCACGGACTGGTAGAGAGCGTCACGGACTCTGGTAGAGAGCGTCATGGACTGGTAGAGAGCGTCACGGACTGGTAGAGATCGTCACGGACACTGGTAGAGAGCGTCACGGACTCTGGTAGAGAGCGTCACGGACTGGTAGAGAGCGTCACGGACTCTGGTAGAGAGCGTCACGGACTGGTAGAGAGCGTCACGGACTGGTAGAGAGCGTCACGGACTCTGGTAGAGAGCGTCACGGACTCTGGTAGAGAGCGTCACGGACTGGTAGAGAGCGTCACGGACTGGTAGAGAGCGTCACGGACTGGTAGAGAGCGTCACGGACTCTGGTAGAGAGCGTCACGGACTCTAGAAGAGAGGGTCACGGACTGGTAGAGAGCGTCACTGACTGGTAGAGAGCATCACGGACTCTGGCAGAGAGCGTCACGGACTCTGGCAGAGGGCGTCAAGAGGAACATGCTACCGTGGTTCTATTATTATTATAACCAGTATACACTGTAGAGGCACAAGACTCGGCATCAAAGACCACACAGCTGCTTCAAGGATAAAATACTGACATTCATTGCCTTGGCCCAAGACACCATCACCACCACCATAGTGAGATATGCTTGACTCTGCTTCCAAAGCAAGAGGTGTTGTAGGCAAACATCTCACAGCTATAATCCGAAATTCTCATTTCTTTTCAGAATAAGTGTAATTTTAACTTCTCTTGTTTTTTTTAATTGAGGTTAAAGATGAATAAATCAGCAATGTGTTGATACCCTGTTCTATATGATAGTTATAGTGGGGAGAAAATTATCCATCACACAGGATGGATTACATGTATACTTAGTGTTATCCTAGGTTTTCTACACATATGCTGCTATGTATGATAATATATGTAACTGTATTTGTGTATACCTGAATAAACTTACTAGTGTTCAACTCTATCAGCCTTAGCTAGAGAAATTCAGTAGGCCAATCTGGATATCGTCAGTTATTCCATTGAAGATTCATCAGCTTCAATATAAACATCTTCTACAAATATATTTTCAGTCTGAATGAGAACTAGTAGTCACATCACTGAAGTAATGCCTGATTACAAGTCTGTCAACCCATATACCAGAAGAAAATTAATGAACCAGTAAATAATAACAATGTCAACACCGGACTAATGATTTGAAAGGCATGCTATACAAAGTTCTTTATTATTATTATAAACAAAAGAAGCGCTAAACCACAGGGGTTATACAGCGCAACACAAAGTTCTTTAAGACTCACACATGTCTCAAGGTGTGCAACAAGCACAAGGACCCAAGTTTACAAAGTGTATGTGTGCGGATACCATCTAATCTAACCTAATTTTACACAATACTACATGTAGATACTAAGGCAAAAATTTATTCAGTCATAGTATTGGCAAGAGTTCACAAAGCTTATCAAATACTAAGTTCACTCACTTCTAAGTATGCAGAAGCAAACCATTTTCTGAGGCTGAGTTCACGCCAGACAAGGTCAGTTAGAGTTTAAGTGTTTGTGTGTGGTGTTTATGGATACTCTGAACAACAGAGAGGTGACCCCTTGTTCCCAGAGGCAAAGTCAATAATGTATACTTGCAAATAACAAGAGTCCACACTGGACATTACTGCCAAGACCCATGTCCTTACACATGACTGTATAAACCACCAAGGCTCTCGGAAAACAGAGTTCCCTCAACGGACATTGACTGCAAACACAAGAAATTCTAAGTCCCCAAAATGACATTGTGTAAGAAGGTGTTTGTATGTGAGGATTCATTAAAGGAGACAGAGCAACTGCTCCTCATCCTTCCTGGGTGACAGTAAAACACCACCTGCTCCCTGAGCTAGTTAAGGGAGGTAAAGTGTGGGGAGAGAGGGAGTTGCAAAGGCTCAGTATTATAAAAATAGTTAATATAGGGAAAATAATATGCTTTATTACAACAAATGGCTTCGGCCATTACCCCCGCAGCTGACAAAAAAGCCTATTAGTAATTAAGCACCAAAGAAACACACCAGTGTACAGATGTACGTTACAGCAGCAACAACAATAACAGCAAAAACCACTACCGCCACTACACAACACAAAACTCAACTCCAGGCAGAGGGGGAAGACCAGATTCCCTGGACCGCAACAGGTGACAGACACCACGAACGTCAATACATCAGGGAAGAAATATGAGCGCTGGTGGGGGAAAAATCAATAAAGATTCCCCAAAACGAATGATGAAGGGAAACTGAAGCAGCCGCCGCACCGTCTCCTCGGTGAAAGCTGTTATAGAAAGCTTTCTGCAAGAATGTTATTGACGAAAGTTTCGTGGTGAAAGCTTTTATAGGAACTTCCTCCATAAATGATACTGATGAAAGTTTTCTGAAAACTATTATAGAAAGCGTCATGTAAGAATGTTATTTGTGAAAATTACACAGTGAAAGTTGTAATAGAGAGTTTCCCTTTAGAATGTTATTAAATGAAAGTGTCATGACAGGAAAGTAGATGGTAGAAATTATTTGCTAACAGTATAACTTCTACAGGTTTATTGCATCCAATGGTTATAATAATAATAATAATAATAATAATATTATTATTATTATTATTATTATATAACTAATAGTACTAGTACAAGCAATAATTATTTTTAATATTATTATACTAGTGGGAGAAATTTTTAGAAGAGAAATGCTTGAGAAAGTTTTGGACAAGAGCCTTCAAGAGGGGTGCCTGGATACTGGTGAATGGCTCTTGATCCGACGAATTGGAGCTGTCATCCACCTATAAGATGACCCTAATTACTCTTCTTCCATCCACCCCCCCAGTCCCCCGGCGCTGCAAGACCTTTACAAGCTTAGTACTTCCCACGAATTTAATATTTAATTTGATAAAAATGCCCTTTTTTAAAAGAAAGTTATAAGAAAACTTCTGAGGAAAAAGTATGAAGGTTATTTTGAGGCGAAAGTTATAGAAAAGCTTTTGGGAGAAAGTTGTTTAAAAAAAACTCTGAAAGAAAGCTATAGAAAATAAGCTTATGGGAGAAAGTTATAGAAAATAATGTTTCTGGGTGGAGAAAGCTATAGTAAAAATAAACTTTTTTTTTTTTTGGGGGGTGATTAAGTTAGAAAAAGAAGTATTAGTAAGAAAGTCATACAGCGCCTAGTGGGAGAAAATAGAAAGGACGCCCCGGAAGTACCTCATTGACTAATTGATCTTTGCTAATTGAGTCATCATCGTGTAATGCAGGTGTTGTGATAATTATACCGTGACTGTACATTTGTTTCTCTTGATACAACGGAGGGAATTATAACACACACAGAGTGTGCTACAACCGCTGGTAATTATAACATACAGAGTGTGCTACAACCGCTGGTAATTATAACATACAGAGTGTGCTACAACCGCTGGTAATTATAACATACAGAGTGTGCTACAACCGCTGGTAATTATAACATACAGAGTGTGCTACAACCGCTGGTAATTATATCATAAAGAGTGTGCTACAACCGCTGGTAATTATAACATACAGAGTGTGCTACAACCTCTGGTAATTATAACATACAGAGTGTGCTACAACCGCTGGTAATTATAACATACAGAGTGTGCTAAAACCGCTGGTAATTATAACATACAGAGTGTGCTACAACCGCTGGTAATTATAACATACACAGAGTGTGCTACAACCTCTGGTAATTATAACACACACAGAGTGTGCTACAACCTCTGGTAATTATAACACACACAGAGTGTGCTACAACCTCTGGTAATTATAACACACACAGAGTGTGCTACAACCTCTGGTAATTATAACACACACAGAGTGTGCTACAACCTCTGGTAATTATAACACACACAGAGTGTGCTACAACCTCTGGTAATTTTAAACAAAATCTCTAATGAAGAGAGTATTGAAGACGGGACACCACGATCCCAGCTCTTCTCCTGCAACTACAGATAGATAATTACACACACGCTCGACTCACAAGCTGCTTGATCATGTACAGAAATGAGCATTAAGATCATGTGCACAAATGCCAATTCGATAACAAACAAGATAAACACGTTAACTGGGAAGAGTAAAGGAAGAACAGCAGTTATAATTGAGAACGCAGATATGATAACAGATACCACTTTCTTCAGCAACTTGATTAGGAGGAACTAGAGGAAAGGTAGAGAGGAGGGTTACAAGTTATGAGGAAAGAAGGGAAGGGGTAAAGGAAATGAGGTTTGTACATTGTGAGATAAAAGAGGAAGAATAGTGGAGAGCCTTCATGACTATAAATCAGAAATCACTGGAGGTTCTAGGAAAAAATATCCCCACTGTGAGGACTTCACAGACTACATTGTGGGGACTTAAGTCTCCGGAGACCTAAAATTAATAATTAAATGATATACAAATATAGTATACAACCCTTTTAGAACATAAGAACAAGAAAGAAGGAACACTGCAGCAGGCCTACTGGCCCATGCGAGGCAAGTCCAAGTCTCCCACCGGCTTAAGCCAATGCCCCGACCCAGCCAGGTCAGGTTACATCCACTTAAGGAAGGAGCACGGCATCTGACCTAGTAGCACAAACTAGTCAGGTACAACTTACACCCACCCGCACCCACTCTATATATTTATCTAACCTATTTTTAAAACTACACAACGTTTTAGCCTCTATAACTGTACTCGGGAGTTTGTTCCACTCATCGACAACTCTATTACCAAACCAATGCTTTCCTATATCCCTTCTGAATCTGAATTTATCCAACTTAAAGCCATTGCTTCGAGTCCTGTCAATACAAGATATTTTTAGCACGCTATTTACATCCCCTTTATTTATTCCTGTTTTCCATTTATATACCTCAATCATATCCCCCCTAATTCTACGCCTTTCTAGAGAGTGCAGATTCAGGGCCCTCAGTCTATCCTCATAGGGAAGATTTCTGATACATGGAATCAACTTAGTCATCCTCCTTTGTACGTTTTCCAGAGCATTTATATCCATTCTGTAATACGGTGACCAAAACTGTGCAGCATAATCTAGATGAGGCCTAACCAAGGATATATAGAGTTGAAGAACAACCTGAGGACTCCTATTATTTATGATTCTTGATATGAAGCCAAGGATTCTGTTTGCTTTATTGCGAACACTTATGCACTGCTGTCTTGGTTTTAGATTACTGCTAACCAGAACTCCTAAATCCTTTTCGCAATCAGTAGTATTAAGATCTACATTATTTAGTTTATATGTGGCATGGTTATTGTCCTGTCCAATATTTAGAACTTTGCATTTATCTATATTAAACTGCATCTGCCACTTCTCCGACCACTGCATCAGTCTATTCAAATCTTCCTGGAGTGCTCTAATGTCCTCATTTGAATGAATTGGACGGCCTATTTTGGTGTCATCGGCAAACTTGCTTATGTCGCTATTTATTCCCTCATCTATGTCGTTTATGTAGATTGTGAACAACAAGGGGCCCAATACTGACCCCTGTGGAACACCACTTGTGACGCTTCCCCACTCTGATTTCTCCCCATTTATGCAAACTCTCTGCTGCCTATTTGTCAACCATGCCTCTATCCAGGAAAAAATTTCTCCTATTCCGTGTGCCTTAATTTTCCTCAATAGTCTCTGATGTGGGACTCTATCAAAAGCCTTACTGAAGTCCATATACACAATATCATATTCATTACCATGATCTACCTCCTCAAATACCTTAGTGAAAAAAGTTATTAAATTTGTAAGGCAGGAACGCCCTTTTGTAAAACCGTGCTGAGATTCGTTGATTAATTTATGCTTTTCAAGATGGCTGCGAATTGCCTCGGCAATTATTGATTCCATAAATTTTCCCACTATGGAGGTTAGGCTTATTGGTCTATAGTTCGAAGCTAAGGACCTGTCTCCTGCTTTGAAAATAGGCAGCACATTTGCAATTTTCCACTTATCTGGCACCATGCCAGTTTGCAGTGATATGTTGAAAAGATTAGCCATAGGTTTGCTAAGCTCCTCCTTACATTCCTTTAGAACCCTTGCATACAGTTCATCAGGGCCTGGGGATTTGTTAGGTTTTAATTTATCTATCTGTCTAAGGACCATGTCACTTGTGACCCTGATCGTGCATAGTTTACTATCGTCCTGGTCTACATAATTTATTATTTCTGGAATATCGCCAGTATCCTCCTGTGCAAAAACTTAAAGGAAGTAAGTGTTAAAAATTCTACACATTTCCTTATCACTGACGGTGAGCTGACCTGAGTAACTTTTGAGTGGGCCTATCTTGTCCCTAATCTTACTTCTGTATACCTGAAAAAATCCTTTTGGAACATGAACAAAGCCACAATAATCACTATAGAAAGAACAGCACTGGCATCAAACATGACTTGGTAAGGGTCCCTGAGCCTTCTATAATGGTTAATAACTTACTGTAAGAGAAATAAATGAAGTCAGTCAACCGAAAGTTAAGATGATAACTAAAGAGTTGGAGTTGAAACATTCAAGACACTGAACGAGGTCTATACCATTTCTTTCACTTATGTTCAGTTTTGTGTTCGAATGGTTCCTCATTTTTACGTAAATAATCATACGGGTGCTTTGCTACACCTCCACCTATCTCAGTAGCAGACATCTAATATATTAACAAAGAACTCTGAAAATGTAATAATATTGGTAGAATTACCGACAATATGTTAACATATTACTTAACATATTGTCGGTAATTCTACCAATATTATTACTTAACAACTCTGAAAATCTTAACACACAAGATAACAGGTGACACTCAAAACGCAAAGTCACTGTGAAACTATAACTTCCTTGAACAAAAGTTCTCAACTAGATTTTGCTGTATATACTTGTACATGATTGAGAAAATAGGAGAAAAGTTGACACTAATCGAAACAAGTTTGTAAAAAGCAGCATTATCACAATGGGGTCCATGCCAACCTTCCTAGTGTGCATATAAATATACTTGGGTGAATCTTAATAAGCAGGCATAGTACAGTGGATAACACACTGGGACTTCTAGCTTTAAGACTACTTGTCATGGGTTTGAACACTCCGTTAGATGGGTTGTTTACAATCTTGTCGTGACGACTTCGTCAGTCTAACAGGGCTGTACACATTAGGAAACTAGGAAGAGCTATATTTATTCACGTCCCAAGAGCTTCTTGACTAATTTTTAGAGCATTAGACTTGTTTTATCTCTTGATAACCTTCCTTGGTTGTATCTTATCTACTCAGTAACTTTATCTTCATTTGTCTTCCGCTTTGTCACTTTTGACTTTAATTACTTGGCAGAACTGTGATGCTATAAGTGATGGAATAGTCTCTGTACTCTTAAGGTTGTAGACAAATGGTATAAAATACCGACACGAGGGAAAAAGAGACACAAACTCAGTATAATGTTATCCTTTATTGACAATGTTTCGTTCACACACTGGGCTTTACCATGTCACAAACAGACACCTGGAAAAAGAGGATGAGCCTATATATACGGAAGTTCGGTATACTTCACCTGACTCTTCACGTCACTATGCTCCTTATACTCCTTTGACCCAGGTAGATCTGTTTGTGACCTGATAAATCCCAGTGTGTGGGCGAAACGTTGTCAATGAAGGATCGCTTTATACTGTGTTCGTGTCTCTTGAGGCTGAAAAATACACTTATTTACAGTTCAGAACATTTATTAGACGAAACGTTTCGCCACGACTGGCTTCTTCAGTCCTGATACTCGTTTTTAGTTATCTTTGTATTAGGACTGAATAAGGCACTCATGGCGAAACGTTTCCTCTAATAAAAGTCCAGAACTGTATATAGGTGTCTTTCTCCACATCTTGTCATTTCAAGACAAGATGTGGAAGTTGAGTCTCTAGCTCACCATTAATATTTTTCATATGAATGGGTATATTAAGAGGCAAGTAAGTTCCCCAGTCTTCTAATAACATGTTTATTTTTCCACTATAATCTACCTTGTGCATAATTACTATCGCATTTGCTTTGTCTGTTTCGTAAGGTGAAGTCTAGGATCTTTCCTTAATTCATGGTGTAACTTAACAAATCTTTGATGACAATTGTGTTGTAGAGGTGTGAGCTTTGCTCACACCTGGCCTGGTGGCAAAAGCTCTCGCTTCACACGGCGAGGGTCCAGGTTCGATTCCTGGCGAAGGGGTGGAAACATCGGACGTGTTTCCTTACACCGGTTGTCTATGTTCACCCATCAGTAAAATGGGTACCTGGGTGTTAGTCGAATGATGTGGGTCGCATCCTGGGACAAAACTAACCTAATTTGCCCGAAATGTTCTGCATAACAAGCGGCTTTCTATATAGTAGTATGTCATTGATGTCAGCTAGGACTGTATACCTTGTACATGTACTTGTAGTAAATAAAGATATTATTATTATTATTAATTTATACCATGAATTAAGGAAAGATCCTGGACTTCACCTTACGAAACAGACAAAGCAAATGCGATAGTAATTATGGACATGGTAGATTATAGTGGAAAAATGAACATGTTATTTGAAGACTGGGGAACTTACTTGTCCCTTAGTCTTGCTTATGTCAATGCTAGCTTATCACCCAGCTTAAACAGCAAGCGTGGGGATACCGACGCTTTAATGAATTGCCATATGTCCCGCACTGCCAGACGTAGCGGCCTAATTATGTGATTTCGTTATTAGCGGTTAAATATACGCAAATATAGCTTAACCGAGGTAAACCCTGCCTATCTTAACCTAATCCACTCTAATTAAACCTGACCTTACCTAACATAGCTAAACCCAGCTTAACCGAATCTAATTCATTATAACCTAACTAACCTGGCTAAACCCAGCCTAATCTAACCCTAATTAAATGTAATCTAACTTAACCTAATCTAATCTAGCTAAACCTAACCTAGCAAAATCTAACCTATCCTAAACTAGAATAACCGTTCAAAGGGAGTCCTTGTTGGGTGGGTGTTTCAGAATCTATGAGGGGAAGCCAGGAGCTGTGCCTTGTGGTGATTATGCCTATGGTCGGAGTGAGAGGGATGCCCAGGGCCATGACGTCACAGCTAGCCGCTGAGCCTAGCTGAGCCAGGGATCATATATATAACATAGCTGATACTAACTACGATGTACTACACAAGTATATTACATAGGGATTCAGTAACACTACTGATATCCTTAAAGTAACTCCAATTCCTTGATTCAAGAAATTGGAGCTACCATCCCCTTCAGATCGAACCTGTTTCCCTCTAATTTCCTTACGAGTTTAGCGCTTCCCCATAAATATAATAATAATAATAATAATAACAATAACCTAGAAAAAAAACTCATATTGGTGTTTTTCGTACAAATTTAGTTTGGGCATAAATCAACGAAGTGCAATTCGTTCGAAAACACCTGTTGATTGTTTTATTAATGAGGTATAATGCGCTCGAAAACACCTGTTTTATTGTTTTATTACGACAGGTTTCCAGTGCGGCGGTGAGAACAAAAGCTTGATCACCTTCCAGCACAGAGTTAAAAATAAAGTTCATTTTATTAAATATAATCAGTTAGAATTCATAGCCTAAGGCGTGCTAAACAGTGATCTGAGAGTTGATTTGAGGTATGATGATCTAATAGGGATTGATTTGAGAAGTATTGTTCTGAGAGGTATTGATCGGAGAGGCATTGATCTAAGAGGTATTGATCGGAGAGGCATTGATCTAAGAGGTATTGATCTGAGAGGTAGTGATCAGAGAGGCATTGGTCTGAGAGGTAGTGATCTGAGAGGCTTTGATCTAACAGGGATTGATTTGAGAGGCATTGATCGAAGAGATATTGATCTGAGAGGATTTAATCTGAGAGGTATTGATATGAGAAGGTTTGATCTGAGTGGGATTGATTTGAGAGGTACCAACTTTCCCTGATCAGTTTTGATCTGAAAGGTATTGATCGGAGAGGTTTTGATCTAAAAGGGATTGAATTGAGAGATTGTAATAACTGTCTCCTTGTAGAATGGTAGCGTGGATAGGTAGAATAGTAGCTGAGAGGTTACATATACATTGTAGACTAGAGCGGGTTTATTCTTGTAAAGGTACACAGGCCGGTCGTAGTTAGAGAGCAGCCAGGAGTCAGTCAAGGGGTAGAGGTCATGACGGATGGTCAGGTGGGTGCAAAGTGAGACAGGAGAGGCAGTGTGGGCCTGGCTCGGCGCCTGCCATCTGGTGGGAACTTTTAAAACTAAGCCTTAGGCCAGCAACTTTCTAGTGGGAGGTATGTGAAACGTAGGCCTACAGTCTACATTTTCGGTGCTTTGTTCGTCTCAAGCGAGTGGGCAGCCTTGAGACGTCGCCTGAGCTCAAGAAAGAGTTCCGCCGATACTTTCGTCGGAGGAAGCAGAACCATTACTTTGATATCCTCTCTAGTACCTGGAACGAGAAAGAGGATTTGAATGAGAATCCGCTTACCTGTATATATAGGTCTAAGCAATCGGCCAAAGATTTTGAGGAAACGGTCAAGTTGACCAAATGGGTGAACTAGGAGGACTTTATACATGTCAAGGACATCATTCCTATGATTGCCTCAGGCATCATGCGAAGAGATGCTGCTGCCTCTCTTCATCGTTCTAGTGATCAGTTAGGTCTCAACCCAGAACTTGGGTGCATACGAGGTTATTGAAGAACTCAAGCCACCTGCGGATAGAGACAAGGTTTGCCGAGCAGATGATATCTGCCGAGTTACTGTAGCAGTGGCACCTGTGCAGCAGACAGGTACGTATGCTGCAACTGTAAAGGAGTCACCTCCCAGTAGTACTCACCCACATACTAATATATATAGGAAGAGTACAAATAACAAGTGGAAGGGTAAGAGTTTACCACCTGCTTCACCGGTGAGGCGTGTCTTGAAGTGTTTCAGTTGCGTTAGACGCGGTCGTTACCAGTCCGAGTGTGCCTGGGCCCAAATCGTGTGATTGTGGTCGTTCTAATGACCGACACCGAGACTCGTATTGTGTGTACCGTAGGTCTGCAGGTCATCCTCGGATCAGTGCTGTGCCCTGTAGCGTGTGGATCTGAGAGATATTGGTTTTGGTGGTTTCATCCGAGAAAGCAGAGTGTAACTCTAATTTCCTGGATCAAGAGGTCTTCACCCGTGTGATAACTTAAAACTGGGTCTCCAGTTTCTGTTTGTGAAGATCGGTGTAAGCCTGCTAATTTTTCACACAGTTCTGATCTGGACGTCTCACCTCTATGAGCGAGGTTCCCAAACTCTTCCTCTGGATACTGTAAGTCAGTATCAACAGGGTTCAGTTTATTTTTTTTTCCTATCTCAGATATTTTGTATGCTATCTTCCCAGATATCTCATACTATACCTGGAGAGGATTTCGGAGGTCAACACCCCCGCGGCCCGGTCTGAGACCAGGCCTCGTGGTGGATCAGGGTCTGATCAACCAGGCTGTTACTGCTGGCCTCACGCAAACTGACGTACGAACCACAGCCTGACTGGTCAGGTACTGACTTTAGGTGCCTGTCCAGTGCCTTCTTGAAGACAGCTAGGGGTCTATTGGTAATCCCCCATATGTATGCTGGGAGGCAGCTGAACAGTCTTGGGCCCCTGACACTTACTGTGTTGTCTCTCAGTGTACTCGTGGAGCCCCTGCTTTTGATTGGGGGAATGTTGCATCTCCTGCCGAGTCGTTTGCTTTCGTAGGGAGTGATTTTCGTGTGCAAGTTTGGTACTAATCTCTAGGAATTTCCAAGTATATATTATCACGTATCTCTCTTGCCTACGTTCCAGGGAATACAAATCAAGGGACTTCAATCGTTTCCAGTAATTTAGATGCCTTATCGTACTTATGTGTGCCGTGAAAGTTCTTTGTACACTACAGATCAGCAATTTCGCCTGCCTTGAAGGGAGCAGTTAGTGTACAGCAGTATTCCAGCCAAGAGAGAACAAGCAATTTGAAGAGAATCATCATGGGCTTGGCGTCCCTAGTTTTGAAGGTTCTCATTATCCATCCTATCACTCCTATCCCTCTATTGTATGGTTAGAATTTGTTGTATGCCAATGTAATAAATAATTAAATGTTACTTAATTACAATAGTGTGAAAGATAGTATTCACTTTCCCAATCTGAAATGTGCATAAAACTGTGTAGTGAGTACGTGTAAACAAGTAGAAGTGATAAAAGTCTTCAATAGTGTGTAGGTGAGTTGGTGTCCTCACTGTCTTAATTCATTACTTACGTTCTCGCCCGTGATATGAGATCAGTTTCAAGGGTACGTCATTATGAAGCATCAACATTGATGATGTGCAAATGATGATTGCTGAATAAAATGCATGCGTCAGTCATACCCGCAGCTCTGATTGATACACTCGTCCGCCACACCCGCAGCTCTGCCTAATACACTCGTCCGTCACACCCGCAGCTCTGATACACTCGTCCGTCACACCCGCAGCTCTGATACACTCGTCCGTCACACCCGCAGCTCTGCCTAATACACTCGTCCGTCACACCCGCAGCTCTGATACACTCGTCCGTCACACCCGCAGCTCTGCCTAATACACTCGTCCGTCACACCTGCAGCTCTGCCTAATACACTCGTCCGTCACACCCGCAGCTCTGGTTGATATACTCGTCCGCCACACCCGCATCTCTGATTGATATACTCGTCCGTCACACCCGCAGCTCTGGCTAATACACTCGTCCGTCACACCCGCAGCTCTGGCTAATACACTCGTCCGTCACACCCGTAGCTCTGCCTAATACACTCGTCCGTCACACCCGCAGCTCTGCCTAATACACTCGTCCGTCACACCTGCAGCTCTGCCTAATACACTCGTCCGCCACACCCGCAGCTCTGGTTGATATACTCGTCCGCCACACCGCATCTCTGATTGATATACTCGTCCGTCACACCCGCAGCTCTGGCTAATACACTCGTCCGTCACACCCGCAGCTCTGGCTAATACACTCGTCCGTCACACCCGCAGCTCTGCCTAATACACTCGTCCGTCACACCCGCAAGACTGCCTAATACACTCGTCCGCCACACTCGCAGCTCTGCCTAATACACTCGTCCGTCACACCCGCAGCTCTGCCTAATACACTCGTCCGACACACTCGCAGCTCTGCCTAATACACTCGTCCGCCACACCCGCAGCTCTGCATAATACACTCGTCCGTCACACCCGCAGATCTGCCTAATACACTCGTCCGTCACACCCGCAGCTCTGCCTAATACACTTGTCCGTCACACCCGCAGCTCTGCCTAATACACTCGTCCGTCACACCCGCAGCTCTGCCTAACACACTCGTCCGTCACACCCGCAGCTCTGCCTAACACACTCGTCCGCCACACCCGCAGCTCTGCCTAATACACTCGTCCGCCACACCCGCAGCTCTGCCTAACACACTCGTCCGTCACACCTGCAGCTCTGCCTAATACACTCGTCCGTCACACCCGCAGCTCTGCCTAATACACTCGTCCGTCACACCCGCAGCTCTGCCTAATACACTCGTCCGTCACACCCGCAAAACTGCCTAATACACTCGTCCGCCACACCTGCAGCTCTGCCTAATACACTCGTCCGCCACACCTGCAGCTCTGCCTAATACACTCGTCCGTCACACCCGCAGCTCTGCCTAATACACTCGTCCGTCACACCCGCAAGACTGCCTAATACACTCGTCCGCCATACCCGCAGCTCTGCCTAATACACTCGTCCGCCACACCCGCAAGACTGCCTAATACACTCGTCCGTCACACCCGCAAGACTGCCTAATACACTCGTCCGCCACACCCGCAACTCTGCCTAATACACTCGTCCGCCACACCCGCAACTCTGCCTAATACACTCGTCCGCCACACCCGCAAGACTGCCTAATACACTCGTCCGTCACACCCGCAAGACTGCCTAATACACTCGTCCGCCACACCTGCAGCTCTGCCTAATACACTCGTCCGCCACACCCGCAAGACTGCCTAATACACTCGTCCGCCACACCTGCAGCTCTGCCTAATACACTCGTCCGCCACACCCGCAGCTCTGCCTAATGCACTCGTCCGCCACACCCGCAGCTCTGTCTAATACACTCGTCCGTCACACCCGCAGCTCTGTCTAATACACTCGTCCGTCACACCCGCAGCTCTGCCTAATACACAAGTCCGTCACACCCGCAGCTCTGCCTAATACACTCGTCCGCCACACCTGCAGCTCTGCCTAATACACTCGTCCGTCACACCCGCAGCTCTGCCTAATACACTCGTCCGTCACACCCGCAGCTCTAGATTGATATACTCGTCCGTCACACCGCTGCTCTGCCTAATACACAAGTCCGTCACACCCGCAGCTCTGCCTAATGCACTCGTCCGCCACACCCGCAGCTCTGCCTAATACACTCGTCCGCCACACCCGCAGCTCTGCCTAATGCACTCGTCCGCCACACCCGCAGCTCTGCCTAATACACTTGTCCGTCACACCCGCAGCTCTGCCTAAAACACTCGTCCGCCACACCCGCAGCTCTGCCTAATACACTCGTCCGCCACACCCGCAGCTCTGCCTAATGCACTGGTCCGCCACACCCGCAGCTCTGCCTAATGCACTCGTCCGCCACACCCGCAGCTCTGCCTAACACACTCGTCCGTCACACCCGCAGCTCTGCCTAATACACTCGTCCGTCACACCCGCAGCTCTGCCTAATACACTTGTCCGTCACACCCGCAGCTCTGCATAATACACTCGTCCGTCACACCCGCAGCTCTGCCTAACACACTCGTCCGTCACACCCGCAGCTCTGCCTAATACACTCGTCCGTCACACCCGCAGCTCTGCCTAATACACTTGTCCGTCACACCCGCAGCTCTGCCTAATACACTCGTCCGTCACACCCGCAGCTCTGCCTAACACACTCGTCCGTCACACCCGCAGCACTGCCTAATACACTCGTCCGTCACACCCGCAGCTCTGCCTAATACACTTGTCCGTCACACCCGCAGCTCAGCTCTGGCTAATAAAATTTGAAGGATGGCAGTAAGTACGGGTCAGTTGTAGCACCGCTTCCAACAATCCCTCTAAACTTTCACCCTAACTATTAATCCACTGTTGTGTATGACCGGTTCATCGATTGTTTTTGAATAACAACAATAAAAGATCCATTGTATATCTGCTCATAAACTGTAGTTAGGGCAAAATATATTTTGCCAGCTTGGGAAAGAGGTAGATTTCTGGAGCGATAAGTCTATTGTATATATATAGTTTTACGTTTTACGTATATTTCTTTACGATTTTGGCTTAAATAGCAGCGCTTGTCTTTCCGAATACGGCAAGCGAAAATTTGTGCATGCAATAATTTCGCAAAAATCATTCTGAAGCTAACGAAAAAAGTGAACTGTAGACATAAATCCAGATGTACTCCTGCTAACCCTTTTGGGGCCTAGTTCTTAGGCCTTTTGTGTATCCATATGCTCTTGCGCTACCGTTCACAGGATGGATATGGGATGCACAGTAAACTAGCCACTTCGGTGGCAAAATCTAAAATCAATGAAATGATTGTTGGTGCCAAACGAGGTGATTTAAGTATCTCAGAAAGTGCTGAGCTGAGATTTTCACGCACAACAGTCTCTAGAATTTACAAAGAATGGTGTGAAAAGCACAAAACATCCTGTGAGTAGCAGTTCTGTGGGCGCAAACTCCTTCCTTACAGGAAGGTGACAGTAACTCAGATATCCATGCTTTACACCACAGGTATGCAGAAGAGCATCTCTGAACGCGTACTTCGAACCTTGAAGTGAATTTGGGTACATCAGCAGAAGACCACACTGGGTTCCACTCCTGTCAGCTAAGAGCAGGAAACTGATGCTACACTGGGCACAGGTTCACCAAAACTGAACACTTGAAGATTGAAATAACATCGCCTTGTTTGACGAAGCTTGATTTTTGCTGCGACATGCAGATGGTATTGTCAGAATTTGGCTTAAACCTTTGTGATGTGGGGGAATGGTAGATTCCCAGCATGAATGTGCATCCGATAAATCTGCAGCAACTTTGTGATGCTATCATGTCAACATGGACCAGAATCTTTCAGGAATGTTTCCAGCACCTTGTTGAATCTATGCCACAAAGAATTCAGGCTTTTCTGGGGAAAATTGGGACCCTACCCAGTACTGGAATGGTGTACCTAATATATATATATATATATATATATATATATATATATATATATATATATATATATATATATATATATATATAAACATTACTCCTATCTAACAAAAAGCGGAAATGTGTATAACCATAGTTTGAGTCCAATTCATTTTTCTGTTGTGTTTATAAACTATATATGCTTTTGAGGGGTATGAGCATAAATATTTCAGTCGGCTTACACCTACGTATCTATTTACCTCTAGATGAACAGGTTTAGAAAGCCTTGCCTATAAATCTCCACTTGTCCAAAACTGAATTTGGCTGCTTCGGTTGTGAGCTGAAGGTGTTACCAGTAATAGCCTATTTATTGTATGAAGTACATTTGTGGTTTATGATCCCAGCTACTCCAGTCATCCAAACTTGTTTAATTTTGTCGTTCTTTTTATAGTTTGCTATGTTCCCTTCAGTGTATATAAGTTTTGTTTTTAAATTTCTTCCATATATCGTCAACGTTGTTTGTGTCTAGGTGTTTAGGTGATTACATTAGTAACATCTGGAGGCATTTATTATGTAATTGGCAACTTTCATAATATTGCTTTGGATCTCCATGTTGGTTTGTGTTTTGAATGGGATAATGTTATGGTCTCTGTTTAAAAGTTTTGCTCCTATTTCACGTGAATGAATAAGGTCGTTACTGTAGTCAAAACAAGATGCAGTGTATTATTACCGTGGGTGTTGTGGTCGTGATACTGGGTTATGAAGCTGGTGTCTTACATAGTGATACGTATGATAGCTTCATGGTCGTCTGAGAACATCCTCCAACTCTCATTACAGCTATTAAAATCACCACAATAACTGTATTATTACCAGTTACAAATTTAATTTCGTCATACGTTGGCGTGTTTTTTTTTTTTCTCTTTTTAAGTTTAGGAGGACGGTCCCCTCAAGGTTGCCTTGATGTCGGTGAAAGGCTCTTGTTCTAAAGAATTGGGTGAAACGTGATTACCCTTCACGTTTCCCAGTTATCTCAGAGCAGTATGACCCATACACGTGTTTAGCGTTTCCACACGATAATGATGATAATAATAATGTATTTTGGTCTCTGCACGATCCGAGAAAGGTATCTCTGTATTGCATAACCACTTCCCTGTACCTGAATGCACGTGATTCGAATAGTACAGAGTTCGACACAAGTTTGTAATGCAGATAAATATCAGCATTGAAGATTTCAAGTGAATCAGAAGAGGCATCACAAGTCACCATATGGAAATTAGTATCACAATTTCTACAATAAAAATGGAAAATTAGGACATACACAATTCTAGTCGAATTCAAACTTTCCATTAACAAACACCAACTTTCAAACTAAATTGAAGAGGCATTCTCTTGTTATCTAAGAGAGACCTTTTTCTTGAAAATATGAAAGTCTATCCTCATTAAATTTAAAAAAGCTCTAAAAACGCAATTCTTCCAAATTCTTTACAATTCCATAAGAAAAAAATATTTTTTCTATTTTTCTAAGAAAATCCAATTTAATAGAATTGTTTTAAATAAAGGCAAATTTGCAGCGCAAAATCAGTGAAGATACACCAGTGTTTAAGGTTTGAAGCCGATAAGAAGAATCATTCTATAGTTATTACAAGGGAAACAATGTATTTAATAAAATTGGCAATCTGAAATTTACACATCTCAAAGTGAAGAGCAAGCTTTCTTTTAATAAAGCCCACCTACGGTAGAAGTTTGAAGCCGATCAGAAAAGGCATTCTCCAGTCAGTAATTGATCTGGTTTCAACGATTTCAAGTTTTTTAAAATCAGTAAAATTGCAAATTTGCGTCTACTCAGACTTAACTTATAAGGTATCATCCTTCTTACAGAATACATTATGATTAATATTTGAAGCTTATCAAAAGAAGTATTCTTCAATTAGTGAATAAAAATGAATATGATTGTTCAGTAAAATTGACAAATTGGGACTTATGCCGCCCAGTAACAGCATGAACCTTGTGTTCAGGAAACCACACCAGTGGTGAAAATTTGAAACCGATTAGATGAATCATTTTCTAGTTATGACACGGATTCCAACGATTCCAAGTTTTTTTTTAAACTATTTTGCTACATAAATTTGCTTGCACGCAAGCAAAGCTTAACAGGTAGTATCCTGGCTCTGAGATGCATCAGCCATTAAATACTGAATTCGATCAGACGTAAACAAAAATTTATTTAACTATATTTCATGGGATTAAAATTTTTACACAAAATGGTCAAATATGCTGCACCAACACTTGAATTTCACTCTCAGTCGTCGTTGAATTAGGAGGTATTTTTTTTTTAACGTTTAATTTAAGCTAAGTCGCTGAGGTTTTTGGAAGTTATCCGAGCCATTCCAGGATGCTGGGAATGGGTCTTACAACTTTGGCCACAGGGCGCCTGGACCATGCCAGTCGTTACCGTACACATGTTGAAAATTTAAAAGTGATTGGTTGAGGCATTCTGGAGTTATGAGCGAAACAAAAACGAAAGTTGGAGGAAGAAAAATGGCAAGAAGTTCAGGTAACGTTTTAAAGTTTCCCCTTCGGGAATATTTAACAAACATCGTCAACAACAACAATAACAATAATAATAATAACAATAATAATAAGATGACTAAACAGCTTTGATTCACTATAAAAACATTTATTTAGATTTGACTACATTGCTCATTAGGGTATTAATTCATAACATCATTATTATCAGTTAACGCTCAATGAGCTCAGAAATTTTAATAAATTGCAGTTTCTACTATTAGACAAAGTTTTATACTCCACAAAGTCCTTGAGCACGTGACCTTACTGACACATAAGAAACTTGGTATATTAAACGAGTGGCACCGCAGCATATACCTCTGACACGGAAGATGAATGACTTGAGACTTGGGAGGTCCTATGGAGTTCCTGGGGTGCCTGCTGGTGAGTGATGACATGGCTGCTTCACACATGAACTTGATACTCTACAAATGTGTTTATCAACCCCACTTTTTATGCTTATTATTAATATTTCTAGAATTTACAGCCACCTGACTCTAGTGGCTGTGTCTGATATTTTGTTGATTAGACACTCCGTTTTCAGTCAATATTAATAGGGGGTGTTAATGTTGCAGTTTTATAACTGTAGTGTAAAGCACCCTTCTGGCAAGACAGTGATGGAGTGAATGATGAAAGTTTTTCTTTTTCGGGCCACCCTGCCTTGGTGGGAATCGGCTGATGTGTAAATAAAAATAAAAAAAAATAATAAAGCTTAGTACTAAAGCCAAAACTTATGTAAAGGTTATATATGAAATATAGCCAGTTTAATTGTCTCTGACTCCATAGCCTCATCAAGTATATACGGTTTACATCGAGATGTGTATCTTCCTTGTGTATGTAACCCTTGTAGTCACAACCCAATTGAAAAAAAAATTCTCATTACTTTCTCTGAATAGCCTGACGTTTTAATATAATATGATTATGTATGAGGCCAGATATAAATATGCGCAAATTATTGACAAAGGGATTAAAGCTAAACTTTTGTAGGCCACCAGGAAGAAGATCAAATTCATGCATTGGCTTAACTAGCAACAAGCAGTGTCAAATATAATTTTGGTTTCTCAACCAGAAGTTTTAAACCATCATTAAAGTGTCCAAACTTTCAACCATTTACAGACATGTCCAAACAAGCCATACACGAAATGGTATATAACTTAAGTGTTAAGATAAGATAAGATTTATTCGGATTTTTAATTCGGAGGGTTAGCCACCCAGGATAACCCAAGAAAGCCAGTGCGTCATCGAGGACTGTCTGCCTTATTTCCATTGGGGTCCTTCAATCTTGTCTCCTAGGATGCGACCCACACCTATCGACTAACATCTAGGTACCTACTTACTACTAGGTGAACAGGAACAGCAGGTGTAAGGAAACATGCCCAACGTTTCCCCCCGTACCGGGGATTGAACCACAGACACTCGGTGTGTGAGGCGAGAGCGTTGCTTACCGAGTCACGGGATAAGATATTTGATATCTTGAGGCTGAATGCACACTTTGCACCTGCTACACGATTGTGAACTTGTTGCTTGATGGTATTCTAACTTAAGTCACCAGTGTTTATTGTGGTAATGTTATTGTTTTGAAGACTGTATTTACATATTGCATTGAGTAGATTATTAGATATTAGAGTGTAATATAGGAAATGACATTAATATCTTGACGATGCCCAGTGGTGTTTAACAGACTCATTGTGACCTCTGTAGACTTGTTATTTTGCGCTGCCGCTCACTGGATTAGCTTCGGGGTGTTTTGTTACATGTTATAATGTGTTCACATTATAACATGTAACATATATAATGTGTTACATGTTATAATGTGAACACATATAAATAAAATTTAATTTGTCAGTACTTCATAAATCATAAAGAGCATTAAATTTGTATGTATAATTATTAAGTAGTAACGTACAGTATTATACTTCAATTAAATACATTATTGCAACTCATGAAGATAAACACAGCATCACTGACACACACTTGACCTGCAGTAAGATAAACACAACATCACTGACACACACTTGACCTGCAGTAAGATAAACACAGCATCACTGACACACACTTGACCTGCAGTATGATAAACACAGCATCACTGACACACACCTGACCTGCAGTATGATAAACACAGCATCACTGACACACACTTGACCTGCAGTAAGATAAACACAGCATCACTGACACACACTTGACCTGCAGTATGATAAACACAGCATCACTGACACACACTTGACCTGCAGTAAGATAAACACAGCATCACTGACACACACTTGACCTGCAGTATGATAAACACAGCATCACTGACACACATTGACCTGCAGTAAGATAAACACAGCATCACTAACACACACTTGACCTGCAGTATGATAAACACAGCATCACTGACACACACCTGACCTGCAGTATGATAAACACAGCATCACTGACACACACTTGACCTGCAGTAAGATAAACACAGCATCACTGACACACACTTGACCTGCAGTAAGATAAACACAGCATCACTGACACACACTTGACCTGCAGTATGATAAACACAGCATCACTGACACACACTTGACCTGCAGTAAGATAAACACAACATCACTGACACACACTTGACCTGCAGTATGATAAACACAGCATCACTGACACACACTTGACCTGCAGTAAGATAAACACAGCATCACTGACACACACTTGACCTGCAGTATGATAAACACAGCATCACTGACACACACCTGACCTGCAGTATGATAAACACAGCATAACAGACACACACTTGACTTTCAGTATGATAAACACAGCATCACTGACACACTTGACCTGTAGTAAGATAAACACAGCATCATTGACACACTTTTGACCTGCAGTATGATAAACACAGATCACTGACACGCACTTGACCTGCAGTACTATAAACAGCATCACTGACACACACTTGACCTGCAGTATGATAAACACAGCATCACTGACAGACACTTCATCTGCAGTATGATAAACACAGCATCACTGACAGACAATTGATCTGCAGTATGATAAACACAGCATCACTGACACACACCTGACCTGCAGTATGATAAACACAGCATCACAGACACACACTCGATGGCATGGTGGCTAGCGCTCTTGCTTCACGCACGGAGGGCCCGGGTTCAATTCCCGGCGGGGCCGAAACATTTCGAAGTGTTTCGTTACACACACACACACACACACACATATACAACAGGCCTAGTGTCTAATCGACATGTGCCTAGGACAAAATAGTAACTAACACTTGACTTGCAGTATGATAAACACAGCATCACAGACACACACTTGACCTGCAGTATGATAAACACAGCATCACTGACACACACTTGACCTGCAGTATGATAAACACAGCATCACTGACACACACTTGACCTGCAGTATGATAAACACAGCATCACTGACACACACTTGACTTGCAGTATGATAAACACAGCATCACTGACACACACTTGACCTGCAGTATGATAAACACAGCATCACTGACACACACTTGACCTGCAGTATGCAGGATGCATCCCCCTGTGACGTCACGTGTAACCTCTTCAATGGGAAACACGAAACCATATAGTTAATGGGGTAAGGGAGTCAAAACGTTTGATGCAAGGAAGTAAGGGTAACTAAAATTTATCGGATTAAAGAGCCCTACACTAGCATTAAGATACCTTTCCTTCCCTCTTTCATGTGTGGGCAAGTCATAGGCTTGGCTATAAGAACAAAAGAAGAGAGATTTTGATTGACCTGTAACATGGTACAAAACTCGGGTTCCTGCTCAAGTACATCCGTGAGTTCTCTCCATTAAAGTCAGGCATTTTCTCATAAATGTTTAAGAATTTCCTCACAAACATTAGTGTGTATTCACTCTCAGGTGTATCCAGCCAGCAGTTTTCTTCTCAAAGAGTAAACTGGAGGATATTATAAAGGAAGACTTGCTAAATTAAGACTGAAGTTAGCATCACCTCTTCGTCTCTGCCTCCCTCTCCCCCTCTTCTTTCTCTCTGGGGTATAAAGTTACACAGACGTGACATCTGCAGCAGAACTCGTGCAAAGGCCTCTCCGCGGGGGTCTGGCTCCAGCAAAATTTGTTTTTAGTGTATAAAAGTAAGCACATTTTTCTTCAGGTTCAATAAAACAGTTTAAATTTTCACGATTGTCTTATATAGTAATATGTGTAAATTAACATGGGATAAATCAATCAAGTGACTTATTTCCGTTGGAGAATAAACAGATTGATAGTCTCGTAGCAATAATAATAAACTATCATATTCACAATATCTCTCGAAGGACGGGTTTTTTTTTTTACACAGCTGAATTTACAGTCTAATAGTTATAATCATATCTCACCTCATTTGAAACCTCTGTTCTATCTAAAGTCCACCTCCAGAATGTCACCGACAATACCCTGGTACCTAGTTACTGCTAAGTGAACAGAGTGAGGTGTAGTAAGACATGCCCAGGAGGGACGTACCTGTACATACCACTCTGCCTGGGAATTTAGCCTGGGTCTGCATTAAAGCATTAGTTCTTATACCATCGCTACAACATTTGTAATCTTGCTGTTCCGGGCATCCCGATCTCAGAGTCATTACTTAGTTTTTTTTTATTAACACATTGGCCGTTTCCCACCAAGGCAGGGTGGCCCGAAAAAGAAAAACTTTCATCATCACTCACTCCATCACTGTCTTGCCAGAGGCGTGCTTACACTACAGTTATAAAACTGCAACATTAACACCCCTCCTTCAGAGTGCAGACACTGTACTTCCCATCTTCAGGAATCAAGTCCTGCCTGCCGGTTTCCCTGAATCCCTTCATAAATGTTACCTTGCCCACACTCCAACAGCACGTCAAGTCCTAAAAACCATTTGTCTCCATTCGCTCCTATCTAACACGCTCACGCACTCTTACTGGAAGTCCAAGAACCTTGAACACAAAACCTTTACCCCCTCCCTCCAACCTTTCCAAGGCCGACCCCTACCCCGCCTTCCATCCACTACAGATTTATACACTCGAAGTCATTCTATTTTGTTCCATCCTCTCTACATATCCAAACCACCTCAACAACCCCTCCTCAGCCCTCTGGATAATAGTTTTGATAATCCCGCACCTCCTCCTAATCTCTAAACTACTTATTCTCTGCATTATATTCGCACCACACATTGCCCTCAGACATGACATCTCCACTGCCTCCAGCCTTCTCATTACTTAGTTACTCGTATAAATAGGAATTACAGCATACATATATGTCAGGAACTGTCTCCGGACATACGGTAACAAACGTACGTATAACATAATGAAGCCATTAGATTTTTACCTAAATTTTCCTTATGATTTCTCTACGAAAGTTGTTTAGGTTAGATTTGAATGTTTATAATGTCGTTAATTCATCATAAGTATTTTGCGAAGTACGACCAGTGGAACAGCAGACACTTTAAAATCACACATATGATGCTATAAGTACGTATTTTACTAATGTTTGGATGAAAGATCAGTATGTAATATTTTTATATATTTGTATATGTATGTTGAAATTACTACTTATAATGAGTAAGAAAGCACTTATTAATTTTGAGGACGGACTGATTCCGTAATAGAAATTAAATGTAGAAAATGCTTCTGCATTTATTTTCGCAGTAAAACTGGTATAATAGCTGTAAGAGCACATCAGGTTTTAAACTTGTCTTACTGTTTTCTCCAAACCATATTCCCTTCATTTTAATTTATGTTAAGTTACATAAACTTTTGAAAACATATATTTATTTGTCACATTAAATCTGGCAACGAGGTGGCCGAAGGAAAATATTAAAGTTTTAAATTTGAAGGTACGTCACTCTAGGTGCGAGAACGGGCTGCCAGGAAGCTGAGGTTGTACCCTCATGCCGTCGCTAACTGGCAGTATAACCCTACTGGCCGGAAATAAGAACTGCTAGCTTACAGGTCCCACCAGTTGAGCCTAGTGTTCTACCACAGAGCTACAGTACCTACTGTTTGCAGATGATGTGAAACTAATGACGAGAATTAAAGCAAGGAATGGCTACAAACAGGATTGGTCTGACAAGTGGTTATTTGAATTCAACCCCAGCAAGTACAAGGTTATGAAAATCGGAGAGGGGCAATGACCAGAAATGGAGTACAGAATCGGGGGAACAAGGGCTGCAAACCCCACTCAAAGGGTGAGCGTATGTATACTGTGCATATTGCCTGAGGTGCACATCAACCGAATAACCTCTGCAGCATATACGCATTTTGACACATCTAAGATTACGTTTTATGAAACTTAACAAAGAATCACTCACGACACTAATTATGACATATGTTATCTTGCAACATGCGGCACCATCAAGGAACTTATATCTGATCAAGCATGTCAGTAAAGTGCAGAAGTTTGCAATGACATTATAAGCTTTAAGGAGAGACTAAAGGGGCTAAATCGGTGACATTAGAGTACAGGAGACACGATAACTACATACAAAATACTTAGAATTGCTAGGACAATGGCAGACTGTTGGAGAGACGAAAAACAGTATTATGAAGAGAGTTGGAAGTTTACATTAAACATAGATGAGTCATAGGGGCGTTAGAAAGTTTATTTAGCCTCAGTGCAAAGTGGACTGACTTGGAAAACAAAGTGTTAGAAGTAGGATTCTTACTTGGTTTTAAGAAGATACAATAGGTCTCACTAGACACAATACACTAGGCCAGGAGGATGAAGCCCAGCCAGTTTATGAGGTAGGACCATGAGCTAAGATTCAACCTCTTCAGCCACAGTAGATGAGCGTCTATATACATCTGTAAAACCTTGCATATGTGATCACAGTGGGACCCATGCTAGCCTCCCTATGGTGTACAGAGATGTGCCTAATTGAGGAATCTTATAGTAGTCAGCTGGCCCAGTGGCTTACGCACTGGCCTGGTGTTTTAAGACTCATTCGCCATGGGTTCAAATCCCACCCGTTCCGTGGTTTGTCTTTATACAGCCTGGCAGAGAAGTAAAGCGCCTGTTGCGATGATCCTTGAATATTTTGTTGAATTCGTTATATTGTTTTCTTCTCTTTCCAACCCAGTCTTCAAGGACGGTTCCTTCATACCGGTGAAGAGCTTTTGATTCAGCGAACTATGCCTACCCTTTCCTTTTTCGGATCAAACTTGACTGCCTCCCATTCATCAAGTGCTGTATGATACCTTCGAGTTTAACATTTCCTCATATTTGTTGGTGTTATTTGTTAGTTTTCACTCTCCATTTTATCTCAGCTAAAATATTTGTTTAGCTTTTCTAGTTTTATTTATATTTTTCTTTCCTCATTTACCTCTAATTTTGGTATAATACTTACCCCGAGAGTGTATCGACCTGGTCGCCACAAAAGAGCCTTCACAATGCCACAATGAATCCACGTCAAGAAGTGGACACCTACAGGAAACACTAAATTGAAGAGAGAAAATTAGTGCCTCCCAGGACCGCATTGCTGCAGCAACAGCACCAACAGCAGCACAAAAGGAAACAACGGTATTAACAGTGAAAGCAGCTGCAGAACAACCACCAAGAACAGGAGATACAGACGTAGAGCAGCAATAGTACTAACAACAGCAGCAGTAGTACTGTCAACAGCAGCAGTAGTACTGACAACAGCAGCAGTTGTACTGACAGCAGCAGCAGTAGGACTAACAGTAGCAGGTGGTGGTGGCGCCTAGTTATGAGCTGCAGGTGGTATCGTGGTGTGGTGGGTTAGTTGGCTTGATGTTCGCGTACGAAGGTTGGTCGCTGGCATCATAGTATAAGTGGTATATAATACGACGAAATTGATGAATAAGACACATGTGCAAAACTGTGTCTTCATGGTCGTCAATAAAGATACCTTGTACATGTGTCTTACTCAACGTTGGTCGCTGGCTCTGGTAGAGCTGCTGGTTTAATTGATGGTTCGGATTGATTTATGTCTCACTGATAGATCTTTGTTTCTCTCTCTCTCTCTCTCTCTCTCTCTCTCTCTCTCTCTCTCTCTCTCTCTCTCTCTCTCTCTCTCTCTCTCTCTCGTTGAAAGGAAGGTGGGTAAACAGGTAAATGGATAGGTATATAGGCAGCTAGGTAGGCCAATATTTAGGTGGCTGGTAAGTAGGAAGGTGGGTAGGTATATAGGTAAGATTGTTGTAAGGTAGGCTAGGATTTTAGGGAGTTGTTCATTTAATTACTGGTACCAATTAGCCTTTAAACCAGGGGTCGGCAACCCCCGGCCCGCGTGAGGTTTTCGTCCGGCCCGCCAACTTAACACCTGGACACTTATTATCTAATTAGTATCGAATACAGATGCAGTAGTCCACTTCAAGGTTATTAAGCAGTCCCTGGAAAAGTTACTTCGTATCCTCCCGTAAAACAAATGTACAGTAGGTATCTGGATTCCATACTAATGTTTATTTAATTATTTGTGATAAATTGTGTTAAGTATTATTAGAATTAGGCCAAAATTGGTTTAAAAAACTAACGGTAACCCTGAGTTCGAATTTTTTTTTACATATTTCATTTAATAACATGGCCCTCCTCCGAGAGACTGCATAGCTGTCTGGACTTCTCTCTCCAAAAGCTTGCCGACCCTTGCTTTAAACTATACTGTATAGTATACGGGAGGAGTCGGAACGAGATTGAGCATATCAGCAAGGATGCTACAGGTACATTAAATATAGCTAGGACGTAATAGATCAATTGAATTTAGCAGCTACGATGCAACAAATAGAGCATAGCAGTTAGGATGCAACAAATAAATTTAGTATAACAGCTAAGATTCAGCTGAAGCATATATAAATTGAATATAGTAGCTAGGACGAACAGATCAATTAAGTTTAGAAGCTAGGATGCAGAGATAACTTTAGTATATTAGCTAGGATGTAGAGATAAATTTAGTATATCAGCTAGGATGCTCCAAGTAAATTGAATATAACAGCTAGGATGCTGCAGATAAATTGAGTATAGCAGCTAGGACGCTACAAACACATTGAGTATAGCAACATGGATGCAACAGATAGTGAGTATAGCTGCTAGGATGCAACAGATTGTATGTGATATGCTTGTAAACGTTTGTATGTTAGTGAGTATAGTTAGTTTTTTTGTTTGTGCTATACAGTTTTATGAGCATCATAGAAAGTCGCAAAATGGATTAGTTACTGTAAATTAATGTAATTAGGAAAATGACAGGGTTATTTAAGGAGTTTGTGCAAGGTTTGTCGGGAAGAACCATTATATTTATTTTTTCTGTGATAAGTATTTATTTTGTGTAATAATTATGTACTTGCAAACTTCTCAGAAGATTGTACTGCTGGTTAGTAGAAGTGAATATTTTGGGTATTATTCAGGATATAAAGTATATAGTTGAAATTTTGGGACTTAACAAAATTAACTGAAATTGACATCTTAACTAACTTAAATGAAATTAACATGTAACTAAATCTAGTTAGATGTTAATTTCACTTATATTAGAAGCTAAAAATTTATGTTGGTGATTATAATAGTTAAGGAAGCTTTCCTTAAACAATGTTTGGATTTTAAGTAAAATTTGTAAGGTCCGATTCAATTGGCTGACCGAGAAGGAATGTAAAATAGTTCTTGCCAGTGACTCGGACACAGCCTGGACCAGCTGGGTGGATCGACGTACTTGCTGTGGCTAAGACTGCATATTTACTGTGAGGCGCTCACACGTAGAACAGTGGAAGACCCTGATAAGTAAAATACATATGCAACGCTAGGTATCTTGACGAAACGTTTCGTCCGCGCTGCAACCTTCCACATTCAAGTGCAGAGATAAATTACTATACTGGAGACACTAGACGAAGTGGAGAACAAGTTTTGGGTAATTAGTTCCCTAGTCTTGGTGCAAGATAATCGGGATCTTAATTAAGAGAGTAATTATCTTGCTTCGTCTACTTCATCTTCCTTTGATATACCTTTGGAAGGTTTCAAGCGTTTTCCTCTTGCTTCAGCCGGGTCCTGGGCCAGGCTGAGGGACTGATTACCTCAAACTTCTAATCCGCGTCGTCTGCTATTTGCAGGATTTTAATTCATCCCTGTATTCAACATATGAAGGCTGCAGCGCAGGCGAAACGTTTCGTCAATAAAGATAGCTAGTGTTGCACATGTATTTTTATTCACCAACTTGTCGGTATATAATACCATTTATAATATGTAATGGAAATTCCTATGGAGGACAAAGGATTGTGTTCTCTTTAAAGAATAGCTTTGATCTTTCTGTGGTATACTTGAATCCTGTGTTCTGTTATCTGAAGGGCCTAATTAGAATGGTAAGGCCATGGTAATAATGTAGAAACGTGAGTCAGTGGGTATAATTGTGATGTAATGGTGGCTTGATACAAACATTAATTTGACTAGGTAAACAAGAACTTTTGAAGGGAGGAAGGGAAGTATTTTAGTACCTGTAAGACTACTCTTTGTGATCATTTATATAAATAGTATTGTGACTGTTACCCGATGATTTCCCCCGTGACTTTTAACCTGATTCTCTTTTTTCCCTTCTCCCTCTTCCCCTTTCCTCTTTCTTCTTTCTCCTTTGGGTTTTCTTCTGCCTTGGGTATTGGGTCCATTATTATTATTTTTTCCCCTCTGTGTTCTTGCTCCTACTCTTTGTGGGCCCCTAGCTCCCTTGCAGTGCTCCTCTCTCTTAGTATTTGACTAACTCCACTACTATTACTACTACCTCTACCACTACCTCTCTTCCTCCTTTCCTACTACTTCTCTTATTACATCTTATTCCTTACAAATTGGGTAGGTATATAAGCAGATAGATAGATGGATATATAGGTATACATGTAGGCAGGTTAGGTAGTTATGCGGGTAGATAGGTAGGGAGGGAGGGTAGTAAAGGTCGTGGGGCACGTAGTAAGGCAGCAGGTGAGACAGGGAGGACAGACAGGTAGGCTGCCAAGTAATATTTTGCCTGGGGTGGAGAGCTGACAAAGAGGCGTATCTCACGTGGGCTGAGTTACGACCACTGACATCTGTTGTATTATAATGAAGCTCTGACACCAGCCACATTATTTACTGCACCTAATAATGTTCCCCTAGGTGCGACGACAACATCCGCTGCATAACACTCATGCTCTCGCTACATAAGACGCATACATAAAACCACTCCCTCCCTATACATCTCATACTCCCCCCATACTCCCGCCACATAACATTTTCGACCCACAACAATCCCTTGACACCAACGGGATTATTTTTTATCTGTCGTTATTAGTTCCTTCAAGAAGGAAGTCTGGATTCTGGTGACGGACTATTGGTACAAGGAACCACAGCTACCCTCCCGCGCATCAAACCTGATTACCTCCCACTCCCCCAGGTGCTATTTAACCCCGTGAAAATAATGATCAGATGTTTGCGGTTCAATTTTGTCTCCTCCATTTGACCCACAACAATCCCTTGACACCAACGTAACTATTTATTGGTAGTTGAGTAGGTGAAGGAGGTTTAAGGTGTGGTTCATAGGTTTCACTTTGCCCGGTTTCGGTTTTACGCTGAGGGATTTAGACAGAAATATACCTTGGTAACTGATACCGACAAGTGGTTTTAATAGACAGGTGAACAAACACTCGGACATATTTGTTAGAAAACGTTTAGGTTCTGAAATCCTGACCACGTCAAACGTTTTCTAATATGTCCTGGTGTTTGCTCACCTGTCTTTGTAAACTTTCTAAACCACTTTCAAAACTACTACCACTGTCTCCAGTATTATATGCGTCTGTATTCGACTGAAGAAGCCTGTTGTGCAGGCGAGACGTTTCGCCAATAAGAATACCCAAGTGTTGCACGTATCTTATTCATCAACGTGTCGTGTTGTATACCATTAATAATACGACACAGAGAAACAAGGTCAGGCTAAAGATGATACAGCAGCGTACTGCCGATATTAATAAAGGAAAACACAGGTGTAGAGCAGGATTTTAGTGTGACAGCAATGTGTAGATGTTCATCAAGGCAGTCGACTTGGTAAAGCTCTAAACAGAGCGAAATGTTGTCCAAGTAAATACTGTACTGATGTGTGTTTTCTTAAGGTTGAAGCTACCTGCTGAAGAGAGGCAGGTCATAATGATCACGCTCCATCACTGGTACTTACTTGCAAGACACTGTGTTGTTTTCTGCCTCGTTACCTGCGCTCCTTCTCCACCCAATGTTACCTTAACTTTGCATACTAAATACATTCCGAGATTTTCTAAAATAACTTTACTCTGCTTTTCTACATTAAGTTGATAAGCGAGCAGTAGGCTTCATAATTTATTGCATGACGGTTATGATGTATTTCTAAGCCAGTAAAGCTCTTCAAGAAACGTATCTTGATGCTGCGGAAGGGCTCCTAATCCAAGAAATTAGAGCTACCCGGTTTCCCTTGGAACAAATATACATTCCCCTGGCGCTGTATTGCCCTGTGAATATAATAATATCTAGATTTATGAATGTTTCTTCGTGGATTGTGGGTGAATATAAGTCAGTCGTCATGAAAGACACTGCAACCAAAGTAGTATGTACTCAGGAACAGGATTTACGCTAAAACGCGTCTCAACATTTTAAATAAGTAGGTACGACGCCGCATGAGGAAGATGGAGAAGGGGTTGTTTTGGTTGTACTGTGTTAAGTGGCACGTATTAAAGCTTATTTTATGTATGCTGATTTCTGAAATTTCCTGTTAGTAATAAATTAAACAGACTCTCGCCACCTAGGTAGTAGGTTGGTAGACAGCAACCACCCAGGGAGGTACTACCGTCCTGTGGTGGTAGGTTGGTAGACAGCAACCACCCAGGGAGGTACTACCGTCCTGTGGTAGTAGGTTGGTAGACAGCATCCACCCAGGGAGGTACTACCGTCCTGTGGTAGTAGGTTGGTAGACAGCACCACCCAGGGAGGTACTACCGTCCTGTGGTAGTAGGTTGGTAGACAGCAACCACCCAGGAGGTACTACCGTCCTGTGGTAGGGAGGTTGGTAGACAGCAACCACCCAGGAGGTACTACCGTCCTGTGGTGTAGGTTGGTAGACAGCAACCACCCAGGGAGGTACTACCGTCCTGTGGTGTAGGTTGGTAGACAGCAACCACCCAGGAGGTACTACCGTCCTGTGGTAGTAGGTTGGTAGACAGCAACCACCCAGGGAGGTACTACCGTCCTGTGGTAGTAGGTTGGTAGACAGCATCCACCCAGGGAGGTACTACCGTCCTGTGGTAGTAGGTTGGTAGACAGCATCCACCCAGGGAGGTACTACCGTCCTGTGGTAGTAGGTTGGTAGACAGCACCACCCAGGGAGGTACTACCGTCCTGTGGTGTAGGTTGGTAGACAGCAACCACCCAGGGAGGTACTACCGTCCTGTGGTAGTAGGTTGGTAGACACAACCACCCAGGGAGGTACTACCGTCCTGTGGTAGTAGGTTGGTAGACAGCAACCACCAGGAGGTACTACCGTCCTGTGGTAGTAGGTTGGTAGACAACCACCCAGGGAGGTACTACCGTCCTGTGGTAGTAGGTTGGTAGACAGCAACCACCCAGGGAGGTACTACCGTCCTGTGGTAGTAGGTTGGTAGACAACCACCCAGGGAGGTACTACCGTCCTGTGGTGTAGGTTGGTAGACAGCAACCACCCAGGGAGGTACTACCGTCCTGTGGTGTAGGTTGGTAGACACAACCACCCAGGAGGTACTACCGTCCTGTGGTAGTAGGTTGGTAGACAGCAACCACCCAGGGAGGTACTACCGTCCTGTGGTAGTAGGTTGGTAGACACAACCCAGGGAGGTACTACCGTCCGTGGGAGTAATTGTTTTACAATTATGGCAGGGGGGGTACTGCTGTAAACTGTGGTAAGGGTTTCTTAGGTAACTTGCTATCACTTACATGACCCATGTATACATATATATATATATATATATATACATACAGATGGTA